>OU744736.1:4670723-5270723 GCA_916613615.1 Steromphala cineraria | reverse complement strand
ATTTGGCTGTATTAATTTCCTGTAAATGCTGCTATTGAACAATTGACACTGTTTCAATAACTGAATTTTAATATACCACTGTTTGTGTCGCTATGCTACATTACGGGTTCATGTTATTCAGAAACATGATTATCATCAAATTTAGGAATTATTAGATATCAGACTCTTGCTTTTTGATATAAAAAATTATTATTACATTATTTATATTTTTTTTCAGTGGATAGTTTGTAATTTAATGCAAAAAAAAATAGAATAATAGATAAGTCGTTAATGTCATATTCTTACTATCTATTATTGTCTAACGTATTATGATAATCTCTTTCAACGTCATAGATGACTCCTAATTTAGGTTTTATCAAATATGAGAAGTGTTCAGTAAAACCTTTTTGCCCAGTACCAGAAGCTGTCGTCGTTTAGTGTTTGCACAATTAATCCTGACACTAACTCATCCTTTTTAAAAAGTATATCAATGAATGATCGCCTGAGGTCAAAAGACATTATTTTTTATTGAAGCAGTCTAAATATATGACACAACATACAAGACAAAGGGATGACGCCATTGTCACGCAATACATACCGACAAACTGGTCACCGGCGGTAACATAAAATGATCATGTGATATACCACTTTCATCAGTGATTAGGAATGTGTATCCCTCATCAGTTCTTATCGTTAAGGAGGACTAAAATGGTCTGTAGCCACTTTGGGGATTCATGAAAAGGGGCTTGCAATTTGAATTATATTCAACTTTGAATTTTCGAAAGAACGACGGTAACCTGCCTAAATACAGCTTTTTAAATACACTGCCTAATTAGCCGCGGCGAACAGAATCTGTGGTCACTGAAGCGTGTCACGAGCGTATCTACCTTCTATGACGTAGGAGAAGGGGAGGAGTTTCAACGTGTAATGACACCCTTTTCATCGTTCATTTTACATACAAATAGTTACAAAATACATTCAAGTTTTATATATTCCGAAAGCATAGATATCCGACGGCTCAATAATAGTTTATTCAAGCTAATTTTTAATTGTATAAACATGTCGCATTGTATATTTCAAAACCCTATAAATGACGCAACAAGGCTTCATCTTGATAAAATTTCCTTGTTATGTTGGCACCGTTGTGGCTAGACTTGTCTGTTTAAAGTGACAATCTGATGGTCTGTTGTTTGCTGAATCTTACATAACATACACTGACTGTTTTTTCTGACGGTGAAAAATAACAAATTGTTTATATTTTCAGTGACCAAACCGAATATTTTCTACAAACGAATACCTAAATAATGTTACATTTTTGTGAGTTTACTGCAAAATAAAGATTTATTCTAAAGAGCCATTAGACGGTGGATAATTGTACCATGGTGATATGAATGAAAAGAAAAAGTGTGGACGGTTAAATGTTATTTATTATGATATCTTTATTTTTATGAAAAATATAGACGCCACAGTGAATAATCTATAGTAAGTTATGATCAATATCCGTATTTTTACAACACATGTCAAGAATAGAATAATTAAACATACATTATTGTTACCAGTGATTGATATATTTATGATATATAAGGTTTCGATTCGTATTGAAAATGCAACAATGTTATATTTGGGATAATCACATTCCGCATAATGGTACAGTCACATCCATCAAAGCGAATCCGCAAACAAAATTGACTCACCGTTTTATAAAGTTCGAGTTTAGCGTATTTCTTAGATGTTTTTATAAATCAGAATTTAACACATAAATGGTTTAGGTTTTAAGGGGGTTTATCTCCGGACATTATGGTAGATACGCAAGTGGCGACAGGCCTGGTCACGCTCTAATGAATTTTCAAAGTGTTCGCCTGGTAATTTCGGCTGCGCTCTAAAACCGCTCATTCCCATAGATAACGGTACTGGCAATAACGATCTATCATTCCTGGAAAAAATACATTACATAACCTCTTTAGCAATATCAGACAATAAATACCACCAATCCGGTCACCGGCGTTGATATGAAATGGGTATGTGATATACCGCTTTGATCGCTGAATAGGACTTTGATGTTTCCGACTTTGAATCTACAGATGTATGTGCGTTCAGATTGTACAGCCGAGCTGTAGGCGACACTGAATAATGGATGTTTAACAGTGTTCTCCTCTCCCTCCCCCAATTAAATCAGTGCAGCAAAATGACACATCACACGTTAAAACATACTATACTTCGATTCCTTTTTAATCTTCCTGAAACAATCGGGACTTTATGGCCCTTTACATAACCGGAAGTCCTTTCTTGTGGTAATTTGTCTCCTAGAGCGAGACGGTAGGACAGCGAGATGTTGGGTAGTAAATCGGGTCAAGGGTTAATTAACGAAGTAATGGCGGCGGCCTTTGTATCAGGTATGTAGGCAAAGCAATACACAATAAAGAGGAAAATAGGGGCAATCTCCCACCCTAAAGTAAACGAGATGAAGCTGCTGAGTTCTCCAAATCAAGTTCAAATGTCCTTGAATGAAACGAACAGGTCCGATCAACAGAGAGAGAGAGAGAGAGAAAATAAGTCACGTGCTGGGTTACATAGAACATTTACAAATAGATAAAACAAATTAAAACAGTATTAGCATCTTATGAATTACATACATATATATTTTGCTAAAAACAAAAACATATGAGCCAACCGTTGATATGAGGGTTATGAGAGACTACGACATATGAAATATAAATACAACAAAATTGACCATGAAATATATTTAACCTAACATAAAAAATATTTTCCTTTTCCTGAAATAAATCTGCAGCTTTTGGCAACAATACATAAAAACTCTGGACTGAACATTATAAAGCTAGATTAAAAGGCACAAAATCTTGACAAATGTCCACATTAATAGATAAAATCTCTTGTCTATGGTATGTATACTGTGGATAATAGAACATGGTACTCAACTTTAACAGCGTAAAAACAAATATAAGACATATACTCTTTCAGCTAATAATAAATTAGTAAAACGTCTCGTTTTAACTCGTAACTCAAGTTACTGTCGACAATTGTATTCATGAGGATCGGGATTATCCATGCGTTAATCCTTCTAAGCCAATCGACTGTTCTCGATTAACTTCTTTGAGAGGCATGATATAAGTTGGAATGGCAGTAATGCAGAGGAATATATGGATGACAACTTCTTTGTTCATTGCATGCGGCTTTTCAACACAGATTCTTGTAAACTTTGCATTCAATGACCAAAGAAGTTGTCATCCATATATTCCTCTGCATTATTCTCGACAAGTGGAAGTGACATTCACGCGGGATCGACAAGATTTTTGCCGATTTTTAATCCGCGTACTTAAATGGTTGATCCCACTTAAATTGTTGATCCCACGTGTATGAACCTGAACCAGTTTAAAGTTCAAGACTTTTGACATACTGATAACTGGTAAGTTGGCAGCAACACTGAATGAATCGACCAATAAACTACTTGTTAAACCTGTAAAAGATGAACGTTTTTGAAAAATCAATGCGGTATATGACACCATCGGTCAGAAGTCGCTGTTGTACATAAAAATTAATTCATAAACTTTTCTCTGACTGTTTCTATCGGGTGTTATCATAATTATAAACTTACCCGTGAAAACATAAACACTGTAATATTTACATTCATACAAAATCTACATAGAGGTTGTCTCTTCTCATTAAAGGTATGCGGCCCGGAAGGTGAAATTCTCAAAATTCTCAATTCGCATATAAATTAATGCACATATATCGGCAAAACTGATCACAGATAATCAATATTACACATGTGTTCTTGTTCTATTTCAGTTATACCTTGAAAATAGACCATTAGACTTGATTTGATGGAAACATTTTATATTACTACTGCTACTGGTTGTACCGTTTCAGTTATGCCTTACCATACTGGCATGTGAGATTGTCACGATGATTGATAAGCCATCTTTATTTCCTCCAAATGTATTAAAAAAAAGGTCGTGCACACAAAGAATTAAAATGTACAGTTTTGAAAAAATATTTGAAAATGACAGTCATATACCAATAATACTACTTTCTCCCATTGTGTCCTGTCTAAATTACCCAGTGTTGTCCAAAAACCGAGAATATCATGATCAGTAATTATTCCTTCTTCCTATTGTCTCCAAAATTCAACAAAATCAAATATGATATCACGAATTCTTTAACAATTTACATCTGTCATTAAAACTTGTGTATAACGTTATGACGTGTATTGGCATGGAGATCTTCACGATTTCATTCGGCCGTCTTAAAATTTAAACACCCACAAACTACAGAGAAGTCAAAGGGCTTTCATAACACCATAAAGTGATATATCTCTCTTGTATGAATGAGGAATATAAGTAATGATGAGTTAACGATGTTCATAACTTCACACATACGCTACAAAAAATCGTAGCAAGGTACATTCAAATTACACTTTATGCAACAGGATATTATTTCATTTTTTAACCAGTGCAAAAAATCGCTATACGTTTTACGACAGTGTAGAAGGAAGACATGAAGTATCTGAACAAAGGAATAGTATGCGTTGTTAAAGTTTGAATAACAAATAACAAATCAGGTAGTAAAATCAATTTGGACCGAATACGGCAAATTTGAGTTTCTCAATCTATTATGATTAAACTTATGCTGTACTGCCGACATGCAGACAATGTCTATAATCACTCTCAACCCCTGATCGGATCGACCGCAGTTTGCCTGCAATCTGATCACGGTTGATCGCGATCAGATTGCAGTCAGACCGCGGTTGACCGCGATCAAACTGCAATCTGATTGCAGTTGACCGCGATCAGATTGCAGTCAGACCGCGGTTGACCGCGATCAGATTGTAGTCAGACCGCGGTTGACCGCGATCAAACTGCAATCTGAATGCAGTTGATCGCGATCAGACTGCAATCAGACCGCGGTTTTCAGGTAACTAATTCTGCAAGGGTCTGTATAACCCTGTAGAGGAAAATATTTATTGAACTTTTCTTTGAAATTTGTTTATAAAAGTGAAAATCTTCACACAAAAATACAAACTTAACAGAAACTTTGCACAGCAACTATTCTGTCCCTTGAACATACAAATCAAATTGTGACCCCAACGTATATTGACATTGATTGCTTTTGTCCTGCCCAAAATGTTAAGAGTAACCCAGTGTTTTTACAAAACCTCTCATAAACTCCCATTCCAAAAAAAGGTTCATTTGAAAATAACATTAAATTTCAGCTGTGTAATTAATTGCTCTAATTGCATGACGAAATGAACTGATCAGATACCCTGCCATATTTTATACTAATCTTATTCTATTTGTAATCATGTGTTGATGAAACATCAAGCCCTTTTATTAGAGGGAAAGAAAAGGCATTCATTTTATGACGCCAAAGAAGAACAAGAACCCTCGGTTACCAAGCCTGCATCAATAAGTACAGTATTTGCTATAAAGTGCAACAATCTTTGATGTCTAATTTGCAGTCTTAGCGGTTAAGTGAACATATGTTAAGAACGCTTCATAGGCAATGTCGCTCAAAGAATTTGAAGCAATTAATCAGAATTACATTACACTTGTTACGTCAGCCTATTGTTCTCTCGCTCCATTCTTTTCTGTATTGGAGCGTGACATTTTATTTCAGGTTTTCCCGTTTATATTTCATATTTTATAAGTTTTGTGTGGTATGTTATTAGCAGCCCCGGTCCAAGGACACTTTTAATCAATACAAGATTGTTATACTAATAAAAAAGTGTTCAATGATTGTGTGACCTTGAAGGTCAAAGGTCAAGGTCATGAGATATGAGTTATTGCAATGTGCACAAAATTTGGTTATAACTTTATCCCATTTAGCTTTCCAGAACTCATGAACATGTCTAAATGTGAACACTTCCAGGGAATCATTATGACATGTTCATTTTCAAGGTCAAAGGCAAGGTCAACATATATGGATCGAGAAAATGGATTAAATTAACTTTTAACACCTTATTTCATTACATTAATGTTATGCTCAATGAAATGTGTTCATTGATTGTGTGACCTTGAGTGTCAAAGGTCAAGGTCATGAGAAAATGCCCAATGTGGTGAGAACTGTAAGCGGAACAGGGTAAGGCAAAACCCCAAGTTTCGGGGCTGCTCTGCTTTTGCGGTGTCCCGCAAACGCTAATCTAGTTGAATAAGCATTTAGTTAAATGTAATTTAGCTCACGTAATATCCTCGTAACTCGTAACTCTCCATTCCTCCATTGTCTTCAAGGCATTGAGAGTTACTCGGAAAAAAACCCCTTTATATGATATAAATAGAATTGTTTTTTAATACGAGAAAAATGCAGAAACAATGATTTCGTTCAACAGTTCGTTTGGAATAATATAACGGTTGTCATGAACAAGCTAGCGTTAATAATTTTTCGTTTAGCATAAATTTTAGTAAACATTGCCTTCAGCAACTTTATAAAGCACTGAAGTAATTTCTATGAAATATAAAGGGATGTCATTGGTGTAATAGCATGGAGACAGTTACAGCACGGTGCTTTCCCGACACCTCAACATGAAAATAAACACCGAAATCAGGAATGTAGACTTTATTATCCTTAATCACTTGTGGAATGACAATATTTCAAAAGCAGCTTTTACAATATAATAGTAGTAAATTAGTCTCAGAGGTATTTTGTTTTATATTGACAATATTTTTAAACAATTCATGTATTATAACAAAACAACCATATGGAGCCCAGACAAGCTTTAACTTCAGCTGAGTGATCTAGACTTGCTTTACTGCAGTAGACTTGGTTGTTTGTCAAGTCATTATGTTTGCTTTAGGGTCCAAATGACAGACTATTCAAATAATATCTCAACTGCAAAGACTATTGTTTCGTGAAAATTTTTGTGTTATCACTTGTTTATCGTTTTGATACTCACCATCATCTTAGGGGATATATTATTGGAACGTAAACTTTGGATTATCGAGAATAACTCACCATATTCACAAGTACAACTTTTTTTCTAAGGCTCCAGGTTTGTCGGGTAGAGCTGTCAAAATATGTCCGATCTAATCGTTGAATACAACAATTTTTTATAGGTTTTTTTTATTCCACTTTTGTTTGTATTACAGCACATCATACCAAATCATTCAAGTCCACAAATACATTCTACATTATTGACAATAGCTTATGCACAGTACAGTTGATTGTCGATCGTCGTGGAAACAAATTACTGGACCAAAAACAACTGGACCAGAATTTTACAAATTTGTTATAATTCGAATAGGCTTTGTTTTTTGTAATGTTGTAATAGTTTGCTAACTCTCTCTGGATATGTATAACAGATAAACGCCTTTTTGGAGGGTAGCATTTGAACATGAATCTTTTGTGAGTATAAATATTGCATTTATAGATCATTCCTTTTAAGGTAAACCATTTCTTTAGTGCGATTTATATTTATTTCGGCCTCAATATTTATCCACTTTCCAAGCTCGGTCTAGACAGAGTGAGCATGTTCATAATTCCATAATACATGAGAAATATCAGCAGTGAACCTATTGCAGTGTATACATAGGGATGATCTTTATATCCTTTCTTATATGAATATTTACAATTTTGTACACTATCAGTAGCGCGAAACGAAATTTCATTTGTGTTTCTCCATTCTTGATCAAAGCGGGGAGAATTTCATCATACGTATATTTTCCTTCCAAAACTTCTGCTACATGTTCACTTAATTTGCCTGACCATTTGAAAACACATCATGTAAATTAATCTGTTAAAGATATTTTTCTGAAGTATTTGAAATGGTCTTTCTCGAGCTTTTCTCCAGTCGAGTAATAGTAAAAGAAAATATCGGATTCTGGGTTATGAAAAACAATTGATTATTTTTTCACTTTTTCTATTCACTTGGCCTTGGCTCTAATAAAACACCCTTGTACTTTAATTTCGCGTATTTCCTCTAATTGGGGATTTACTTTTTAATTTTTGCATTTTTTCTTCTTTATGTCCAAGACATATCTAGACTTTAAATTCCCAAATTCGTCATCGTTTTTGTCATTTTAAACACTAAATTCAAAATTGACAAAAATGGCAGTTCCACGAGTATTACAGTTACATTCTGGATAGCCCCATTGTTGTTTAATTAACTGTTCCTGTTATTTTGTGACATGAACATCTTGTAAACAGTAAATACATGCCTTTTTCTTTCCTAGGAATCCTTTTTAGCCTGTCACCAAAACCCCTACAGTTCATTGAAATAATTTTAATTCGTTCTGAACCCATTATAAACTACACTTGTATTCTGATTGTATGGTACAGTATTTGATGACACACTTGATAAAATGCTAATATGTTTAAGAAACTCCCAAAATAACAATTTGTTTATGGTATGCATTACTATAGGGGAATTTAACAAATAAAACAGAACAGAAAGGAAAACGGCATACTCAGTAATTTCGGTTTGGTTTGTGGTTTGCAACTTGTTGTTTGCAATAAATCGCAGAGTTAAACGCGGCGTAGAATACAAAGGAACGAATTTTATTACTGGAATTTCCGTCTCGCCTTGCTGCGGGATAGGGATGGATTGTCACATGATCAAATCACGTGACATGGGACACGCTTTGGGACAAAATGGCGAATGCCGGCTTACCGCAATGGTTTCAGGCTTTCAAACCGGGCGTGAAAGATGTGCCTGCGATAGATGTAAATGCAATTTTCGACTTGTACACAAGTAATCCATGTTTAAAGTGATTACTTTACGATTCCCAAAATATAAAATCTCGATCAGAAAAAGAATCCACGCCCCTTCTTACACTGGTGACTTTGAGTCTAATTTATCGTGATCATGGTAATGGGTCATCATTAACATGTAAATTTACACAAAACTTAATACACTTATACTGTCTGCTCTTTTTCGCAACCTTTTTACATTTCTTAAAAAAATAAATGCATAACTAAACACATATTTCGAGATAGAGATGTGCATATAAGGACAAATTATTGTCCGTGCATTTTAATAGAATAATATGATGTAAGCAACACGATAAAATATAGCATAAACATACACAAAAAATTTAACAAACCCCAAAACACATTAAAATAACTTTGTTAGGTTTTACCTCAGATTAAAAAGAAAAGAATGATCTTGAAACAGAAAAATATATGCGTCGAAGCCAATTTCAAAACATGATCAACTCGAACTGTCATTCTGATTGCGTTACATCAGTTTCAAATATTACGTTTGACTTATTTACGCGCGGCATTGTCCGGTTTTCGATACAAATTCCCGATTTCAAACTTTCCTGTGTCATTATTCAATGTACACCGCACAAAAAAATTATCACCGGCCAAAAGTCTGTTCGCACCAACGTAATTTCTCATAAACTTACACGTTGATTATCAATTACAAGAATAATGAATTAAATAAAAGTCCATTCGTTGTGATATTTTGCATAAACCTTTGAAATCATCTCGGCTATACATTCACGAAATTGCCTTTAATCTCTTACTGATTTTTTGTTTAACATCGTGTCTCTTCGAGGGCGGCCTCCTGAGAACGAGCGTAATTGTTTTCCTCCTCGGTATATTCATATTATGTAATTACATCATGTTATACACGATGCATGACACGTTATCTACTAAACATTTCACTCCTTTACGTTTACCGGTCTGCTATGATTAAGTTTCCATTATGTTTATTGTCCTAAAATGCTAAATGTACAATTATAATTATTATGTTGCAATGTGGCGGTTTTAAAGGTGTCGACTGAAGGTAATCTAAAAATGAAATGAAATGAACTCAATTCTTTTCAACAAATAAAGCCGCACATATGGCTATAATTTGCAATCTAGTTCAATACATGATCATGACAATATATTCGCCAGAAGTCTACAACTTGCGGGTTTTTCGTTGCTATCTTGACTTACACAATAAGTAACAACATACATTTTTTTAAAGAAAATTGTCGCGTAATTGTTATTTTGGAAAACTATAAATTGCCAAGAATAAAAAAAAATTTGTGTCAAAATATATTATTAAAAGCTTATATTATTCCGTCCCAACCCGGGCCTAACGCCTACAAGTGATGATAAAATAGCTCTCAGTTTTCCATAATAAGCAAAATGTAAAATTAAAAAAAGACTTTTTACAGGTAAAATTAATTTTTCAAAAATTCAAACCGGCTTAAGCTACTTATCAGAAAATGGAAATGTGTGATGATATCCGATGGATGAGAAAAGAGGAAAATCTTCATTTACAAGAAGGATTCATTATCAGCTATGAAAATAAATTAATAAGTGTAGGCTACCATGCGTTTAGATTGACACGAAGATTTCAAACTTCATAAATTATTTTGAATATCTTTTTATTTTATTCATAATGACTACATAATGGTAGATTGGTATCTTTCAAAGAGATGAACATATTTTTGCCTGTCGCCCTATTCTATAAATCTATTTTCAGAAAAGTATTCCTTTATTTTAATATTCGAAGATATGAAAATGACCGGCCCGATTTGCTCTTCTAAAAATACGTTTTGCACACTAGATTTGCCAATATCTGTCAGAAACACTATTTGTTACTTCGTTAGTTCGAAAATAGTTAGCATTCAACCAGCAAATGTGTTCGATAATACTGAATATCGCCAAAAAACGTCATTTTTACTTCCGCGAGTCCGATCTACATAGCATCTTGATGCCGTAGCGTGTCCCATGTCACGTGACTAGCAACGGTTGCCACGCTTTGGCAGCCGTCCTTGAACGGGATCTCGCGAAGCGGAAAAAGGGCTGTTCGAATATAGGATAGCGGTATTACATGCAACAGGCCAATCTGAATGTCCGCATATAAGAAATCAAAGTGTTCCGGGGGATGTGCCTGTTGGACAAGAATCTCACCCATCGGTGGTCGGCACAGAGTTTGCCCTTTACCATAAACACAGAGACCTGCAAACATACAATAAGAGTTTAATATCTGACAGAATGTTGTCAACATTATTCATACTCATAGATTGATTTTCAATAAACATTCTTTGTGATATAACTGAAACTAAATCGAACTCGTAAAATACCATAGCATTGTCTGTTAAACGTTAAATAGTTCATAAGATAGTTTCACAATTTCCACGAATAATCATATTTTCACTGTTTATATTCAAATTGATCTGTGTTAAAAACATAATGTGGATAAGTCCAGAAAGGAGACGATATTTTGTTTAAAGGCGGTGTTAAAACTTAAATTTTGCTGAAGTTTCCCTTGTTGATTTTATATCAGTTTTGCTCTGTTCAAAGAGGATTTAGTTTCAGTCTTAAAACAAATCTATTCTGGTTAAAATTCAAACTGCTTACTGAGTATATTTGCTCCGTTTTGTATCCCACCAGGGTCACCTACTACTTTCATGTACAGTACTAGTGTAATCAAATTAAATCAATACTATCTAAATATTTGGTGTTGTTAATTACGGTAGCTTTTTTTCATCAAAACCCATTTTGATTTCGCTCAAAATTTATATATTTATATATAAATCACAATTTATTCATAATGACTTCATTCAATGTGAAAGTGAAAGAGGACCCACGGCCTATATCACATACAAGTATTGCTTGCAATACAATGACTATGGAAATACAAAGGTACATCGTTAAATTGTTTTAATATTCCTCACATACAAACATTATTACTCACAAAGTGTAAGGGCAGATTGATCACTGTTCCAGCCTCATACCCACCAAACCATACATTTGCGGAATAAACTTGATTGGCGCGTGCGTGTCTCATGAGACTACCAACTTTAGTAGTAACTAGTGTATTTGTCCTTGCACCCTCTTCAACCACCAACGCTTTCATCAACCTTACAGATGCTTTCCCGCTGGGCCTGAACGATCGTATTTTAAGCGCGTCTCCAATATGCTTCACACTTTCTAGCATGTCAACTGGATGAAGAAGACAAAAACTAGCATCCCCATACCTGCCAGCTGTGTGGTAATATCCGCAACTGTTAATGATCATAGCAACCAATATCTTCGCATTGGAATTAATCAAATGTGTATTATTAGATTGAAGTCTTTTGGTCACATATTGCCCCTTTTTGACTGAAAACATTGGGAAATTAGTTATCTTTACTTCGGTATCACAATCCGGTGCAGTAAGTTTCAGCTGAAAGAGCCCGTTGATATTTGGAATTCTTGGAACTGAATAAAATGTCCCTAAGTCTGAAATCGGGATCAGTTGTTCCACCATGTTATCTTTGCCTTGCACGCCCTCTCCGAAGTCCGCGTTGGTGAAGTCAGCGGCAACAAATACTGCCACAGGATAGTCAGAGATAACTCTTGTACCGCTCATATCATAACCGGATTGCAGCTGAACTGTTTGGAATCGGTTGACAAGCAGTGGTAAAATATCTCCCCTCTTGTATTTAGCATTAAAAACTGTTATGAATTCACCATCGAACTCTAAGTGAACGTTTACGTTTGAATTGTCAACAGTTCCAACAATCATTATGATGCAGACATTAATCTGGCAGTAGTTTACCGTTATATACTGTGTTCCTAACTCGTTAACGGGTAGAGCAAGAAATCCCCCAATTGAAAAATGAGCAGTATTGAAACCATTAACAACAACCGTGTTATTACTCGTTATGTGCACTGCTAAGTATTCAATTGAAGTAAACATTTGAATGGCCTTCTCAGGTAGTTTCAATGTTAGGTATGATCCAACCAAGCTTGTATGGGATTTCATTACTCCTGCTTTGGGCATGGAAATATTGACGCGAACTGGGTCATAGTTGTAATTCATGACATTCAGGGAAGGTTCTGATCTTCCATTCTTGTGCTCGCAAAATGCAAATATGAACTCCGTGCCTTCATATTGTAGACTCTCTGAAACATGTATATTACTTGAAATAATTGCATTGTTATTTTATGAACATATCATTATTATATAACAAATGATATAGTTCCTGTGGTTGAGAAATGGCTGACCGGTACTCTTTTGGTTTACCCTACGTATAACTGGTCCTTTATTATTACAAATCTATTCATTGTAATTTTTCAAGGTTGCAAATGGCTCATATCACTTGATATGTTCCTTGCTATATTTAGAATATTTAAAAAAAATACATATTCTGATCCAATGTATATTCTAAGGTTCTTAAGATTGAAACATTGCTAATCATATTTTTAGCTTACCCTATATGCAATTCCTCTTTTATAATTAAAATCATTATTAAATAATTTATTTATTGTAATTCTTTTTATATCTAAGTATTCAAATGACTCACAGACATCATGAGTACTTTAGAGTAAATTCTTATAACGCAGCAATAAAGTACAAGATAGAGCGATGGAGCGAATAACTGTAGGTCATATTATAACGAAAGAAACAGTTCAATAAGTTATGGATAAAATCAAACAAGACTCCAATATGTATTGGCTACGGGGTATTGGTTATAATACTTATTGTAAACATACTCACCTGTGTGAATAATGCCAAAAACGACTAGAGATATTTGAATCAGCATCTGGAATGATAGGATACGAATATTTCTCAGGAGAAAATTGAATATGTTTCGGAAAACTACAGACGCCATTTCAAGGGGTAATTACGCACGTTTTTAAAAGTTTTATATTCTCAATTTTTTTACTGAAAATTTTACGTTAATGCGAAATGTATTATTTTGATAGTGTCAATATTTCATTACACAAACCAAACATTCATAGTCAGAGAACAAATTATAAAGATTCATATAAAGACCATTGGCGGCCATATTTTTGTTAACACCTTTAATTCATTTTGTGTAAGATAGCGGAATATTTGATTTGTTACTGCTTCATTTAGTTTAAATACATTGTCATTCTATTGGCACCAATTATTTTCATTTTCCTGACATCACCTGTTTTCCCCCTATAACGTGCTACTGTCTTTAAAATGGTAACGTGTTTTAAGTGCTTTAATTTGCAGATATATGTTTCTTTTGATATTTTGAAAACCTCAAACATATGTACACATACAAAAAGGGCTTGATTAAGCACAACGTGCTTTGAAAGCTGAAATGCTACATGTATGCACTGAGAATGTTGCGACAAATATAATGATTTGAGCTTTTATTGACTAACATTTTCAATACCCATCAATTGACCTTGAAAACTACAAAAATTTAAATAATCCAAAAGCTAGGAAAGAGGTTTTGAATTGTCTTGACTATCATGATCTATTTGATACTTGGATATCATTAAATACGGATGTAAAGAATTTTACATGTTGTGAAAAAAAACAGGTAACAGGCCAGACTTGATTACTTTTTTTATTTCAAGAATTGTGTGATCTAACTTCAGATTAAGATATTTTGCCAGGATACAAATCTTCTATTTCATACACTTTTTCAAACCCTTTATATCAAACAAGAAGGAAAGGTTATTGTAAGTTAAAATATAGTCGCAAGCGACGACAAACGGATTCAGCGCTGTATGGTGTTAAATGTTATGCACAAAGGTAATGATTTCAGTCAAAAGCTTCTGGGGTAATAGTCTTTTGTTGATGAGTAACGCATTTTGCAAACATACAGTTATCAAATGCATTTAAAACACATGCAGGGTTGACAATATTCAAAGGTCCGTAACTCAATGTAAATGTAGTAACTGAATTTATTGTTAACTTTTAAAAGGTTTTGTATTCTTTTGGCTTTCTAATGATATATGGAACAATGATATATCGTCTATCACTGATGACTAACAACTTTTTTAACATTCCTGTATCCTATGCATTCAAAACGAAAGCAGAATTGACAATATTCAAAGGGCCGTAACTCAGTGTAAAACAAATATAGAAATTTACTGTCAAATTTAAAAAAAATCTAAAGACTTTTGGCTTTCATATGATGTATAGAACAAAGCGTTATCGTACGCCGTTGATTCGCTACGATATTTCAAACGTACCCACCAAAACACCAAATGTCCAAAATGCAAAGTTTGACCTCTGACCCTGACCGATAATGACTGTTCGCGAGCGATTTTATTCTTTTATCTTAAAGACCTTGCCAATGTCTAACTCTAATGCAAAAATCATAAAATTCTATGGTCTGGTTTTTGAGTTATCTGCCCTTGAAGTTTGCGATTTTTAGATTTTGGTCAACTTTGAAAATTCACAGCAAGAAAATTATTAACCTTAGGACTTTCTTAATTGCAAATTAAGAACTACAATGCTTCAGCTACCCTGAGTGTAAATTTCAGATCTCTAGTGCAAGTATCTTCAGAGGAGAAGATTCTCAAAGGTGGGTGGGGTCGGCAATGGTCAAAAATGCACTAAATCCAAGATGGCGGCCAAACCACGTGACCTACGAATTTTCCATGATTTGGTTTTTTGCAGCATTTTTGATTGCGCACATTTTTTAAAAAAAATTAGGTCTCTAAGTGCATTTTGAAAAAAAGTCAATGTTAAATTATCGATTTTGGAATCGAACTGGACCTTTAACGTATGGACCGAATTGTCCCAAAAGCTTGTTGTCGCCTTTCCACAACAAGGACTACCAGCCTGTGAAATGTGGCTTCGATAGCTTCAGCCGTTTGGTCTGAATCCTGTTCACAAAAATCGTGGAAAAATAAAAATAAATATAGTCGCAAGCGACGACAAACGGATTCAGCGCTGTATGGTGTTAAATGTAATGCACAAAGGTAATGATTTCAGTCAAAAGCTTATTGGTTATACTCTTTTGTTGATGGTTAACGCAATTTGCAAACAAACAGTTATCAAATGCATTTAAAACACATGCAGGGTTGACACTATTCAAAGGTCTGTAACTCAATGTAAATGTAGTAACTGAATTTATTGTTAATTTTTAAAAGATTTTGTATTCTTTTGGCTTTCTAATGATATATTGAACAATGATTTGTCGTCTATCACTGATGATAAACAACTTTTTTAACATACCTGTATCCTATGCATTCAAAACGAAAGCAGAATTGACAATATTCAAAGGGCCGTAACTCAATGTAAAAAAAATATAGAAATTTACTGTCAAATTTAAAAAAAATCTACAGACTATTGGCTTTCATATGATGTATAGAACAAAGCGTTATCGTACGTCGTTGATTCGCTACGATATTTCAAACATACCCATCAAAACACCAAATGTCCAAAATGCAAAGTTTGACCTCTGACCCTGACCGGAAATGACTGTTCGCGAGCGATTTTATTCTTTTATCTTAAAGACCTTGCCAATGTCTAACTCTCATGCAAAAATCATCAAATTCCCTGGCTAGGTTTTTTAGTTATCTGCATTGGAAGTTTTCGATTTTTAGATTTTGGTCAACTTTGAAAGATCACAGCAACGAAAGTATCAACGTTAGGACTTTCTTGAAATCAACGTACAAACTACAATGCTTCAGCTACATTGAGTATGAATTTCAGCTCTCTAGTGCAAGTATCTTCAGAGGAGAAGATTCTCAAAGGTGGGTGGGGTCCGAAATTTTTGACTTATCATGTAATTTGACACGTCCCATCGACCGGAAATGACTCTTCGCGAGCGATTTTATTCTTTTATCCTAAAGACCTTGCCAATGTCTAACTCTCATGCAAAAATCATTAAATTCTACGGTCTGGTTTTTGAGTTATCTGCCCTTGAATTTTGCGATTTTTAGATTTTGGTCAACTTTGAAACGTCATAGCACAAAAACTATTAAGGTTAGGACTTTCTAGAATATAAATTAAGAACTACAATGCTTCAGCTACATTCAGTATGAATTTGAGCTCTGTAGTGCAAGTATCTTCAGAGGAGAAGATTGTCAAAGGTGGGTGGGGTCGGAAATTGCCAAAAATGCACTAAAAGCAAGATGGCGGCCAAACCACGTGATCTACGAATTTGCCATGATTTGTTTTTTTCCATTATTTTTCATTGCGCATCTTTTAAAAAAAAATTCAGGTCTCTAAGTGCATTTTGAAAAAAATTCCCATGTTAAAATTTCAAACTTTACGCCTACATAGGCGAAAAATGACTGAGCCGATTTGGCCCAAAAGCTTAACTTGGCGATTCCAGGGTAAGGTCTACAAGTCTGTAAAATTTGGTATCATTTGCTTGTGCCGTTTTGGCTAAAAACGAAGCAAAAGTTTCGTGGAATAAAAATAATAATAAAACACGCCAATAACAATAAGGATTCAGCCTGAATGGCTGAATCCTTAATAATCTTCGAAAATTTGGGCTTTTTAAGGATGTATTTTGCATTTCTTGGTGAAATTAGACTTTAGGAAGGGTCCTAGACTTTTTGGGCAACTTTAGACTTGATTGGGCTCTTATTGCCATTCCAATGGATTTTGAAGGAAATTTTGCAATATAGTCGCAAAGCGACAATCACAGGATTCAGCCAAATATATGAGTGCCTGAGGCCATTTGTAGCCTAACTTTGTACGGTATGTGGGTTATGAAAATGGTACCTTGTCAAAAGTAAAAAGACTTTTTCCATACCTACTACTTTTCAAGTGCACATAACTCGAAAACTTGAATTGATATCTGCCTGAAATTCTCAGAGCTGACAGACAAGAAGTCAGACTGCAGGGATAAAGGGAGAGAAGGGGACAGGGGGCAGAGGACGAAGAAATATACTTGAAATTCCATTTTTTTTTTTTTTTTTTTTTTTTTTTTTTTTATAAGTCCAGACTTCATTGGCCATTTGCGGTGTTGCCCTGCCCTTGGGAAGGATTTTTATCAAATAAAATCGAAAAAAGTGCTTTTTTTTTCAAGCCAAAACTTTTGAGAAAAAAAAAATTGCGATTTTATTCTTTTATCTTAAAGACCTTGCCAATGTCTAACTCTCATGCAAAAATCATCAAATTCCCTGGCTAGGTTTTTTAGTTATCTGCATTGGAAGTTTTCGATTTTTAGATTTTGGTCAACTTTGAAAGATCACAGCAACGAAAGTATCAACGTTAGGACTTTCTTGAAATCAACGTACAAACTACAATGCTTCAGCTACATTGAGTATGAATTTCAGCTCTCTAGTGCAAGTATCTTCAGAGGAGAAGATTCTCAAAGGTGGGTGGGGTCCGAAATTTTTGACTTATCATGTAATTTGACACGTCCCATCGACCGGAAATGACTCTTCGCGAGCGATTTTATTCTTTTATCCTAAAGACCATGCCAATGTCTAACTCTCATGCAAAAATCATTAAATTCTACGGTCTGGTTTTTGAGTTATCTGCCCTTGAATTTTGCGATTTTTAGATTTTGGTCAACTTTGAAACGTCATAGCACAAAAACTATTAAGGTTAGGACTTTCTAGAATATAAATTAAGAACTACAATGCTTCAGCTACATTCAGTATGAATTTGAGCTCTGTAGTGCAAGTATCTTCAGAGGAGAAGATTGTCAAAGGTGGGTGGGGTCGGAAATTGCCAAAAATGCACTAAAAGCAAGATGGCGGCCAAACCACGTGATCTACGAATTTGCCATGATTTGTTTTTTTCCATTATTTTTCATTGCGCATCTTTTAAAAAAAAATTCAGGTCTCTAAGTGCATTTTGAAAAAAATTCCCATGTTAAAATTTCAAACTTTACGCCTACATAGGCGAAAAATGACTGAGCCGATTTGGCCCAAAAGCTTAACTTGGCGATTCCAGGGTAAGGTCTACAAGTCTGTAAAATTTGGTATCATTTGCTTGTGCCGTTTTGGCTAAAAACGAAGCAAAAGTTTCGTGGAATAAAAATAATAATAAAACACGCCAATAACAATAAGGATTCAGCCTGAATGGCTGAATCCTTAATAATCTTCGAAAATTTGGGCTTTTTAAGGATGTATTTTGCATTTCTTGGTGAAATTAGACTTTAGGAAGGGTCCTAGACTTTTTGGGCAACTTTAGACTTGATTGGGCTCTTATTGCCATTCCAATGGATTTTGAAGGAAATTTTGCAATATAGTCGCAAAGCGACAATCACAGGATTCAGCCAAATATATGAGTGCCTGAGGCCATTTGTAGCCTAACTTTGTACGGTATGTGGGTTATGAAAATGGTACCTTGTCAAAAGTAAAAAGACTTTTTCCATACCTACTACTTTTCAAGTGCACATAACTCGAAAACTTGAATTGATATCTGCCTGAAATTCTCAGAGCTGACAGACAAGAAGTCAGACTGCAGGGATAAAGGGAGAGAAGGGGACAGGGGGCAGAGGACGAAGAAATATACTTGAAATTCCATTTTTTTTTTTTTTTTTTTTTTTTTTTTTTTTTTTATAAGTCCAGACTTCATTGGCCATTTGCGGTGTTGCCCTGCCCTTGGGAAGGATTTTTATCAAATAAAATCGAAAAAAGTGCTTTTTTTTTCAAGCCAAAACTTTTGAGAAAAAAAAAATTGCGATTTTATTCTTTTATCTTAAAGACCTTGCCAATGTCTAACTCTCATGCAAAAATCATCAAATTCCCTGGCTAGGTTTTTTAGTTATCTGCATTGGAAGTTTTCGATTTTTAGATTTTGGTCAACTTTGAAAGATCACAGCAACGAAAGTATCAACGTTAGGACTTTCTTGAAATCAACGTACAAACTACAATGCTTCAGCTACATTGAGTATGAATTTCAGCTCTCTAGTGCAAGTATCTTCAGAGGAGAAGATTCTCAAAGGTGGGTGGGGTCCGAAATTTTTGACTTATCATGTAATTTGACACGTCCCATCGACCGGAAATGACTCTTCGCGAGCGATTTTATTCTTTTATCCTAAAGACCATGCCAATGTCTAACTCTCATGCAAAAATCATTAAATTCTACGGTCTGGTTTTTGAGTTATCTGCCCTTGAATTTTGCGATTTTTAGATTTTGGTCAACTTTGAAACGTCATAGCACAAAAACTATTAAGGTTAGGACTTTCTAGAATATAAATTAAGAACTACAATGCTTCAGCTACATTCAGTATGAATTTGAGCTCTGTAGTGCAAGTATCTTCAGAGGAGAAGATTGTCAAAGGTGGGTGGGGTCGGAAATTGCCAAAAATGCACTAAAAGCAAGATGGCGGCCAAACCACGTGATCTACGAATTTGCCATGATTTGTTTTTTTCCATTATTTTTCATTGCGCATCTTTTAAAAAAAAATTCAGGTCTCTAAGTGCATTTTGAAAAAAATTCCCATGTTAAAATTTCAAACTTTACGCCTACATAGGCGAAAAATGACTGAGCCGATTTGGCCCAAAAGCTTAACTTGGCGATTCCAGGGTAAGGTCTACAAGTCTGTAAAATTTGGTATCATTTGCTTGTGCCGTTTTGGCTAAAAACGAAGCAAAAGTTTCGTGGAATAAAAATAATAATAAAACACGCCAATAACAATAAGGATTCAGCCTGAATGGCTGAATCCTTAATAATCTTCGAAAATTTGGGCTTTTTAAGGATGTATTTTGCATTTCTTGGTGAAATTAGACTTTAGGAAGGGTCCTAGACTTTTTGGGCAACTTTAGACTTGATTGGGCTCTTATTGCCATTCCAATGGATTTTGAAGGAAATTTTGCAATATAGTCGCAAAGCGACAATCACAGGATTCAGCCAAATATATGAGTGCCTGAGGCCATTTGTAGCCTAACTTTGTACGGTATGTGGGTTATGAAAATGGTACCTTGTCAAAAGTAAAAAGACTTTTTCCATACCTACTACTTTTCAAGTGCACATAACTCGAAAACTTGAATTGATATCTGCCTGAAATTCTCAGAGCTGACAGACAAGAAGTCAGACTGCAGGGATAAAGGGAGAGAAGGGGACAGGGGGCAGAGGACGAAGAAATATACTTGAAATTCCATTTTTTTTTTTTTTTTTTTTTTTTTTTTTTTTTATAAGTCCAGACTTCATTGGTCATTTGCGGTGTTGCCCTGCCCTTGGGAAGGATTTTTATCAAATAAAATCGAAAAAAGTGCTTTTTTTTTCAAGCCAAAACTTTTGAGAAAAAAAAAATTGCGATTTTATTCTTTTATCTTAAAGACCTTGCCAATGTCTAACTCTCATGCAAAAATCATCAAATTCCCTGGCTAGGTTTTTTAGTTATCTGCATTGGAAGTTTTCGATTTTTAGATTTTGGTCAACTTTGAAAGATCACAGCAACGAAAGTATCAACGTTAGGACTTTCTTGAAATCAACGTACAAACTACAATGCTTCAGCTACATTGAGTATGAATTTCAGCTCTCTAGTGCAAGTATCTTCAGAGGAGAAGATTCTCAAAGGTGGGTGGGGTCCGAAATTTTTGACTTATCATGTAATTTGACACGTCCCATCGACCGGAAATGACTCTTCGCGAGCGATTTTATTCTTTTATCCTAAAGACCTTGCCAATGTCTAACTCTCATGCAAAAATCATTAAATTCTACGGTCTGGTTTTTGAGTTATCTGCCCTTGAATTTTGCGATTTTTAGATTTTGGTCAACTTTGAAACGTCATAGCACAAAAACTATTAAGGTTAGGACTTTCTAGAATATAAATTAAGAACTACAATGCTTCAGCTACATTCAGTATGAATTTGAGCTCTGTAGTGCAAGTATCTTCAGAGTAGAAAGTTTGTCAAAGGTGGGTGGGGTCGGAAATTGCCAAAAATGCACTAAAAGCAAGATGGCGGCCAAACCACGTGATCTACGAATTTGCCATGATTTGTTTTTTTCCATTATTTTTCATTGCGCATCTTTTAAAAAAAAATTCAGGTCTCTAAGTGCATTTTGAAAAAAATTCCCATGTTAAAATTTCAAACTTTACGCCTACATAGGCGAAAAATGACTGAGCCGATTTGGCCCAAAAGCTTAACTTGGCGATTCCAGGGTAAGGTCTACAAGTCTGTAAAATTTGGTATCATTTGCTTGTGCCGTTTTGGCTAAAAACGAAGCAAAAGTTTCGTGGAATAAAAATAATAATAAAACACGCCAATAACAATAAGGATTCAGCCTGAATGGCTGAATCCTTAAATATAGTCGCAAAGCGACGACAAACCGATTCAGCGATGTATGGTGATGATATGTATGACAAATATATGCAATGCATGTATGTATGAAGTTAATAGTTCGTTCAGACGAATTTTAAAAGTCACGATTTCAGTATTACCAAGGCCAAAAAGACTCTGTCAATTGCAAACGTAAATGTCATATTGAACTAGGACTGCCGCGACAGTACTTAGCTCTTCAAGACATCCTGTTTGACCTTCACAGAGTGTTTGACCTTCACATGACGTATTTTTCTGAGATTTAAAAAGTAACTAATACATTATCAAAATGACCAGATTTCACTTGATACTCAACGTTTAGGCCTGTGTTTGTGTATGTACTTTGATAGACATTAATTTCAAATTCGAATCCAAAATCAATTTGCATAAAAATATATATTTCATGCCATGCCTAAGCAAAAAAATAACAAGTTAGATCTGCAAAAGTTTGTTGGCTCAAGCTGGACTTGAACCCTAAAAGTTAGCATCTTGGTTTCAAAGGCCAAGGCTTTTCCCACTGGACCAGCGAGTCGGCTGTGATTTGAATGGAATTTTAGCACTAAGACTTTGGATTCACGAAGGCAAAACAAACAATCTCGCATCCGAGAATGAATTCATTGTATGGAGGGGTGCTTTTCAGCGTTTTGAGCTGTTTGATGTGTTGTTTGAGGTCAGAGCGTGCTTTTGACCATTTCGAGCTCCTTGGTGTGTTGTTTTAGGTCGAAAATACGATGTCTAGCGAGGCTAGCGCTGTTCTGAGTTCAGAGAACGTTGTAGCGACGTCTTCCGGTGTCCCGTGGCCGTATGCACGGATTTAGTGACCAAAATCGAATGTACATGACTGGACAGCGTGTTTGCATGAAATGTCTACAAGCACAAAGTGTAGAACATGCGGCCGGGAGGAAATGCATATTTCAAAGTTCAAGAGGGCGACAGGCATTTTGGAAAAAAGAGTTAATCGAGGACGTCACACCCTTGCCAGTGGAATCTGCCGAGCATTTAGGCAGGAATCAGGACGGCCTCCCTTTATCTAATGACCAAGAGCTGATAGTGGCCGTCATTATGCCCTTTTCAATTAAGGGAAGGTACACTTGCTTGTACCTACCTACGCACCGACCCGTGCCTGTGGTCTTGAAACTAAATCTTGACCACAAAGGCTATCAAAGTGTATGAGACGCACTTAGACAATTTATTGTCAGTCCCCAACAAAGAGTTTAATTGACAATGTGATCTATCAGTGTAAAGTTTTTCTATTTTATCCCTCAAATTAACCGACGGCACTCACCGTATGATACAAGGAAATGAAGACATTTCTTTTCTCTACGAGTTGATATAAAAATTATAAAATTATCTCTAATGGTTCGTGAGATATGAGTGCCGCAAGGTGCGCGAGTTAAATACAAGTTCAATTAGCGAACGCCGGAGCGCAAGTAGAGCGCGCACCGCTTCTTCATTTCTGTGCGCGCATAGACAAATGATACATGGAAATAAAGACAATTCTTTTCTCTACAAGTTGACATAAAAATTATAAAAGTATCTCAAATGGTTCGGGAGATATGTCTGTTGTTGATTGATGAGTTACGCATTTTGCAAATATACAGTTATCAAATGCATTCAGGGTTGACAATATTCAAAGGTCCGTAACTAAATGTAAATGAAGTAACTGAATTTATTGTTAATTTTTAAAAGATAGTGTATTCTTTTGGCTTTCTAATGATATATGGAACAATGATTTGTCTCCTGTCACTGATGAGTAACGACTTTTTTAACATACCTTTATCCTAAGCATTCAAAACGAAAGCAGAATTGACAATATTCAAAGGGCCGTAACTCAATGTAAAACAACTATGGGAATTTACTGTCAAATTTAAAAAAAATCTATAGACTTTTGGCTTTCATGTGATGTATAGAACAAAGAGTTATCGTACGCCTTTGATTCGCTACGATATTTCAAACATACCCACCAAAACACCACATGTCCAAAATGCAAAGTTTGACCTCTGACCCTGACCGGAAATGACTGTTCGCGAGCGATTTTATTCTTTTATCTTAAAAACCTTGCCAATGTCTAACTCTCATGCAAAAATCATAAAATTCTATGGTCTGGGTTTTGAGTTATCTGCCCTTGAAGTTTGCGATTTTTAGATTTTGGTCAACTTTGAAAAATCACAGCAAGAAAAGTATTAAAGTTAGAACTTTATAGAAGTCAAATTCAGAACTACAATGCTTCAGCTACATTCAGTATAAATTTCAGATCTCTAGTGCAAGTATCTTCAGAGGAGAAGATTCTCAAAGGTGGGTAGGGTCGGCAATGGTCAAAAATGCACTAAATCCAAGATGGCGGCCAAACCACGTGACCTACGAAGTTTCCATGATTTGTTTTTTTGCAGCATTTTTGATTGCGCACATTTTAAAAAAAAAATTAGGTCTCTAAGTGCATTTTGAAAAAAAAATCAATGTTAAATTTTCGATTTTGGAATCGAACTGGACCTTTAACGTATGGGCCGAATTGTCCCAAAAGCTTATTGTCGCCATTCCACAACAAGGTCTACCAGCCTGTGAAATTTGGCTTCAATAGCATCAGCCGTTTGGGCTGAAAGTTGACCACAAAATTCGTGGAACAATAAAAATAAACACGCCAATAACAATAAGGATTCAGCTTTTCAAGCTGAATCCTTAATAAACACGCCAATAACAATAAGGATTCAGCCTTATGGCTGAATCCTTAATAAACACGCCAATAACAATAAGGATTCAGCCTTATGGCTGAATCCTTAATAAACACGCCAATAACAATAAGGATTCAGCCTTATGGCTGAATCCTTAATAACTCTCTGCAACTCAAGCCCGAATATGGTAGCCTAGTAAGGGATACATTGAAAGAAACTATAGGTGAATACACAATCTCGCATCCAATAAATTATGAAAATCCAAAAGAAATACAGCTTGGAATTGATGAAAGTTTATTTCTAAAAACGCTGCTAATGATAATAAGAGATAAGACAATAACATTTGCTACATTCTTTAAAAAAAGCAAAAAGAACAGAACTGATGAATTACAAATTGCAATAAATATACTTGAAAAACACATTAGAAAAGACTTTCAGTGAAAAAATGTAAGGGGAATTATCAAAACATAACATTTAGGAAGGAGAAAAACCTACAAAATATTTTTGACATTTAGTAAATATGAATTATGTCAGTAATTCAAGAAATAAACTAATGTCCACAAATAATTAAATTTTAACAAATGGCAGTGCTATCCTCGGGGAGGTAAATCTTTTCATCAAAAACTCTATGTTGATAAAACAGATGGAAAAGGTTTTGCCCCACTTGACAATAGTGATACCAAAATGCTAAACAATGTTTTTTTGAAATATTTAGATAAAGAGATTTACATGTAGGAAATGGCCTCTGCAGTTAAAATATGTAAATACCAAAAGCACAGGGATTGATGGCTTCCCAATTGATTTTTTAAATCCTTTTGGAAGGAATTTATTATATGAATTTTTTCGATTTATGAAATTATTACTTAAACAAATGAAATGTCTTTAACTATGAAGAGATGAGTTATAACATGCATAACTAAATCTAACAAAGATAAAACTCTTCTAAAGAATATGAGACCAATCACGTTATTGAATGCACTTGAAAAATTGTGAGTGCTAATCGTTTAAGGAAAACCTTAGATTTTTAGTACATGCAAATCAACAGGATCTATACCAGGTAGATCACTGAGCGAAAATACAAGTTTATTGTATGATATGTTTGAAACCTGAAAAAGAAATTTGCCAGGATTCATTCTTTTGATAGTTTTTGAGAAGGATTTTTGTACCGTTTCCAAAAACATGTATAAATGTATGTTGTTTTATCTAAATTTGGTTTTGGGCCGGAAATATCCGTTCGATCAATATTTTGACATATGAAACAACATCCTGTATGATTCAATATGGAAGATTTTCTGATTATTTTCATAAATGAACGCGGTTGAAGACAGGGTGACCCTTTGTCACCATATTTGCATGTTTTTGTTGCTGAAACTTTAGGATGTATGATATGGAGAAATAAGGACATAAAGGATATTGTTATTGACAATAACGAGTACAAATTTAATAAATATGCAGATGATACTGAATTATTTCTAGATTGATATGAACAAAGGATAAGGCCTGCTATTGATTAAATAAATACCTTTTACAAAATGTCAGGACTTGAAATAAATTTGGATAAGACCAAAGCAATTTGGATAGGCTCTAATAGAACGAGCACTGAGCAATTGTGTGAAGATATTAAAATTGAATGGCAGGATTGGGGTAATTGAAGTTCTTGGAATCAAATGATCAATGATAATTGGTAATGGGTAATCAATACAAGGAGAAAGCTAGAAGAGATAAATAGACTGCTTGCTCAATGGAGGGAAAGACATTATACTTTGGTAAAATAATTGTCATTAAAACTTTAGCTATGTCTAAACATTTGCATATATTTAATACATTGCCAATTTGGCTATATCTAAACGTTTGCATACATTTAATACATTGCCAAATCCTTCAAAGGATGTCAATGCTTTATTAAATAATATATTTTTCAAAATTATATGGAACGATAAACCTTATAAAATAAAGGAACTTAGGAAATACAAGGATGGTGGTTGAAGGATGGTTGATACTGTCACATTCTGAAATGCATTAAACTGTCAATCTTAAGATCATCTGTAAGGAACCAATATTGAAAATCTTTGCATCCCTTTGAAAGATTTTTCAAAATTAGTGTAAATGTTGATCAATTAACTCCGATTGAAAACCCTTAATGGATTTATGTTTTGAAGGCTCGGAAAAATTATTATAAAAGATTCCATTTAGATTCTGAAAATATCTATGAAATTCTATCTCAACGATTATTATAAAAACCCAACGTTTTACGTTAAAAACTTGGCAAATAATGGAATTCTCATTCAAGACATTTGTAATGAAACTGGTTTCAGGTATTTTCACAATATATAAGAATCTTTCGGTATTAAAGGCACTTATCTGGTTCTATTGGTTGTGAATATGACACCATAACCATGGCAATACACTATTACATATTCAAGATTTATTATCTACGAGGGCAGTCATACCGAGGTTCATATTTTTCAAATGTTGCCCTAGGGCAAAATATCACTTTTTCATTGTGACGTCACGTTAAAACAATGATTTGACGTCACGGTTCACCTATGACGTCACAATCTATACGGGTCGGCTGCGGCTAGTCCGCCCATACTGAGAAGTAGGTTTTGAGTATTTTCTTTAATTTTGGGACAGCGGTAATAAACAGAATATTATATTCGTGCCCATGACATACTATGTTTACGACACTCGTGCCTAAATATCAGTATATCCCTCGCTCTCGCTCGGGAAATACTAATATTGAGCCACTCGTGTCGTAAACATAGTATGTCATGAACACTCATATAATATCCTCTATATATCCCTATCCCTATATCCTTATCTCCTATTATCATTTGAATTTATCAAAATCCCTTAAATGGCAAGCTTCCTTTCCAGATGTGAATCTAAATTGGAACAGTACATTTTTTAATTACATATCTGGATTGAAGGATGTTAAACTTCTTGAATTTCAATACAAGTTTCTGGATGCCTATGACTACACTACACTAAAAGTGAATTATTTAGAATCAAATTTGTTGAATTTAAGTTTGCAAGGAATGAAAGAACTTGTAATGTTTACTAGGATTTCAGAGTGATACAATAATTCTGGAATATCTTGAAATTTAGATCAATAACCATATACCAAATGCAATCAACATCATCAAATATCTTGTTTTTGATCTATATACATTAATAAATTACTGAATATTATCTACAAAGAATACATCAATGTCTGTAGCATTAGACAGGAGATTCCAAATCTAGTAAGATATATAGTTATTTTGAAAGAAATTGTCAGTGAAGAGACATTTATTGCAACTAAAATCAGTATACTGAACATACATGAGAATAAATGGTCATAGGTTTTTTCATTCATAATAATTCATTGTTATAGCTTGAATATTTTAATCGGAAGTTTTGGATTTATTTGCATGAACTTGAAAATGTTGAAATAATGTATAATTGTACGACAATGGTCTTTTCGGATGGATAAAAACTATTTTTAAAAAATGATTTTTTATTTACAAGAACTTGAAAATTTTGAAATATTTTATACTTGTACGACAATGAGTTTTTCGGATCGATAAAAACTATTTTTTTGAAAAATTCAAACGAAAATTCCCATATTCAAAATTCATTAAAATAGGGATAAAAAAAAAAGTGATGGTACAGATGTTTTACACATAAGTATAAGATATGTATTGATTTAAGAGAGAAACGACAGGATAAACTTGGGAATTTATTTATTGTAAAAAATATGGTTGGTACCAAGTTGACTTTCAAACACCAAAACGTTTTTATCTTGATTGACTAGAGGCTGGTCAAACATTGAAATTTCAGACCTTTATCACCAATAATAGAGAAAGGCCTACAATATTAACATTCGTGAATGAATTCAAGATTCTTTGAGTTAAATTTGTCTATTAAACTATATTTATAAACGATTAGTGAATATGTGTGATATGTAGTTCTAACACACATATTACATATCTACATTTATTATATACTCATGTAATCTTAGGATAGTAATACAAGGGTGCAATACGGAATACGTCTTCAAATTCCGTATTGCACTCCAGAATCCGTATTGCACGCCTGCCGGTTCTACTTTTTTCAAGCTTCGGCAATTCTCGCAACTTTCCGTTCGTAACACTCATTTTCCTTATTAGAACACCGGATTTGACGTATCTCAACTGCATTTGTAACAAACCTACTTTTTAATATGATATTGAAGAATAATATAGTGAGAACTAGTGTTATCGTTAGTAAAGAAACTGCAAAACACTATAAAATAGGAATCCTAAACAAAACTCCGAGAACATCGCCAGCGACACTTGGCCCTATGACGTCATAGCCTTCAACGATTATGACGTCATTTCCATGGTGACGTCGTTTGAAAGGATCCCGTCGCTCGGAATTCTGAACTTACGTTTATCATATTAAGAACTTATAAATAATTACTAAGGATAACCTTTTATCACTGTATTTAGTTTTCACACTTGAGAAAACTGCCTCTTACGTTTAACTACGCAAAGTAATGAGAAAATAAACAGATAATTGAGGTATCAAATCATCAGTCGAGCTTGTCATAGGTAATCGCCTTCTTTGCATTATGTATCAATGCGCAGTGCGACGTCTCGGATTATTTAAGCAATTCAAAATTACTTTTAAAAAGGTTAAAAAGAGAGTATATAATAAATACAGAACGTCATACGTGTGCATTTGGGTCGTTTGTATTGAACTCGAAGATGTCATGGACGCGGAGGAACAACTCGTTCTTCGAACTCGTTGTTCCTCCGCGTCCATGACATCTACTCGTTCAATACAAACGACCCAAATGCACACGTATGACGTTCTGTATATGTATATATATGTACTGAATAAAAGATCTTAGTGATTTTGTATTTTTGCCATTTACATTTCTGCGGGTGATCAATTATGTCAAATGAAATTATCTAAAATCTCAAAAGTTGCATACATCCTTAACTATCTCTGTCCAGTATATATAACATTAAGTGAAGATATCATGAAGTTTAAGGTTTCTATTTCACACGGTACATACCTGCATAGCGGCCATCATGTATCGTTCTTGTCGTTTCAAGCCTTGTGTTCGGCTTCTTCAGGTATTCATGAGCCTACCCACGTTGTAACACGATCTGAACATGTATCACTTGAGCTTCTGATGTCCCTGAAGAGTGATCTAGAGACATAGGTCCTATACACTACTTAGTCTTATCACATCGAAACGCGATCATATCTACCTATGTAGGTTTTGTGAATAGATGTTATCAAATCTTTGAAGGGAATGTAGGTTTTCTTTGTTATTGTGCAAGTGCACAGTCTTCAAGTAAACTTTTTGATTAAAAAAACAGTAAACAACGTTTTCACCTACATGTTTCGAGTAACTATTCAGGGAGAATGATTACATTATCTATTACATCACGTCATTACGACGTCGCAATGCTGGACATGTACAAGGAGCTGTTTAAAGGGGCAGTAGCAGGTTTTTTGATAATTGTATATTTTCAATTTTTCACCCATAATCGTAAGTTTATGCTAAATGAATTATTTTGACAGTGTCAAAACTCTCATTTGTGACACAAACCAATCATTCATAGTCAGGGGGCAAAGTATGAAGATTCATATAAAATCCACTGGCGGCCATTTTGTGTGAACACCTTTAATTCAATTCGTGTAAGAAAAAGGAATCGCATGGCTATACTTTACATTATATATTTGAATTATTACTGCTCCATTTAGTTTAGATACATTTTTTTTCAATTAGAACCATTAATTTTCATTTTCCTGACATCACCCTATATTCCCCCTAAAAACGTGGTACTGCCCCTTTAAAGATTGCGCTCTACTCGTTTAGTGATGGACAGTATTTTCTAATAAAGACGTCTTCCTTTATTTGCGTTGCATAGGAAAAATGGTAAATTTGATTTTCTTTCCTTTTGCGCATAGATCTTAGTGTTCACTCGGTGGAATACAGCGGGTGTTTGGTTCCTTTATGTGTTGCTTATGAACGACTGCAACTGAGACCAAAACTTGCAGGCCCCAGTTGCGCTACACACCGCCTTAGCAACTTTAAAGATATTCTATTAGAACCATTTATTGATAAAGTACCAAGTTATATAAGAGATACTATGGACTTCCTCAATTACCTACCAGAGCAAGTGGAACGTGATATAAAACTAGTCACATTTGATATCAAAAACTTGTATTCGTAATTCAAACATGATTTGGGAACTGAGGCGATAGCATTTTGGATTTATAAACACCCCGAACTTCTTCCAACTAGGTTCTTAAGTGAGTTGGTATGTGAAAGTGTTAAGTTCATATTCGAAAAGAATCTTTTCTATTTTGATGGAGATCGCTAAAGACAAATTAAGGGAACTTCAATGGGAACAAAAATTGCACCAACCTATGCCACTTTAGTTCTTGCATATCTTGAAACGAAATTGGTAGAAATGATATCAACGGAATTTGATAAAGAATTTGCCAATTATTTCAAAGAAAATTGGAGAGGATGTGAGTTTCATATTGTGGCCTCTAAGTGATTAAAATTAACCAAATTAATTTTAAACATTTTGAATAATCTCACTGGCATTCATCATGGAAGCAAGTGATACAAATGTTCCTTGTTTGGACGATCCTAGAACAAGATAACAGAATGAAGATGATCATGAAAGATGTCAATCTAATCAAAAGTAAAAGACAGAGTCCGAACTTGAGCCAATGCTTTCTAGGGCGCGCTTCGACACAAATCTTAATCCTGAAATAATAGCTGTCACTAAATGTAAAAGAGGGAATTGTACAACATGCGACCATTTGACGGAGGGGAATCAATCAGACTTTCTGAAAGCATGCACAATTCATTGTTCACTCAAACATGAACTGCAGTGGCCGTGTGTTATTTATCTAATCACATGTCAGGGATGCAATGAAAAGGGGTAGGGTCAGGGTTTATATATATATATATTACTTATATATGTACTACCAAACGTCATAATTTTCAAAATATGAAGTTGTTATCAAGAAAATCTTGCTGTTCAGATGTTATCATTATATTATTATCATTGGCATATCGCTTAAGTTATTTCTCTCTCAAGACATAGCAAATAACATTTATATTTATTATTGATTGATATTTCGGTTCCCAGGGTAGAGTCTTTCACAAACCAATTAAACTTTCTTCGAGATATTTTGTCAAGTTGGATCTTTAAATTAGATATCACATATGATTGTTGACTTACAAGATCCTAATAATCTATAGATGTGATGTGGCAGGCTGTGATTGGCTAATCAAACAGTTTGCCGTGCGTTTTAACGAGGGTTGTTTTTAAATGCAATTTAAGTCAATTTCTTGGTTGATTTGCTCAAATTCAAGTATATGGGTTTGTTCTTAATTATTTAAAGTATATTTCTTGTGAAACTAACCCCCCTTGAGGTTATCTGATGTTTAATGTTCCTTTCGTCAAGACACATTTAACCTTTTGACTTCTTGAATTCTTTATATTTTCACCCATGAACTATATCGGAACAATAATGATGTTGTTATACAGAAATGCTTGCTGTTCTAATAGAACGAACAAATGTAACAGTCCAAACAATGAACGGTCTGCAATCAACATATCCAAGCTCTGTGGCAACGTAAAATGTAACAAATGCGAAATATGTAACAAAATGGAAAAGTGTATATTTACACAAAAAATTTAAACAAAATCATGTTATTATATTTTTGCAGTTGTTACATTTTACGTATCAGCTGAGCTTACATAGAATGCATGTAGCGGCAGATTGGTGCTGATTGGTCTGTAACAGAGGCAGATCTGTTTGTCATGTCTGTGCTGTCATAACCGTAATTTAACGAGACTCAAAACACATTGATGCATTCACACATGTGAATAGATAAATTCACTAAAATAAGTCATGTTCCAGGTGAGGCTCCTGTTGGATTTATAGATTTACAGATATGGCAGTTTTTAAGTTATGATTATTGTAGTTTTACGGGGAAAATAACTCTCTATTTAGCAAATTTTACTTTCACAACTTTCATGTAATAATTTAAATTCATGATTTGAACGTTGGCGACTATAATTTGTAAGTATTTCTTTGAGAGACATTTTATAAGTTAGAATAACAATAATGCATAGGAATATATGGATGACAACTTCTTTGTTCATTGTACTCTTGTATGTTCTCTTTACTTATATATATTTCCCTACACCATTACTCTCTCTCTCTGCTTGAGAAGGACACAATAATCTGCGTCGAAACGTCGCATACAATGAACAAAGACGTTGTCATCCATATATTCCTCTGTATTATTGTCATAATTTGTAAGTAATTGTATATAATATATATACCTGAAGGTTTTCCAGTACAAACCATGCCTGATGGCAAACTAAATGAAGCAGTAATGATTCAAATATATAATGTAAAGTTAGGCATGCGAGTCCTTTTTCTTACACAAAAGAATTGAAGGTGTTCACATAAAATGACCGCCAATGGATTTTAAGAGAATTTAAATACTTTGTCCTCTGACTATGGATGATTGATTTTTTTAATGAGATTTTTGACACTATCAAAATTATACATTAAGCATTAACGTAAAATTATCAGTGAAAATTTTAAAATATTAAATGTTTAAAAAAAACGTGCTACTGCCCCTATAAGGGAGGGAACATCTATAAATAACTGGATAAAAAGTGTTTAATCAGTTCAGATTCAGAAATATCTTAATATGTCTGTGTATTAATCTGATTAATACACATTTGAAACAAACTGTTGATAAAGCATTTAAACAATCTTTCCCATTAAAATGATATACACAGTTCCGTCAGTCTTTCTAAGATAAATATGTAATGAATGACCATTTCAATTCCCAATATTCTACTAAGTGGTTTAAACGTTGATGTTATCTCGCAAAATTCTAACTTTGACACTTTGTCATTTATCATTGATATCATGGTTAAACTTTGATATCCCTGTCAAATGAATAACGTATATTAATTGAACAAAATTATTTAAGGAACACTTTTTTTTATCAATATTGAAGTATGTAACCATTATGAAATCAAACGTACTAAATGAATTAATTGTGGTCTTAAATTTCTTTAACGAAGAAAGAATTCTGTTTTAACCAGGTTGAACATGTACAAGTCGGTGCTGTTTATCATAATTGTTTTGGGTACTTTCAACAAAAACCAATCTGTTCCTATGTTTATTTGCAATACATATTGATTTTCTGATTCCTGAATAACACACATTAAATAAATAGCGACTGATATCAAATCATAAAAATTAAGGTTCAATGTGTGTAAATCCTTATCACGATTATGATGAAACTTTTCAACAACAAAATTAAAAATTCCAAATATATTTTAAGTTTAATGTTTACTCCAGACGAATTATCTTCATATGCTCGACCATCTAACTCCTAAACCAAATATCGCGGTGTCGTCGTAAAAGTACACCTCTTATCAATTTGAGATTGGGAAAAGGATTTGGGTAGCTTAACTAAAGGGGGTACTCTAGGTAAATTGGGTTAGTAAAATGTCATGCCATTTGGTGACATATCTCTTTTTGTCGTGAGAATATACGACCGTGAATACAAAAATAGCAATTTACGAACAGATGATTTGGAAACGTAAAAGATATGTTTCCTTTGATGCAGACTAAAGTTTAATAGGAATTATGATTTGTACTTACCAGATGAAAAAAAAACATTTCTCTTCAAAACGTTTGGTATAAATAGTTTTTAAAAACTTCTTTTTTCCAATAAAATCTCTACCTTGCGTGTTAAAGATTAAAACGTTAATCTTATGTAATGCCAATCCAAACATAAAAGCAACACAAACAACGTGTTTCCATAACACTAACATAACATAATGGTATGATTCTAAAGGTTCCTGCAATGTAATCGATCACATCCATTTATATCATATTAACGCACTTCCTTGAGGATCCTAATGATGGTTCGCGCACTGTAATTGATCAAACATACAAACTTCGAGAGGAAAACTATAGGAAGACAATGACTCACAAAGTCTTGGAGGTCTGACGCAAGTGATATTTGCTTATTTCACATCCATCAAGTCTCTGATCATTTGGAGTCCTAACGCTAGGTTTACCACGACATGTTTCTATTGTGTTTGAGCCTCGTATATCTAGCATGGGCTGCCGAAAGGAAGTGTTCCGATCTTCACCACTTGCCGGTGACTGTTGATCAAAGAGTGGATGGATATGCTGCTGTGACTGTTGTCACTGACGGAGTTCTCTCATGTGCCAGACAGTGTCTCTCCATCTCAGCGTGTCTCTTCTTTAACTACGACCTGCACAACGGTGACTGTGAGATCATCACAGTCGCAACTAGCAACATGCTTTCTTCCCCAGGGTTCGTGTTTTCTGTTGCTGAACATTGGACTCGGGTAATGTTGATCATTGTTTTACTCTATCTTTTACTCACACCGTATTTTATCCGTATCGTATCGTATTTGGTTATACGTTTGCAACATGAAATACATAGAGAATACTAAACGAATGGTAATGTGATAACATTTTTAAGCAACGAGTGTGTCTGATACCACATTCTATTTACGAGTTGCTTAAAAATGTTATCACATTATCGTGAGTTAAGTATTTTATTTATAACTTAACCCTCAATATCAATATGTATGTACATAAATCGTCAAAACAAGAATCAGCTGACTTAGAACAATCGCGAAACCAGCGTATGAATTTCCATGAGTCCCAAAAAAATAGTTCGCTATTTTTTTGGATGTTTACACATGTCATACGCCTATAAACATGATACAAATTATATTGGTGAAAAACATTTCATTATCAAAAGATGCATTGATAAAATAAACACTAAGAAGCAACGAAAACTGTCAACACAACCTTGCTCTCGCAACGTGACGTCATCAGATCGCCAAATGACGACATCGGAATTTGCCCTGTTTCTAGGTCACGTTCTTTTGTTTTGCAGACTTGGCGAACAGTGTCAACGGCAGAGGATTGATTGATTGCATTGACATGAGTTACTGAATTGTTGATGGGAACCGGGAGATAGAACTTGGGGTAGTCACACGATAACATGTTCAGATTTCGTGCTTGTGAAGGGTAAAGCGATGGTTTGGGTGGCAATGAAGCAAGTAAACAGTCATGTTTATGTTACGGAAGGCAAAGGAGGCAACACCGCTTTCGACGGCACAGAAGGTGGAAAAGTGATTAAGCGAAGGATGTATTTGTGATGGTTATCAAAAAGATGGTCCAATGTTATTGTTACTAGTGACTGATAACACGGTTATTTTCATTGACAGATCTCGGTATTTTACCGCCAATCATATCATAAAAATCTTATATTCACTGACCATTGACCAGTGAAGATTTCCTATTTATTTACTCGACATTGACAATAGAGACGGACTCTTTCTAACCGTAATCCAATAAACATGAAATGTATGCTGATGCGGCGTAAATTCAAAGATACCGTTCTATGTTTGTTATATATGTTTTCCTCTAGAGAGAATATTATGTTTCTTCCTCATAAAACTTATATCTATCTATATATAAATCGTATATCCTCTGTTTATTGTATATAACAGCATCAGCTTCTTTAATTACAATTAAGGATTTTTTTATAAAAGGAAAAATATCGTTATCTCTGATTCGTGTCAATCGCCTAAGAACATTTTGATATTTAAGCCGGTGTAGGCCGACGATTGCTTGAGTGAGTGAATTGGTATTTAACTCCGCTTGGGCAATATTTCAACCATTATCGACGAGTGATTGGTTTGAAAAGACAGACAAAGTTTATTGTATTGAAGACTTTTGGCTCACGTTGATTATCTTGAAGCTGAAATGTAATAGACAATGACCCCTGCTTCGATTCCAATTGAGTAAGACTTGGGTACGAGTGTAGTGCTGATTTTAATAAGATTGCTTCTGATTATAGTAAGTTCTGTCTTACATTGTTTTTGGTCTTCTCTTAAACGTTTTAAAGCACTGGAACAAACGTTTTCCGCCTTTTTGCATTGATTTTGCAATCGTTTCAAGACACAATCAAATGGATTACATATCATTACTGCATGTGCATGGTCAGGGTAGCGATAATCAATTAATTGTGAAATGAATAATCAATTTTACATCGTGAAGGAAACCTGAACCGTAGTGCAGGACAATGGTTAAGGAAAACGATTATGCGCCATTTTAGAAAAAAATTCATCTGTGTAGTGTCTCATGTGATTCATTACTTTCAAGCATAGATCGTTTCTTCTAGAATATATTTCAGGATTATCCATAACTGGGACACAAGAGTTCAAAAACCTATTTCCACAGTGGGTTAGCTAAAACATTAATGGATAAAGATGATAATATCAATTAAATTTATAATTAATTGTACATTGAACGGATATTTCTCTACAATAAGAAATCCAATACACATCCAACCTGAGGGCATAACCGATGGAATTTTCTATAGAATTTATGTGACATTGGAGTCTGCAATACAGGCAACTGTTCTAATGCAATATAGTTTCGGCAAAATTACTCCTAAAGGAAATGTTTATATTTAAAGAATGATTTAGTCAAAAACAGTTTCAGTAAATACTTTTTGATTGTGAAATTTTGTTTTAATCGTCAATAACACGTCAATAATCGTCCAATACAATAAGTATTATGACGAATTTTACATCCAATATTCAAGCATAGGTTTTAACAAATTAAATGATTATTAATATACATGTGTAGCCCGTCTATGCCAACGAATAAGATTTATGTGATTTAATTTTTTTTTATTTCAGTTTTTCACAGAATGTGTTAACAACACGTGCGGACCTAATGAACGCTGTATTCAGACAGTAGGGGGTAGCGGTCAATGTGTACTTACACGTGAGTTATCTCCAAGTTTCTATTTAAACTGATTGATTCCTTTCGTATACTTTTAGATTAGAAAATAATGATTTTATTTTCAGTAAAATATTTTTTGCTAAATTTTTAAAATGTTGAGAACATTCCAATTTAAAATCGTTGTCTTAATAATCTTAGCAAACACAATCTAGCTCTATGTAATTTAAGAAATCTGCCTTTTTGTCAAAGTATATATGATGACGCCACTTTCATCGCTTGCCGTCAATCCGCTGTATATACCCTTTCATATCAATATTATCATATGATACTTTTAATTGTTCGGCGTTTGTAAAGATATTGATTTTGATTTTTGATTTTGATTTCGATGTGTTAACATAATGTGTTTACCGTATTCGACCTATTAAGCGCGCTGGGCGGTTTATAAATGGGAAAAGGCAGCGCTTATCAAAATGTCTTAATCATTCAGTCAATGATAAAAATGTTTGTATATTCTCGATCTTCATGTAGTTTTTTTAACAAAAACTTACAAATCCAATGAATGTGTTAAAGAGAAGGACTGAAATAATATCTCCAAACCATTTTTATGTAAAATTTCATAGGTTTGTCATGTAAAGGTAGCCCGGAGAATGTTTTTTAGTTAAAAACACCGTTAGGGGCTCTGATAGGGAAAGGGCGCTTATTACGTCGAATACGGTATTTGAACTTCATCGATCCTAAAAGAGTATTTAATTCCTTTGATTCTGAATCTTACCCGGACATTGTAAAAAAACATTCACAAAATCTAATAATGTGAGATATGGGTTTTGTTATAAACATCCCAATGTGGCAATCTTAATAATAGATTACATCCATTTTCTTAACATTGATTTTGCATATGTCCATTTTCTCGATATTGGAAATCAGAAATAACCAATTTAATCATCTTCAGAATGTGTGCATACGGTAAACGTCTATAGAAGGACGCTGTTTCTAGCACAATGCAATCGATAGATCAAAGAGTCTATGGAATATTATTTGTAAAATTATCGTAATTTTATTGTATTGTATACATAATATCTTTAAATCATTTACTAGCTAAAAAAAACTTCATATTTTCCGTTATCATGATATAATTATAAACATAATATTGTTTAACTAACTACTAGCTACATCCTAATATGAAATTTACTGTCGCGTTAGCCAAAATCTTCTTTTTGCCTGTTTTTTTTTTATCTCATTAGAATATCAGACTTAACTATTTTGTCTACAAAAAATCTTGACAAACTAGATTGAGCTATTTTTTTCTATTTTATTTGATTAAATCTTTAAAATCATTTATAACGACTTTATACATATGTGTGTGTATAGGAAAGTCTAAAACAATAATTTCAAACTGAAAAATCAAAGAGTGGGTTTTAACTTATAATTAACCACCAGATATAAAACAAAAACACAAAATATTTTTGCAGATTGCCCTCATCATCCAAACATCTCAAACGGCATTATATCAGCGATACCAGGTGACCCAACCCCTATCGGCATTTCGTTGAACATAACGTGCGACCCGGGTTATGTCCCTTGTGGCAAGGCCACATGCATGCCTGACGGCACGTGGACAAATATAACATGTGCATGTAAGTAAATAAGCAATTATTACAAAAAACACTGTTTTATTGTTCAGAGTATCTATCCTAACTTGCATATTCTGCCATGTACATGTATGACATTGTGTCAAAGTGCCTCTAAAGTAAATGTTCTACTAAAGATATACTTTCATTATTTTTATTTGGCATACATGTAGTCAAGAACATATGTTGGCCAATCAAAACATTCCTCAGTCTTCGGTCCGGTTCACAGAAGAAAGCATCATTATGTTGTTTTCAATGGAAATTTAAATTTGGACTTATTTATGCCCAGAAGTCGAACTTATTATCTGTACATACACTAGTCATAACACAACATACACATGCATCCTGGATTTGACATTCTGTCTGCTTGAGCTACTTTTCGTAAATAACGTTTGACTCAATGACGCGCTCACTTTCTTCGGGTTTCGACGGAAAGGACGTCACATTTGATTTTAAAACATCGTAGAAATTACGTCGTAATTTTAACATTGGCGCATGTTTTAAATTCTAAATCATTAATTAAACGTTTCTTTTATTAATGTCCTGCTTGTTTGTTTATATAAAGGAGAACCTTGCTTCTGTTTCAGCCGTGACGTCATGTGCGGGTGTCCAACGTCTGAGCAGCAGCTATACGGACGGCGAGTACTGGCTCTACATCATTGCAGTGAACTATGCACGTGTAAAGGTCTACTGTCACAACATGCACGCACTACCCTCCGCCTTCATATCCCTCCCAACACCTTACTTCATGGAGGCACCTACAGTGACAAGTGACGAGTGTGCAGGGGAACGAGATTACTATAACGAGACGCTGGGGAACCATACGTACTACAAGATTGGTGTGAAGGAACAGGTGACTGCTTGGGTGAACTCATTGCCCTCTATTCGAATATTGTTATTTCCATTATTACCATTTGTTCAAGCATTCGTGGTCGATATATCATATACATCATTGGATGATTAAAAAATTCATCCGCTGGACCACCAATGATCATTCCAATCATTCAACCCATTTACCCAACTATACATCAAACGTTCCAAACATTGCATACATATAACATTCAAACCATCCTTTTCACTATCTCTTGTTACTCTTTCCCCTCATAGATATTACCATACATTCATCCATTTTTCTATCTACTTTAACATAGTCTACTCATTGATATATCCATAAATACACCAATTTCTCTATCAACTACTGCATAGTCTGCCGATTGAGATATCCAAAAAATCACCCATTTCTCTATACATTATAACAGGGTCTGCCCATTGATATATCCATAAATATACATTTTTCTATCCACTTTAACATAGTCTGTCCATTGAAATATCCATAAATTCACCCATTTTTCTATCAACTACTGCATAGTCTGCCCATTGATATATCCATAAATTCATCCATTTCTCTATCCATTATAACAGGGTCTGCCCATTGATATATCCATAAATTCATCCATTTCTCTATCCACTTTAACATAGTCTGTCCATTGAAATATCCATAAATACACCAATTTCTCTATCAACTATTGCATAGTCTGTCCATTGAAATATCCATAGATACACCCATTTCTCTAACCATTATTACAAGATATTCCCATTGATGCAACCATCCATTCAGCTATATATCCATTTTTACATAGATTGTTCGTGGATTTAATAATCCATCCATCAATCAATCTCTGTCCCAATATATAACATAATCTGTTAATTGATATATAAGATAGCCACGGCATCAAGACAATGGCGGACAATGGGACCGACGATGTATTTTATTTGACGATACAACCATGTGCGAGATTAATGACGTCATTTCGGTTCTTAGAACGTTACTTATCAAATGACGTCATAATTGTCAAGTCCATTGATCAAACTTGAGGGGGCAATCACATGTCATTGAGAATAGATATTTTGTGCAAATTTTTAATTATATATGTTGAATAAATAACTTTTACATGCATTTGATTGTTCAATTCATTTGATTTTGTGATTATTTGAGCGCCCACCCCTATAAATAATGATGGACTCGTCAAATGCTACTGAATATGTTCTACGAAGTGAGGCATCATTATTTTCAAAATGTATTTTATAAAATTACCATAATTTTCAAATTATTTTATATAAAAAGCGAGTAATTGTTGAGGATATCTCTTATAAGAAATAGAAGACGAGTTGGTGTGCATCTATCGTTGAATAAAACATAGCAGAGAGCATAAAACACTCGAGTTGGTGTGCATCTATCGTTGAATAAAACATAGCAGAGAGCATAAAACACTCAGCTCTGAGTGTTTTATGCTCTCTGCTATGTTTTATTCAACGATAGATGCACACCAACTCGTCTTCTATTTCTTAAATAACCATCCATTTATCCATCTCTCTATAGATAAATTACACGTGACATCTATCCATGGTCATAACAAGATTACACATCTATCCATGGTCATAACAAGATTACACATCTATCCATGGTCATAACCAACTTATATTCATCCAAACAAATATAAATGTATTCATTGTTTTCATTCATTCCCACATAGAACCTGGAGATCATAAAAGACGAGAGGACGTTCTACAACAAAACGGGCGGGTCCACTGCTGATGTAGGGGAGGTGAGGGACTGCTACTCCCCTGTGGGAAGTTCATGCGGTCCAGCAGGTCACATGGTTATGGATCTTAGGGGTACCGGACTTGTCCTCAGGGTCACGGTTCGTTTGTTGCACTCTTTCTTTAATACATACCTTTACAATTGAGCTTAATTTGACGTTTGTTTTTTACTTTTCTCAATATACTGTTTGACATTAAAGATGCTATATCATACTTGCAATATTTTTTAAAGTATTTTTAATGTATACGTTGTATTTTTAGAAAAATTTAGCGACCAACCTTGAGAAAATCGGACCAAAATTCATCAACTAGGAGATAATTTACCAAAAAATAGCGAAACGGCAGTCGACATAAGGGCGAATCAAGTGTGGCCATTTCACAACTTCCGGTTTCTAAATGTACGCTTGAAAACCGTCTTTGTCGCGCTCAACTAGATTTTATATTCTTTTTCTCCAAATAAGGTATTCGTTGCTGTCAAAGTTGATTCCAATCGAACGCAATTACGGTAGTTGAGACACGGTGTAAATCCTACAAGCATAATGATTACGTCACCGAAAGCGGGTTCGCTAAATGACATGCCCTTTCTAGGAGGGGTTCTGTGCTTGAAGCTTCGAAATAAGTATGTTATTGTTGATAAAACAATCTAAATATGATATCAAAATTTCGACGAAAGATTTTTCTACAAAGTGATGTATTTCATTTCTCAATAGCTAAGTTTCATCCTGAACCGCTTGCAAGTATGATACAGCATCTTTAATGAAATATATGTTGTTGAAATTTTCTATGCTCAGATAAAAAAGAGGTACGAGGGAAGGATTTCGATGAGATTTCAATGAGATTGATCGTGTTAGTGTCTTTATGCAGGTAACATGGAAAGAGGGGCCAGGAGAATCAGTGTGGCCCCCTAATGTGACAGCCAATTCTATCCGCCAGCTGTTCCATGTTAGCTGTGGGGGGATGTGTGGCGGGTGCGTATCAGCCACCCGGATGTTGCTTAAACAACGAGTACAAGATGGTAAGCTCCCGCGTTGAGTTAGATTTTACTACACTATGTACTGTCGTCTCTGCCTTTACCTTGCTTTATTAATTAACTTTCAGTATGACGCTTATTCGATATAAAAGACTTAGGACATATAATTCGGCTAGTGGGCCATTATGGATCAACTGTGCCAAAACAGGAATACTTGGGCCAATACGAGACAAACTGGGCCAACACAGCTCTTAGCTTTGGCAGACAGACATCGCGCAATATTTAAAGGGACAGTCCTTTCGGGCTATTTCAAATTTAAGAGTACTTCCCGGTTTAAGCTTGTATAGGATTATTACATACTTATTTTAGACGTATTTTCTTATATGTAAGTGAGGGAAACCTTTTAGTGGTTCCAGATTTAACAATTTGACACAGAATAGAATGCAACACTGCGTCATCTTTAATCTCTTTTCCACAACAACAAAAAACGATAGCACTCAATTTACTACAAAAAAACATAAAGAGGACAAGTAAAACAAAGTTTTCAATATTTGCCGAGTTACAGATTTTTGCCCGATGTATTGGCTCGGCTTCGCCTCGGGCTATAACAGCAGACCTCGATACTGTAAGGACAAATTTATAGAAAACATCAAGATGACGCACACTGTATCAGCAGAGCTCATGCAGTAACCTAGTGTCTATCAGTCCAAAGAAAGATCGAATTTCAAGTGGTTCCGAGCAGATATCTCAATGCAAACCGTCCCGTTATCTCGGTGGTGCCGTTTTCTCGAGTTGTCATTTCATTGGCTTGGTGTATAATAGCGATGCGGGGTATTTATCATAATATGTATCAGGATATTGTAGGAGTTCAGTGGATACGAACGCGCTTGTAAAGCAGGATGCTATGAGAAAGACGGTGACGACTGTTTAGTTGCCGAGCCCCTGGCGGGATTAGAACCAAGTATTTCCTGATCGGAGGCCAACTTCAAGGGAAAAAAACTCAAAATCCAGACAAAAGAATTTAATGATTTTTGCATGAGAGTTGGACATTGGCAAGGTCATCAAGATAGAAGAATAAAATCGATCGCGAACAGTCACTTCCGGTCAAGAGGAGAGGTCACACTTTGCATTTCGGAAATGTTGTGTTCCAGTGGGTATGTTTAAAACATCGTAGCGATAACACATTGTTCTATATATCATATGAAAGCCAAAAGTCTATAAAAAAAATAAATTGAACAAAAAATTCAGGTTTTTTATTTACATTGAGTTGTCAACTCTGCTTGCTTTTTGAATGCATTTGATAATTCGTAAATCATCAACAATATAAAGCATTAGGCAGTGTTCATGATATCATCAGAAAGCCCTAACGAGATAGAATCTGGGAAAGTTTACATTAAAGTCTGATATGTCCTTTAACTTTGAAAAAGAGCTCTTCATATTGTCAATTGAACTCTTTGTTTCGGACTCACAATAGATTGTGCAAGTGGACCCAATAAACTTTGATACCCTTTATGGTCAAGATTTAATTTCCAGACCAAACGCACCAGTCGGTGCCTAGGTAGGTGTAGATGTACCTTCCCTTAATGAAAAGGGCATAGTGAGCGGCATTATTAGTGGACTTGGACTTGGGGCTTCCTGATACCTGCCTAAGTGTTTGGCAGATTCGACTCAAAAGGGTGTGACGTCCTCAATTAACTCTGTTTCAAAAATGCCTATGGCCCTGGTTGAACTTTGAAAAATGCATTTCCTACCAGCTGCACGTTCTACACTTTGTGTTTGTAGACATTTCATGCAAACGCGCAATCAAGTCATGTACATTAGATTGTTGTCACTAAATCCTTGCATATCGCCACAGGACACCGGAAAACGTAGTTCCAACGTTCTGTGTACTAAGAATAATGCTAACCTCGCTAGAAATCGTATTTTCCACCACGCATTTTCCTTCATGAATCTAAAGTGTTAGTGCTAAAATTCCATTTTAAACACAGCGAGCTTCGTGGTCTAGTAATAAATTCCTTTGGCTCTGAATCCAATGTGCTACCTTTTAGGGTTCAAAACCCGCTCCAGGCAAAAAAACTTTTGCAGATCGAACTTGTTATTGTTTTGCTTAGGTAGAACATCTTTTGGTCACATTGCAGTTAAATGGCATAAAATATCTTGTTTATGCATTATGATTTTGGATTCCAAACCTCTGAATATCATGTGATCTTTGGCCATTTTGATGATATATAACTTTCTGTTTAACTCCAAAAATGCATGTAAAGGTCCAACACTGTGTGAAGGTCAGACAGGAATTTTGAAGACCTAAGTATTGACGCGTCAGTTTTAATTTGTTCAATATTTCGTTTAAGTTTATTAACATTCATGTCAAACAATGTTTTGGTAAACATTCGATAAGAAATTAAAATATTTCTATGAATGCTGAATAAATATATAAACTCTTTGTGTTCACAACCAACAATTCTGTTTTCGATATCGATATTTTGAGGCGTGAATGTTTACCAATTAATGTGTTACAGAACCTGTACATTCATCGATTTCAGTTGTCCCTGACGACGCCGCCATTGAACCGGTATGCGACTCTGGGTGAAGAAACGTAAAACAAACTGAAGGATTTGGTGGCATTTCTTTGATAGCGAAAATTCTTTGACGACTGCCTGAAACACAAGCCTGCCTCCAATAGACGTCCTTGCACAGAGCCTTTAGGGAAAATTTAACTTAACGCCGGATAAATCAAGTTTTATTCAATAATTGTGTGTTCTCAATCTCTGCCTTGCATCCGAGCCTAACTGGACAAAACGCCTTGTGTACAGACGGTTTGAAAAATGAGAAGACAGCGTTTTATTTAGGGTTAACGGTAGCCAATAATGAGGTTACGACCGAGGAAGTACTCATTGGATTTTTACAAACGAATATGTTTTTTTGATACCAGAGAAAAGACGATAGCGAGGGTTATTATTCTATGAACATATTTTTTACTGTTTCGAAAAAGACTTGCGCAAAAGTCACATGTGATAAATTCTAAATTACCATTTCGAACCATCCAATTCGCATAGAAATGGTCAGAAAATGGCACGTTTCATTTCCGCCAGTCTGCATCAATGACGTCACGAACAATGACGTCGATGACAAAAGAATCTTGTAACTCCCTTGAAACAATGGTTGTTTGGCAATAATGACACGTGCATAAGAGCGCTCATGAAAGTATGTCACTAGTTATGTCGCAATATTGGGGTCCAAACGAATTGTGAAAACGTCATTAAAATTGACAGAACGTATTTTATTCGAATTTTTTAACTATATCAATAGTTCAGGCTGTTGTTAAACCTCAATTGTATGCATTTCTGTCCAGTTAAGTGACAAATGTGGAGTTGTAACGTTTTTTATGTTAAACTTATCACTGCTGGCATTCTCTCCCCACAGAGGCAGATAAAGTCACGTTGATTTAGCCTCTGTTATATTACACCGACTTTGTGGGATAGAATGGAAGATGCCTGATTGGAGGCAATCAAAGTTAGTTGTGCAATCAGCGCCGCTGTTCTTAAATCATCATTTAGCTACTGAATCAAGGCAAACGCATTGATATAAACCACCCTTTCCATGCGAGAAGCGTTGTCATCTGATAAAGAAATTCAAATGGATTGTGATACGGGTTTTTTCCGCCAGGGGAAACTGCCGAAACCCACGGATTTCGGCGTAATAGAACAGAGGCTAAATCAACATGACTTGATCTTCCTCTGTGGGGAGAGAATGCACTGCTGGTTGACCATGCATTTAATGTGTAAAGACTTTTTGACTAGTGAGGATAATAATTTATGGCTTTGGTGGCCATGCCCTTCAAACCTATTTCCGTCTTCTTCTCCAGAAGGCCTAGAAATGTTTTGTAGAGTCTCATTTGATGACCCTTCATCTCGAAATTATGTAATGCTGAATCATATTTAGTTATGAAAAGGTCAATCAAACAAACTTTGTAATTTAATTTTTTAACATAAAAGTATTTATAGAAATTGTATTGTTATCTCTGGATTGACGATTCGAAATAAATCATCGACGTGATAATCTGATCGAAAGGAAATTGTGATTTCAAGATAAAACTGATTAGGTCTTAAAGAGACACATAGTATGTTGATAGGATCACCGTTATTATGTCAAATTTTGAAATCGGTGTTATTACATCGGGAACCGCTAACTGTTACTAAAAATAACAAGTTAAAGGTCAATCAGTACATTAGAGCGAAAATAAGGCCATTCAAAGTCGGGATTTTGATTGAAAACCGGACAATGTGGCTCGAGTGGCTCGCGCAAATTCGCCAAACGTAATTTTGAAACCTTGTCATAAGCCGACAGGAAGATTTATTCGATTCGATAGTGTTTATTTAAGAAATGAATTTCACAATATAGTTGTCCATACGGTTATAACCTGTTTGAAACTTATAATATAAACTTGTATAATTGGCGAGTCAATTAATTATGCTAAAGTTTATATTACGAGTTTCAAACAGGTTATAACCGTGTGGACAACTATATAATGAAATTCATTTCTTATAAATTCCCACTTTGTATTGAAAGCCAGAAGTTGTTTTTATATCATTCGAAATGCGATTCTGTAGTAACTTCTAAGCTGCATGTCGCACTGACCTAGATATCAGTTAGACCCAGGCTGGTCTCTACCGGGTTCAAGCGCATGAAAAAATAGTTCATAACAAAAAAGGAAAAGATGCACTTTTTAATTCCACAAATAATATTTTATGGGTATCATGTTAATAACAATAAAATGTTTTTGGAAAAAAAAACTAAATAATATGTAAAGTTTGATTTGAATATTCCAAAATTAACAATTTGCACTCGCGTACTGTCCTGTATCGAGCGTAGAGTATCAGCTCTAAAAGTTCGACGTGCTTGGGAAAGTTGGATTGTTTGTTTGACAATGAATGTAAACATAACGTTATTTAAAGTCCATCGAGAAATAATGCCAATTGCAGGCCCGCCGATGTTAGACACTGTCATTGACAATGACGAGTACATGTTTTCAAAACGGCAACATCGTTTTGATCATCGGGGGCCTCGAAACTGTCTATGAAGGCAGAGAGCGCGCCACGACACTATTTGTTGTGCATGAAATGGGGTGCCTTGAAACTGTGTTGTCGCAAGTCAGGTCATTTAGAATGGAGCTCAACTCATGCTTTTGAAATGATGTACATTACATTGTTTAACTTTGCCCACCATCCTCATTTCTGTGACCGGAGATGAACATGTACAACTTTATATATTTACAACTTAATGTTTATTATTCAAACATCTAAAACAGATTAATAGGGCGAGTGTTGCTAATAAACAGAAAAATAATATTTGCTAAAAGTGAGTCTCAGTGATTCTGACAATCAAGAATGGGGTCAGGTTGGAATGTGGCTGTAAGATCAGGGGAATCCCCGAGAAATGTAGTTCCGGCACGATATCGTATAAACTTCATTTACTGAAAGTTAGTTTGTATAACCTGCGATTTAAGGTTTATAGAAATGTATACCGATCACATGACCTTGTAAGATCCAATCAGAATCGAGCATATCGTTAACATTTCAAAGTCTGAATTTATTAGGTATTGTAACTAATAGGTAATTTAATTTGATGCATAATTTCGAATATTAAACGTATTTGAGATGTTTTCTTGATTTTTCCATAAAATCAAGCATTTTAGAGATATACATGTATGCATAAATGGATATATTTGCATGTCCATGATTGATGAGATATGAACTTCAATCAGCATATAAGATATTTGTAGCTTATCAAATCCAAATAAAATTTTAAGAAAGATACTATGTGTCACTTTAATAAGACACATTTTTTCAAACAACCAAAGAACAACCGACACTTGATGGAGCGGAGAAATTCAATCAGTAAAACTCTGTAAAACTAAATTGCAACTCTAATTTTGTAACATTAAGGATTATTTTCCAAAACAATTTCATCTTTAAGTGTTATCAGATAAATTTGAACTGTTTTCAAAAACATAATAAAATTGTCATTGAATCAATGTTCGTTTTGTATTTTAATAATACACAGCCTGGTCGGTATTGAATGTACTCTGATTTCAATGGGATGTATGATGCACATTCCATCTTTTACTTTGAAGGTTATTTATAAAGGATTATATAATTTAATCTTTATTTGTAATAAAGATAAGATAGTCTATGATCCGTTTGAAAGTTATGATGTCAATGTATAAATAATGCAAAGTATTAAAAGCCCTCTTTGGCCAATCAATTATTAGAGCACAAGTTAAAGATGTCAAAATATAATCCTTCGAGGAGTTAGCTAGAATATCATTATTAATAATTTTCATATATTGATATGATCTTATGATCAGGGTTAAATCAGAAATCAAACAATATCATAACATAAATGTTCTTGCCTAATAATCGAGCAAATGGAATAAATCAACTAAATTTCAGTTAAGGGATAATGACGGGTGTGAATGCACATATGCTACCTAGTCGCTCATTGAATAAAGCTGTGACATGTTTGAAACGGTCCCTCAACTGAAACATTATTCAATATGGCGAACAGTGAACAGGCGGCTGGTAAGGCAGCCCAACAGAGACAGTTTGAAGACAAGTTTGGATTCAGATCGGGTGGGAAGATTGAGAGCCTCTTAACGCCCTCTATATCTGCACTAGCATGGGATATAGCTAGGGGAAAGTTTACCATATTCAACCACCCAGCTCTTCAAGGAGAGAAAGAATTCGATTGGCTGTTTTTCATCGTGGTCAGAAATAAGCATGCCAGCGTGTGGGCAATTGAAGCAGAAGATTTACGTGGAGCCAAGGATATTCTCCTAGATAACCCGGTATCGCCATGTCAAGTGGAAATATATCTGAAAGAAAATTCGCCCGTAAGAAGGTACCACGTGATCCACTGTTACGAACTTGACAGCTATTTTGTTGTTGGGGACAGATTAACGCCGGAGTCACCAGAGTATGACGTATGTCTGTATGTTGGCGATTTAAAGATATCACCGCGCGGTTTGGATGTGATTATGGCCTCTATTGCTGAAAGAACATATCTACTTCTCATGTCTGACTGTCTGGAATATTGCAAAACCTTCGTCTATAAGTATTTTGAACTAACAAATAAAACATTGGACAAAGGGCAGAAAAAGTTGTTGGAAAACTTGACGATCACAACCATATTCATGTCGCAACTGAGCGAGAGGAGTGGGCGTAAAAACACTTTGTCCGGATCGGCCATCCGTAGTTTTCTGGGGTCGCAAGTTGGGCAGGTATTCACAGCTACCCTTGTGTCAAATGTATTGATGGCTTTCCTCTTTATACGATACTTCAAGTGAGCTGTTGTGCATGTCAAATTTCGTTTATAACGAGCAACTGATACACCTTACAACGTGAATTTGGAGTATATGTCAAACAAACCAGGCAAGCAATATATGCATATATATATGTGCAGTTACAAGACACCAAAACAGGTAACATTATCCTATCTGTGACACAGGATTTAACGGTAGACTTCATTCTCGAGGAGTCAGGTTTATTTATAAACTGGAATTCCCACAAGTAGCTAATCCCTAGCAAAGGAGACACAGCTGTTACGTGAATGGAATGCATGACATTTTCTCAAGGTCGATGATAAGGTTTTACGGACTTCCTTTTATGTTCTGTGAATCTGCCTCACATTTTCTGATAGTGTCTCATATTTGAAGTATCAAGAGTGAATAAGTGCTGACGAACTTACGACTGTCTGTTTTGTTTTGGATTTCGACATGTCAAAATTCAAAATGGCCGACAGCCAAAGTCTTCGGAAAAGGGAGCTTGAGGAAAAACTCGGATTGAGGCAAGATAACTTGATAATGAAAAGTAACTTTGACGGGCGAGTTACGGACATCACGTGGGATATACTGCAAGGGAGATATAACGTGTTCGATCACCCAGACCTTCAACATGAAAAGGAGGAAAACTGGGTGTTTTTTCTCGTCATTCACAATATTCACGCAGCAGTGTGGGCTATCACCGATTCCAATATGAAGAACGTTCAAGAACTTGTTTCCAAACCTTTCATAACGAAAGTAGAAATCGGCGACTTCATCCAAAAGCAATGTTTCATCCGTCGATATCATGTGATATACAATGCCCAATCAAAACGTTATTATGTCCAAGTCGATGACCACATCATGACGTCACCAGAATATGACGTGTGCATTTATGTGGGCACATTGAGTATCCCAGAAAAGACTTTGGATGTCATCATGGCGACGTTAACGGAGGATACCTACCTACTGCTACAGTCAGACTGTCTCGAATACTGCAAGAAGTTTGCAATATTGTACTTCGAACTGATAGAAGAAGAAATGACAAGGGAACAAAAAGCAACCATTGCCCGTCTGACGGTGACCACAAACTACGTGTCCCAGATTAGTGAGAGAAGTGGTCGAGAGAATCGCTCATCCGGGTTCTCTCTTAGAGGACTGCTGACCTCGACATTTCTCCACGTGTTCCTCTCCGCCACTGCTTCTAACGCGCTCCTGTTCTTTATCGTGACACGGTTCCTGAAGAAATGAGCAGAACTCTTCGTATAGTCAGATCAGCAAATGAGATCCTGTCTGTGAATTGCTGAACTCCATGTTTCTCCAGGCGTTCCTGTCCAGCCTCAAATGTGCTTGTGTTCTTTATCCTTAGACATCTCTCGAAGATAGCAGCATTTATTTCTTCCTTTGAAAAATGTCAGGACGAGGACGGAGGGGAAGATGTGGATTGTTTAGCCTTGTACTCGAGCATTTACAATTTCGAAATTGAAATGGCATTGTTTGTTAAAGATGCTGTATCATACTTGCAAGCGGTTCAGGATGAAATTTAGCTATTGAGAAAAAAAATACACCACTTTGTAGAAAAATCTTTCGTCGAAATTTTGATATCATTTTTAGATTGTTTAATCAACAAAAAATTACTTATTTCGACGCTTCAAGCACAGTACCCGTCCTAGAAAGGGCATGTCATTTAACGAACCCGCTTTCGGTGACGTAGTCATTATGCCTCTAGGATTTACACCGTGTCTCAACTGCCGTAATTGCGTTCGATGGGTATCAACTTTGACAGCAACGAATACCTAATTCGGAGAAAAAGAAAATATAATCTAGTTGAGCGCGACAAAGACGAGTTTCAAGCGTACATTTAGAAACCGGAAGTTCTGAAATGGCCACAATTGATTCGCCCTTATGTCGATTGCCGTTTCGGTATTTTTTGGTAAATAATCTCCTTTTTAATGAATTTTGGTCCGACTTTCTCAAGGTCGGTCGCTAATTTTTTCTAAAAAGACAACGAATACATTAAAAATACTTTTTAAAATATTGCAAGTATGATACAGCATCTTTAAAGGGGCAGTAGCACGTTTTTATGGGGGATATAAGGTGATGTCAGGAAAATAAGAATTAATGGTTCCAATTGTAAGACAATGTATTTAAATTAAATCAAGCAGATATAAATCAAATATTTAATGTAAAGTTTATCCATGCTATTCCTTTTTCTTATACAAAATGAATAAAAGGTGTTCACACAAAAATGGCGGCCAATGGACTTTATGTGAATCTTTATAATTCGTTCTTTTACTATGACTAATTGGTTTGTGTTGTGAGATTTTTAACGCTCTCAAAGCAATACATTAAGCAGTAACTTACACTTATCACTGAAAAATTTAAAATATAAAATTTTCAAAAAACGTGCTACTGCCCCTTTAAACCAAGGCTAACTGTTTCCTATTCCAGTTTCGCCATGCCAAAAACTTTCAGATTACTCATGGATAGACCTTTATTGTTCTTTTGAAATCTCTATTTATTGACATGTGTCAAATCATGTGTAGTGCTTCAGGCAATGTGGTGTTCTTCCTTTACACAATTTCTACAATTTTGCGGAAATGTCCATAGTCAAAGTTATCAAAGTCTCACATTGGCAAAGGCAATCGTCATGTTTATTGATAATGTTTCAAAAACTTTACATCCATAAGAACAAATTTTATGTTTCCGCATGCCTTCAACTGTATGACATGCTGATATGCCTTGCCAAAGTGAAACTATTACTTTTTATTGCGCTGTATTGTAAACGGTCCTGCCGTGATAGGGAGGCACGTGTCGGTCAAATGCTTACCATGTGTTTTGTGCGACATGTGCTTGACGTCATTTTGTTTAATCGTGATCTCCCACACAGGATCCTACACAACGTCCAATATGCGATATGTTACCCATTTTCCCAAACATTGTTGATAGACAATACCTATTATACAAACTGTCGCTGGAAAATGTTAAAGGTGAACACGTTGCTTAAGATATATACCAAAATGTGAAGTGAACGTAAAATGGCTACAGACCCTCCCTTGGCTGTCCTTGGTACATGTCAAGCATCTCAACCCGTCAACCTTTCCTTGGGATGAATATCGATATAGCCTACCTTTCTTACAATAGACGTGATGTAGGTGTTATACATTTCAAGAAAAACTTAACAGTGACTGCTACATAAACCTTAATTTCAACAGCAAATGAAAAAGTACCAGTTACAGCTTCACGTCCATTGACAGAAACAGAATTTATGAACTAAATTAGTGTAATAAAATACTGCCTGTCTGCCTTTGTGTGTTCTTTTTACATCAATGACAGTTGGTTTTGTGTGTATTTGCAGTAAGTGGCTTAAGATACGATACCAGTGATAGGCACATGTGTTGTAGTGTAAAGAGGTACTCACAATTTCACATATCAAAGAATTTGGGGTCTTAAAATGTCTTATTTGTCAAAAATGTTTGGAAGTAAAATGCAAATGTATGAAATGTTGAAATGTTATAAATGCGTGTTTAATATATCAAAATTATATTGATAGACATTAATTTGTTAATGCATCTTTACGGTATGAAAACAAGGGAAAAGGCTCGATTTCAATACCTCGTCTCTCTCGGTAATGAGAATCCAAAACGACAATTTCTTGATGGCGTCTTTTAAAAAAACATCAACAGATGTCGTTTTCATAACTCAGTTGTATTGGCCATTGAAGACATAATGTTACCCTGTTTCAGTCGAATCCCGATAAAAAAAAGAAACAAAGTTGAACAGAAAATCCATTCTTGTACAAGAAGAAACCATATATTCACGGAGACATCGTTCAAAGCATATTTTGTAAGTCAAGAAACTAATGACCTCATAATTCAATTCAATTAATTATGTTCAGGGAAACCAATCAAGAGGGCGCTTCATCCAAAGAAGTCCTCTGCCCAAATTTCAGCCAATGGGAAAACCGGAGGGAAATATTATATTGACATGGTCTCCGTCCGTCCGTTCATCCGTCTATCCGTCCCAATAATGTTTCCGGAGCACAACTCCAAAACGGTGAGACCTAGCTCGACGAAACTTGGTATGTGCAACGAGCATCATGTGGAGATGTGACTATCGGGGTTACAACAGGATCACTGTTCAATATTCTAGTATCCTTAACTACCCTTTCCCTTTGGCGGGGGATATAGCTGACTCTGTGTGCTTATTGTCTTTCTTATTTACCAAAAGAAAATGACAGGTTATCATTTCTTAATTTCTTCAAAAACGCATCTTCAACCCTGCTGGCTCACTCCAACGAGCCGCTCTGATAACCTCCCTTTTACCATATATTTAAGGTAAAACTCTTAAGGTTATAACAAGGAGAACCTTATTGGCCCTTTCATTGTATTTACAGTGGTAAGACAATGACCTTTGTGTACAGCAGTACAAGGTTCGGCTTGAGACAGCCTTCGCCAACAAATTTGCAGATTGGTGCTTGATATGAAATGCAAATAGGCTTGAATTAACCGATAGTAGCGACCTCACCTCGGCCAACTATGCATGCCATTTAGTAGAAATTGGTAGGTTTCATGCTTGGTATCAGGTGAAGAGATCATAATCAATCTGTTGACAGTAAACTGTGTACCTGCATAGATATCAAATGCAAAGAATTTACACTTAACAAGTAGCTATGGTTTATTTATAACTACGCGACAAAAGAAAGTATAGGTCGGGTTTGAGGAGTAATAAAGAAAAATAAATCATATCAGTATACAGTTTCGTTTATACAAAAGAATGGTTTCAGATCATCAATGAGACACATTATGATAAGCATACAACTTACATGGAATTATTGAGCGCCCATTGAACAGAGGTGGGGTAAAAAAAATCGTACTTTACAGCAATATGAGAATTGCTATGTTTGATTGTAAAATTTCCCAAACGTGATAGCACAGGTTTTAGAAGCTTGTATGTCCACCTGATGACGTTAGTTGAAAATATTTGCAATTCTTCCCTTAGAGGTACTTCCATCTCGTTTATTGTTAGAGGAGGCCGCCGACGGTTCCTTAATTGTCTGTCCAGATGGTCGCATAGTTGCTCTATTGGGTTCATGTCAGGGGAACAGTCAGGCCATGGCGGATCGTGAACATTGTGACGCGCATCGTAGTCTCTCACGTCGATGTTGGTAGATCAAGAACATTCCTCTGAAGGGACGGTAAGGTCATATGCCTGATAACAGTTTCTGTAGTACTGTGAGTTGACTGATGCTATTCCTAGGGCTGTGGCTGCCCTTGACGCCGCAGTTAGGAATCAGTTACGCAAGTGAATACGTTGTATGTATAGCTAGATCTTCCTGTTGTGTTGTGACACGTGGTCTTCTAGTTCTATAGTAATCACGGAAATAGAAATAAAATGCTTTTTGTTAATTATTTCTTTAATTGGAACTAACTGGATATTTGTCTCTTAAATATTCATTCACAATGGTTTTTCCCAACTTTTGTTTCAGACAGTTTTTGTAAAATCCCCTGAAATATATGAATTTACCGGAGAGAAAGAACGTGTCATTTTCACGCCTCAAAATTATTTCGAAGTCGAAATGTATGTTTCTGATACAAGCTTTACTATGTAAATGATCTTCAATCTCAGTACCGTACGTAAAAATACATTGTTTAATGTACAATAATTTTATATCTTATGTCCTCTACTATTCATGTCTTATAAGATTTAGAATTTCATAAAATAATTGAAAAAGAGGGTGGTTTCCTTTAAGTTTACAGACATAAACGCGTGTTAGAAACTACTATTCTTACGAATTCATTCATAACTTTATTTGACAATTGCCGAGTTTCTGTGGCAACGCACGTGCACCTGCAAGTTCAAGTGATAAGCTATTACAGGTTTCAAAATGTATTGAAAATATGCATATTTTGGGCAGTTTTACCTGAACAAAGGCAATTTAAAGTATATTTTTGCAATGATTTCATAAGGCATAGTTGGGAAAAACTTAGTTATTTGAACATCTGTAAGAATTACTTACATTAGTCGGATAATTAAAATAAAAGTACCGAGGGTACAGAAGCTCACCTTAAAATGAATGATGTGGTATTGGTTTAATTATACATGTAACCATCTTTTATATAATTGATTATGGCTGCCATCATGATTTTTTTATCTTTTAAAATACTAGTCTTCTTTTGGAAACGACTAGAGCTTGAACAAACATTAATACACGAATGATATAATCATGATAAGTTAACAAGCAGTAGGTTTTTGTATAACTTTTTTGTATATCTATGGCTGAATTGGTGACCATCTTGTACTTTTTAATCTTCAAAATGCTACTTTTATGTGGGCATCCGTATTAATTTCATTATGATATCTTGATTGGTTTAGGTGTATCCATTTAAATGTCATTCATTACTTACAGGATGGTGGCCACTTACATTTGTTTTGTAGTGAATCATTAATATGATTTCAAGATTATTTCACTGATGGTTATGCTGCATGGGATATTGAGAATCCCAAAAGTACAGATTATTCAAGGAAAATGAATGACTGATTGAGAGGAAAGTCATAAACACAGCAATGCATAAGACACGTTTATTTTGTTCACATAATATTTACATGTCAAGTGACCATGAGATGTCTTTCATTAAAGTATCAATTTATTTAACACTCATACAGTACTATAATGGTAAACATTTTTGCATTGTCAAATCAACAGAGAGATATGACAAATCAAATTTCCTTACATTTCTTACTAAACCCTTTTCGATTTTCATCTGCATATTTATTCCACATCAACTTATCATGTAGATTGCTAAACACAAAGCTTATTGTAGACAAGTTTTGTGTAAGTTGTTATTCTTAGAAAGAACATATCACTGTCATAAGAATACAAGTCCATAACTTTTATTGCATACACATGGGCCATGGCCATATAGCATAATGCTCTACCATATCAATTGAGTCAGGTTGATTATGCAACAGACTAGCAGCTGACACTGTGATGCTAGCAGTCTGCCTTGGGATGTGTATTAGGCAGCATAGTGGAATATCTGAACTCTGGTTGACCCCTTATGTGTGGTATTTAAAGGAATAAAAGGGAAATACCATTGTTTAAAATTTAACATGTTTAATGTGATTTGGTTTTTGCAGCTAGTTGCCATAAAGATTTTAAACAAATTAATCAATTATGTTTGTCTTTCATCTTAATTTTTTTTAGAAACACTTAAAATTATAGAACAACTTGCACGACAATCTTAAATATTCCATATTTAAGATAATATTATGATTAGTAAGTTCAAATTAGAGAATCACTTGATGAAAGCTTAAAATTTAATAATAATGATGTGTCATCTGCAGCTGAAAAGTCAATATGGCTGCTATTGCGGCCATCTTGGATTCTCAAAACTGAAACGTCTACCTTTCTGTGCGAAATCACTATAGGTATAACATACTACAATATAATAAAAGTACCGAGGGTACAGAAGCTCACCTTAAAATGAATGATGTGGTAAAATTATTTAATTATACATGTAACCATCTTTTATATAATTGATTATGGCTGCCATCATGATTTTTTTATCTTTTAAAATACTAGTCTTCTTTTGGAAACGACTAGAGCTTGAACAAACATTAATACACGAATGATATAATCATGATAAGTTAACAAGCAGTAGGTTTTTGTATAACTTTTTTGTATATCTATGGCTGAATTGGTGACCATCTTGTACTTTTTAATCTTCAAAATGCTACTTTTATGTGGGCATCCGTATTAATTTCATTATGATATCTTGATTGGTTTAGGTGTATCCATTTAAATGTCATTCATTACTTACAGGATGGTGGCCACTTACATTTGTTTTGTAGTGAATCATTAATATGATTTCAAGATTATTTCACTGATGGTTATGCTGCATGGGATATTGAGAATCCCAAAAGTACAGATTATTCAAGGAAAATGAATGACTGATTGAGAGGAAAGTCATAAACACAGCAATGCATAAGACACGTTTATTTTGTTCACATAATATTTACATGTCAAGTGACCATGAGATGTCTTTCATTAAAGTATCAATTTATTTAACACTCATACAGTACTATAATGGTAAACATTTTTGCATTGTCAAATCAACAGAGAGATATGACAAATCAAATTTCCTTACTTTTCTTACTAAACCCTTTTCGATTTTTTTCATATTTATTCCACATCAACTTATCATGTAGATTGCTAAACACAAGGCTTATTGTAGACAAGTTTTGTGTAAGTTGTTATTCTTAGAAAGAACATATCACTGTCATGAGAATACAAGTCCATAACTTTTATTGCATACACATGGGCCATGGCCATATAGCATAATGCTCTGCCATATCAATTGGGTCAAGTTGATTATGCAACAGACTAGCAGCTGACACTGTGATGCTAGCAGCCTGCCTTGGGATGTGTATTAGTGGATAGTGGAATATCTGAACTCTGGTTGACCCCTTATGTGTGGTATTTAAAGGAATATAAGGGAGATACCATTGTTTAAAATTTAACATGTTTAATGTGATTTGGTTTTTGCAGCTAGTTGCCATAAAGATTTTAAACAAATTAATCAATTATGTTTGTCTTTCATCTTAATTTTTTTTAGAAACACTTAAAAATATAGAACAACTTGCACGACAATCTTAAATATTCCATATTTAAGATAATATTATGATTAGTAAGTTCAAATTAGAGAATTTATATGGTGCCAGTGATCACTTGATGAAAGCTTAAAATTTAATAATAATGATGTGTCATCTGCAGCTGAAAAGTCAATATGGCTGCAATTGTGGCCATCTTGGATTCTCAAAACTGAAACGTCTACCTTTCTGTGAGGAATCACTATAGGTATAACATACTACAATATAAAAATGATATCTAGATTGGTTTAGAAGAAATAGTCTTTGTCATGAAATCTAATTGAAAATTCAATATGGCTGCCATGGCGGCCATATTGGATTCTCAAAACTTAAACGTCTACCTTTCTGTGCGGAATCACCATAGGTATAACATACTACAATTTCAGAATGATATCTGGATTCGTTTAGAAGGAGTAGTCTTTTTCGTGAAATCTTATTGAAAATTCAATATGGCTGTCATGGCGGCCATCTTGGATTCTCAAAACTGAAACGTCTACCTTTCTGTGAGGAATCACCATGGGTATAACATAATACAATTTCAGAATGATATCTGTATTCGTTTAGAAGGAGTAGTCTTTTTCATGAAATCTAATTGAAAATTCAATATGGCTGTCATGGCGGCCATCTTGGATTCTCAAAACTGAAACGTCTACCTTTCTGTGGGGAATCACCATGGGTATAACATACTACAATTTCAGAATGATATCTGAATTCGTTTAGGAGGAGTAGTCTTTTTCGTGAAAGTTTACGGACGGACGGACAGACAGACGGACGACGGACGAAGCGCCATGACATAAGCTCACATTTACTTTGTAAAGGTGAGCTAAAAATAGAGCCATCGGCTCTGTGGCTCATCAGGCTTCATCATCAACTATGATGTAAAGTGTGGCCAATTTGATTCCCCCTTTGTAGAGGCCACAGGGTCACCAATCATAAAAATAAGTATATAGCAGTGTATAAAATAGATTGGAAATCTAGCCTGTCCTGAAAATTCATTGGTCAATTCCTTTGGAAAATTTAAGAAAAAAATTGAAAAGTTACCAGTCCTGACCAAACAGTAACCAGTCCTGGCAAAAAGTAGCCAGTTCAAGGTCTGGCTGACGGGCAATATTTTAAACACTATATACGGTAGGCGACAAGTTTAAGTTTTCTAGGCCTTATACTTCAGGAGAAGATGAAAATAGATTTGAAGGACGTTCCTGTTGCCTTTATTATCATTATAAAGCTACAATTCATCATCCTCACTAGTCAAGGAGTCTGTACACAAAGTTTCAGCTTTCTAGGCCTTATGCTTCTGGAGAAGAAGATGAAAATAGGTTTTTAGGGTGTGGCCCCTGTGGCCTTTATTAGGGGTCACAGGGCCAGCAAAGCTACAATTTATAATGTTCTCTAGTCAAGGAGTCTGTACACAAAGTTTCAGCTTTCTAGGCCTCATGGTTCTGGAGAAGAAGATGAAAATAGGTTTTTAGGGCGTGGGCCCTGTGGCCCTTATTAGGGGTCACAGGGCGCCCAAAGCTACAATTTATAATCCTCACTAGCCAAGGAGTCTGTACACAAGGTTTCAGCTTTCTAGGCCTTTTGGTTCTGGAAAAGAAGTCGAAATTCCATAAAGTTTACGGACGGACGCCGGACACAATGCCATAAGCCCATCGGGCCTTACAGGTCAGATGAGCTAAAAATGTAACCATTTTATTTCTATTTCCGTATTTACTTTAGTTCAGGGTTCTGTGTTTGCTGGTGTCGTTGCAGGGGTCTGGCCACCGTTAAAGCCGTCTTGCAATCTTGTCCTGTGCTGCCCATTTCTCGCATACTACCAGCTCCCCTCCTGTTTGTCTTCGCAGTTGGTTTTTGTGCTTTCATCAGCTATGTTTCCATTCTCATGTTTGGGCATATCTCTACTCGACTTCACTTCAGTACGCGCATGAAGAAATAATGGCTTAAAACGTGTTTTGCCATTTTGATGCGAGTCATGAATGACCCGTTTCATCGATGCGATTACTCCTGTATCCTACTCAGACAATGATATTGTGAACCAAATTTGTTCTCAAGTTATGAAAGGTTTTTTTTAAAAACATTTTAGGAACCTATACTTCTTTTGCCACGTAGTTTATTTTCATAAGCAACATTTCATAAAGAAGTGTAATAGGTCATTTCTCATATTTAATTTAGTTATATATCCGATATCGTCACGCTTATAATGAAACATATTGTTTTTCTTGCTCAGCAAGGGAATGTTTTTTGCAACGTAAAATTTCAAAATTTTGTTAGTTTTTTTGGGTTGACTAATAGTAATCCAATTCACATGAAAAATTGTAGTACGAAGCTACACCGTACAAAGTGAAAAGAAGAGGCCATAAAATCCCACTTCGGGGCCGCTACCATCAGCAACACCATAAAGGGGTTCAAACCCGAACCTAGAAACTTAGGGCGTGACCCCTGTGGCACTTATCAGGGGTCATAGGGTCACCAAGCCTATGAAGTTTTATCCTCACTAGTCAAAGAGTCTGTACACATGATTTCAGTTTTCTAGGCCTTATGCTTCCAGAGAAGATGATAAAAATAGATTTTAAGGGCAAGTCCCCTGTTCGTGGGTTACGGTAGTTTCCCCTGGCGGACAAAATTTGCACCAGAATCCATTTGAATTTCTTTAGTAGAGGTGTAACGATACAGGAGGGTTGCGAGACGATATGTATCCTGAAATGGGGGGGTCACGATGCAATACGTATCCCGATACATATTATCTCATGACATAATGATCTTTTCATAAACTTTTGGAGTCCGTTAATCTTGATTAAGAATATAGTTTTTTTTATGTAATTGTAATATAATCAAACTTGCAAATATTAGAAGAGATTCTTGTGTGCATAACGAAGTAGCTTTTTAATGTATATCTCAGTTTTGAGCACTTACATTGAGAATTTATTATTTTATGTGTCCAGATACACACCCTGCGATAATCATACGATACGATATATTGTGGCCCATGTATCATGATACGATAATGTATTGCCGTATTGTTACACCTCTATTCTTTAGCAAATGACAACGCTTCAGCCATGGAAAGGGTGGTTCATATCACAATGCCTTTGCCATGATTCAGTGGCCAAAATGATGATTTTAAAACAGCTTTACCGATTGCACAACTAACTTTGATTGCCTCCAATCAGGCATCTCCCTTTCTATCCCACAAATTTGGCATAATAGAACAGAGGCCGAATCAACATTTCATAACTTGATCCGACTCTGTGGGGAGAGAATGGTAACATACGTCAGATTTATATATTGACTTATCATTATTAACTCATATTTCAAAACAAGACACTAAAACTGTTTGATGAGTACCAACAAAATAATTGGCTTTTTATTATACTTTATGCAAAATGATGAAAACAGCCTAGCATGATGGTAGACAGAGCACATGTAACCATGGTAACAGTAATGGGACATTTTCTTTGAATTCTTTCATTTCAATCTCTATGAACACATAAGACCTTTAGACAGAGCAATGCTACTAAATATGTCACAGAATAAACAACTGAAATAATTCACCTGGAATGTTCATTTGTACTTTATTAGAAGCATATCTATGTTCTGTATCCCTAAAGTATTCTATTCTTAATAAAGAAAACATGAGTTCTTACATTATTAGTTTTGATGTTGCCATCAGGCAGATTTCATTTTTGGCTTGTGACATTTGAAGGCATGTATTGCTTATATCCTCAGTTGTGAAGTGAGTTAAATCAGTAAATAAAGCAGACTTGGACAATGACGCTAAACATGACTGTCAGATGGTCAACAAAACTCAAAACATTTTTTTAATCAGACACAAGACGTAAGACAATACTATTTGATTTGCTATGTGCAGGATGAGCATCTATTGCATTGAAAAATAAAGGAAAATGATAATTAATGCATACATGATTTAATTCTAAATTGAAAATATTTAATGTTTACTGTTTATTTTGAAGGAAGCGCTTAAAAAAGGTTTTCTTCTATTTAGGTGGAACGTTTAGACGTATGTTCACTGATCAGAGGCCTTCACTTTATAATTTCAAACTTAGATTTGGATCAGTGAGGACATGAAATATATTTGCATCGTTTCTGTCTTTGAACATGGCGAAAGTACCTTTCAGTTCAGATTGTGAAAAAGTCCATATTGATAATAAAACCCCAGTTTTGCCCCCATAGCCCCCAGATAAATGCATTGTGGAAACACTTACAAAGGGAGGCAACTCTTAAACCAATTTTCAAAGATTATGATACCAATGTGTTGATGTGACGATTTACACCAATGGCAATCTAGCCACAAATTCACACTTGAAGGCAAAGGCTTGACGAAGAAGTAAAATACAATTTAGTGGCATTATGGACCCCCATTGTTCAGCAAAGCCTTTTTATGAGATGGTCGGACAAATCGACAAGCATCTTGAAGATCTGTACAACCGATACACTCGTTCAATAGGCTGCACTCTCGATGGAGACATTTATAAGGAGACCCTCCTCTTGTCTCGTCCATAGCAGCTGTCATAACCAGTCCAATATCACCAGCACTCCTCGAACTTAGCGCATCTTGTACTTTAAAGTGTCCGATAATTCAGACAGTTCTCCTTTGAAATCCACATCAACAACAAAGTCCAGATCTCTCTGAAATGGAAAATCAAAACATTTGTAATTTACTGTGGAAATAGGTAGCTGTTAGAAGAACTCTTCAAGGTATTAGGATAACTTGATATTATTTGCAGACCAGGACATAAAAAGCAGTATTCAAGTCTAAAGACATAGGTACAATATGCAAGAATCAGTTTATGTTTTTTTCGGAGTTGACCAAGAAAATTGAAAGATTTCTATGATATTTTCAGATAAGGTCTGAGATGTAAAGGTACTGAGAGTGCCTTGAGAATGATAAAACAACACATACCGTAGGGATCATCTACATGTCATTTGCACAAACATGATAATCAAAGTAAATGTTTTACTAAGGGAGATAAATCATAAAAATTTACTGACATACCTTATATCCCTTACTTTGCAAATTTCATATCTTTTACTTGATTACCAACATGATGCAGTAAATGCAATACACGAGAAGTTAAGAAAGTGTACAGTCTAAGTAAACCTATCCTCAATAAACCTTGGTACGCTTCCGATATTTAGTCTAGTCAAATGTAGTAGCAGGTTGCGTCAGCCAACCTTTCGCCGACCTATGACCCGCCAACGTTATATGTGTGAATGCATACTATTGCTGCTTGGTAAGATTATCCCTGATGACCCACTACAACACCTTGCTAGACTCAATATCCATCATGGTGAGTACAGACAACACCATATAAATTTTAAGGCCTTTTTAAGGCTTCAAAAGACAAAAATAAGGCTTATTTGTCACTGAATAACAGGGCGTTTATTAAAGAGAAAATGCATCTTCGTAATTAACTTGTGGCACTGTTCGAGAGATGGAATTTCAAAACATTTAAATTCAACTAATGAAACCTGAATGTTAAAATTGTTATCTTCAGGGAGGTCGACACAAGAATATTTAAGAATTCAAGTGAACTTAATTCACAGTTAGAAAAACACTTTTGCTAAATTTAAGGCCTTTTCAAGGCTTTGTGTCAATTTTTAAGGTCTTTTTAAGGCAGTGCTTGATTTAAGGCCTTCTTAAGGCAGTTCTTCAAATTCCAGGCCTTTTTAAGGCCTGTGCGCACCATGTCCATTATTGAGGCTAGGTTTACTCAGACTGGAAGTTGTAGGAACCCTGTAGAGTACTTACATTATTTGCCTTGTTGGGTGTCATGGAGAAAGTTCCGTAGATCTCCTCTCCCTTCTTGATGGTAAGATCGCTCTCTCCCAGGTAGAACACAGTCTGCTTCCAGTGGGTGTACGGGGCTTCAGGCGCTGGAGAAACAGACGTGTGCAATTACAATCACAAAACATTGTTAAATTTGGGTCAGACAATCTGGGACAACACAAGTTCTTATGCTTGTTCCTACTCAGAGATTGGCAGCATCCCAGTTCTGATAACATCTACAACTAAACTTACCAAAAATAACATCAAATATAGCCGCAAGCGGCGACAACAGGATTCAGCCGCATTAACAGCAAGTTCAGTACAAATATAAACATGTCAGGAATGAGTCCTAAAAATTTCATTTATTTATCTTTATGCATCAAGCTTTAGGAGCATTTTAAAGGAGAAGATACGCTAAATCCAAGGGGTCCGGAAATTCTAAAAAGCACAAAAAATCAAAATGGCGAGGAAACCACGTGACCTACAACTTTGTCACGATTGACTTTTTTGCTTAGAATGTCATTGTCCACCTCTATGTAAAATTTCAAGTCTCTAGGTGCATTTTGAAAAAATTGCCCATGTTAATTTTTTTTACCCTTACGTTCGGTCATCTTTGACTCTATTTTGTCATCGCAAATGACTGTTCGCGATCAATGTTTTGATAGATACCTAATGTATACAACACTGTCTAACATTCCTGAAAAATTTGCATAATTCTGAGTCGAACTTTTTGAGTTATCTGCCCTTGAAAATTCGATTTTTTAGAACATGTGAAATTTTGAAAGGATGCTGCGACAAAAGTATTTCGAATTTTTTAATTCTGAAACAAACTTGTTAAAGGCCAATGACTTAGCTACATCGTGTGTAAATTTCAGCTATCTAGTATCATTAGTAGCCGAGTGGTGATTCACCAAGGGTGCACGGGGTCGGACTTTTGTAAAATGTGCTTAAATCCAATATGGCGGCCAAACCACGTGACCTACGACTTCGTCATGATTGTCTCTTTTTCATCATTTTTCATTGCGCTTCTTTTAAAAAAAGATTCAAGTCTCTAAGTGCATTTTGAAAAAATTTCCCATGTTAAAATTTTAAACTTTACGCCTACATAGGCGAAATATGACTGAGCCGATTTGGCCCAAAAGCTTAACCTCGCGATTCCACGGTAAGGTCTACAAGTCTGTAAAATTTGGTATCATTTGCTTGTGCCGTTTTGGCTAAAAACTGTGCTAAAGTTTCGTGGAATCAAAAAAAAAATAATAAATATAGCCGCAAGCGGCGACAACAGGATTCAGCCGCATTAACAGCAAGTTCAGTACAAAGATAAACATGTCAGGAATGAGTCCTGAAAATTTCATTTATTTATCTTTATGCATCAAGCTTTTGGAGCATTTTAAAGGAGAAGACTCGCTAAATCCAAGGGGTCCGGAAATTCAAAAATGCACAACAAATCAAAATGGCGTCGAAACCACGTGACCTACAACTTTGTCACGATTGACTTTTTTGCTTAGAATGTCATTGTCCACCTGTATGTAAAATTTCAAGTCTCTAGGTGCATTTTGAAAAAATTGCCCATGTTAATTTTTTTCACCCTTACGTTCGGTCATCTTTGACTCTATTTTGTAATCGCAAATGACTGTTAGCGATCAATGTTTTGATAGATACCTAATGTATACAACACTGTCTAACATTCCTGAAAAAATTGCATAATTCTGAGTCGAACTTTTTGAGTTATCTGCGCTTGAAAATTCGATATTTTAGAACATGTGAAATTTTGAAAGGATGCTGCGACAAAAGTATTTCGAATTTCTTAATTCTAAAACAAACTTGTTAAAGGCCAATGCCTTAGCTACATTGTGTGTAAATTTCAGCTATCTAGTATCATTAGTAGCCGAGTGGTGATTCACCAAGTGTGCACGGGGTCGGACTTTTGTAAAATGTGCTTAAATCCAATATGGCGGCCAAACCACGTGACCTACGACTTCGTCATTATTGTCTTTTTTTCATCATTTTTCATTGCGCTTCTTTTAAAAAAAAATTTAAGTCTCTAAGTGCATTTTGAAAAAAATTCCCATGTTAAAAATTTAAACTTTACGCCTACATAGGCGAAATATGACTGAGCCGATTTGGCCCAAAAGCTTAACCTCGCGATTCCAGGGTAAGGTCTACAAGTCTGTAAAATTTGGTATCATTTGCTTGTGCCGTTTTGGCTAAAAACTGTGCTAAAGTTTCGTGGAATAAAAAAAAAATAATAATAAAACACGCCAATAACAATAAGGATTCAGCTTTTAAGCTGAATCCTTAATAAAACACGCCAATAACAATAAGGATTCAGCTTGAAAAGCTGAATCCTTAAATATGCCTCCTAAAATTCATCACAAAAGAGAGTTGTCACAGTAACATGTTGATTCACACTTATTCTTGATTACAACCCCATTCAGGTCTTACAAGTTTGACTATTTTCATCTCAGTTCTTTCTCATAGAAGACAACTCTGCATGCACAACTCTGGAGAATCGTCTTCATTTGTGAAATTTTGTAAACTAACGCTGCATCTTTTCATAACATTCCTAATGAAAATTTACCATTACATTGCATTGAGAGGGAGAGCATGTGAATTCTAGAACTAAAGGGAGACAACTCTGCACATACCTGTGGAGAATCCTGTGCGTTTGTGACACTTTGTGAACTCCATGTTGAAGAAGGTGACGAGGGCGTGGCAGTAGTCGTTCCTCCTACATTGCAGCAGGAAGGGAGAGGTGAAGGTCATGTCCTCCTCTGTTACTGTGTAGATATCTACTTCCTGGTTAGCAAACAAGGAGTGAGTGAATGGAGCGAATGGGTTATTGATTGCAAACATTTCAACGTAAAATGAATATCCAAAAATATTAAGATAAAGTTCATGTTTTAAGTGAACACCACAAATTTTTAAAACAATATCATAAAATGTACACCAAACAATGTGATTACTTTGAGACTTTGGTTGTGATAAGGATTGTTAACTTGAAAATGGTTTGTAGACAGCCAGAAAACACGGAAGAATTATTATTTTCTTTAAAACTCATGCTTACCTTTATAAGACAGGAGTTTGTGACAACTTGTTTCGGGTCAACGACGTCTACAAGAGGTTCTGATATGGCAACACTTCGAATCACACTCATATCAAATCCATACACATTGTCCCACCCTGGAAAAACAATTCACAAACATTCAGTCTTCAAAACAGAAAATACGGCGAAAGTAAATTGTGTCTACATGGAACACAAGACAATAATAAATTCCTTTGGTGTAAATCCTGTGCAATGATCGTGAGTCTATGTATGACAATTACGAATATCAGAATCCTTCTTTATCAAACATCACTAGTAACAATATTTGCACCCCTCCTCAGTGGGTTCATACACTGCTTATAAACACAGGATTCAGCAAAAACACAGGTTTACATCATTATATTACAAAACAGAAAAAAGTTGGCCTATGTCTTAATCTTAAAGGGGCAGTAGCACATTTTTTGACAATTTTATAAATATTTTCAATTTTTCACTGATAACTACAAGTTAATGCTAAATGTATTACTTTGATAGTATCATAAATCTCATAACACAAACCAATCATCCGTAGTCAGAGAACAAAGTATGAGGATTCACATAAAATCCATTTGAAGCCATTTTTGTGTGAACACCTTTAATTCATTTTGTGTAAGAAAAGGAATCGCATGGCTTAACTTTACATTGTATATTTGATTTACTACTGCTCCATTTAGTTTTTATACATTGTCTAAAGATTGGAACCAATTATTTTCATTTTCCTGACATCACCTTATATTCCCCCTATAAACGTGCTACTGCCCCTTTAAGGCTCCAATAAGCCTTTATAAAGGAAAACATGAATAAAGGGGAAAATGATTAATAGTGACTCACAGTTGATTTTCTCATCTTTATACTGCCTGTCTTCAATGCCTGTGATGTAAAGTGTTGCTCTGTCAGGGAAGATCAAACCATCGGGAGCCTGAAATATATAGATGAACATAGTGAGTCAGTTGTTGATGTTTAGCCATATGCAGCGTCAATAAGATATAAGAATAATCTCGATGAAAGATATACCTGTTTCGGACATAACTAATTTATGTTAGGAAAACCAGAATCTATTCATGTCCAAGACTTGCATATGTTTTTAAAATAGAATCATATAAACAAAACATGCAAGTACAGTAGAACAATGTCATAGCGAACTCGGATATAGCGAACAAGTTTTCAGGTCCCGTCCCTATATAACATCATTTAAATTATATGCGTATAGCGAAAACCGGATATAGCGAACTAAATTCTTTGGTCCCTTGGAGTTTGTTATATCCGTGTTCTACTGTAAATGAGGGCATCCCTATACAAAGGCCAAAGGACGTATCCTTTTTCCTTTTATAATGTCTCATTAAAATTTTGAAGTTGACTATTGATACATCACCACCATCTATCAATACCTATCTTCAAGATGTGTCAGTATACGCACCATCCACTTGTCCCTGGCGTAGATGACCGTCTTGAGCATGGACTCATAGAAGAGACAGTAGCCCATCCACTCACTGATAATGATATCCACCTTCTCAATCCCATCAGGCAGAGTGACCTCCTCCACCTTCCCTCGCACTAACGTCACAACTGAAGTAAAAAACAGTTATTTCTTGCTTATGGTTTGATTAAATAAAACTTTTATCAATTCTCTGTGTCCTTACTTTATTCTTCATTCACAACCAAAGCCTCAGTTATATTTCTTTATCAAATCTATAGGAAATATGAATCACTATACATCGTGTCCATAATCACAACAGAAGTTCATTTGGGAAGGTAAATCAATGATAATCATAAAGTCAATGGAAAGCTTTGTTCTAAACCTGTCTTATTCTTAACCTGAAATTCCTTTCATTTAATCCTTGCACTTCACAACAAAGTCATGTTTAAATCTGAAAGACACAGCATCTTGTAATATGAACTTTATTTCAGAATCTAAGACATTTGATATTTCTTTTGTCAAACTTTGTCAACTGAACTGATATTAACTGAATTACTCCTACACACCATTATCCATATTGTTAGCTTTTACAATCTTCTCCGCATACTCTATTATGTTGGAGCATTCAATCTGAAAAGAGAAACAGTTGGGGTCATAACAAAAATATTTTCATGTAATTGATCATTTTAAGGAAATGAATTTAATTAGTGTCCCCTAAAGATATTATACAAAATCAGCAGCAGCAAATATCTGGGTAAACGGTGAAAATTTTCCACTTCTAAAAAATCTTAAGAAACAAAGTCAAAGGATCAAACAAATTTAACATATCCCTCTCGAAGAACAACACTGACCATATATTTTAATTCAAAAGAGACTTCATGTTGGATACATTGCAAAGTTTACTTACGCCTATAACTTTAGCTGCACCAGCCTTGGCAGCAAACATGCAGAGGATTCCCGTCCCACAGCCCACATCGAGGACGGTCTTGCCCTTGAACAGGTGCTTGTTGTACATCATGGAATTCCTGTACGTCAGTGTCCGCACCTCATCCTTCAACATCTCCTGCAACACACAGTGAGAATTGTTTGTAATAATGACAAACACTTTGATTTTAGATAATTAATTTTCATGATTTTAACTGAAAATAATGTAAATTTTACAATGCTGTTAAAAACTAAGAATAATTATTACCTCATGAATGCCAAAGTGTGCGTATGAGTCAAAGTAGTAATCTTTGGACGTCATCTCGTCTGCGGGAACTGCTGGTGCTGATGGACCATTGCTGGTGGTGCTACTGCTGGGGGTTGCCTGGCAACAGAAATAAATGCTTAATATTGTGTACTGCAATCCATCGGATGTTATGTCAAGAACTGATTATAATAAATGATTGAGTTCCAAGAGTTTCGTCTATTGGAAGTAATTCAACAATGTTTCAACCATACAGCCATGATTGAGGCAAAAGTTCAGGTCCTTTAGTTTCAAATTCATTACCAAAATGGTAAATAAATATTTGTGCTCAAATTGTTTGTATGCAGTCCATCCTAATTCTCAATAATAAACAAAGGGATGAATATTTATCAAAGTTCAATGAAAGTAACGACTTATAACAGTTAATTTACAATGATTTGCCATGTTGATTTAGTATAATGTTTCTTACTTTAAACAGACATTAAACATAACTTGTGGTTAATATTTTTCAGAGCTATTGTACTAATGACGCTGATAAATTGATTCATATAAAATATATGGAGTATATATATGATATCAGGGGTCAAAATCAGTCCTTTTGCAGTATTTGCCATTTGGACTAGAGCATGTTATAGTTACCCAGACACAATCGAACAAGCGATACATCTATACATAATATTTTCTATAAATTCACTAGTGGATTGAATGATCAACCATTGCCTTTTACTAGCCCAGCATCTTTTTTCACTAGCCATGGGCCACTGGACTGCTGCTAATTTTGAATTTTGAAGATAAATATTTTTAATAACTAACAAAAATGTAAATTATGTTCATGAATTCAAACAAGTATTTCACTTCATTAAACGGTCAAACCACATATGTGGATCATTGACGTCCATTTAAAGTGAACACCAAGGAGAACTCAAGAAAGTCACATGGACAAATCATTCCACACAAAGGCCCCTGGCAAGATACCTTTTATAAGTATTACATAATCTTATATCAGATGGCACCCACAACAATGAGATAAACAAGACAAAGAGATTTGTAGTTGTGCCATTGTAACAAATTCAAAAACTTACCACGGATGTATTTAAAATCAATACTTTTTCTATTTCATCAAGAAGGTGTTTAAAGAAAAAATATTCTTAAATGTTAATCTTCTGTTCTTTGTAAATAATCAAAGATGATCTTCAGATCTAGGCCTATCCTTTTTTTAAATATCTCAGATTCAGAATGTCTGCAATCATAAAACATGTTGGACAGTATCATGTTATTCATTTGGTATCTGGAAAAATACACAATGAACAAATATCACAATTTCACAATTAGAAAACTCAAATGCCACAGAATGACAATTTTTAGAACGGTTTGTAAAAGAAAACTGGTTTAAACCCGAAATACAGAAATTCACGTGTTCCAAGCATGGTAAATGTCTGAGCGAAACTAAATAAGAAGAAAACTTATTAAATACGATGCAACACGTACCAATTTACGCACGTTTAAAGACACATCTCAATCTAATCGCGATAAGCCAAAAACATTCAGTCGATTTTAAACAAAATTGATTTAAAACCTTTTCACAAGTTACCTCCATTTGTTCGTCAGCCATCTTCGTCTTTCTCAAAATCTGAACTGCGCGCACATGGTTGTGAACTACGTCATCAATCAAAGCGTACACACAAAGTTCATACGTTTCTCACATTAATACCTATTTACCCATATCGCAAGCAGCTGCCGACAACTGTCACGTTGAGGTAAGCGAATGCATCGAGTATAAAATGAGTTTCTTATTTTTGTCATCATTTCTTCATCTCTTTATGTCTTCAAATATAGTGATTCATTTTCCAATCACTGTCGATGTGTTGTAAGTGACATTATCTGCAAAAGGTTTTAATGCTCCCAGCGCACCTGCTAACCCGACTGCCGAGTGAGTCTCGTTGACTGCAGTGCAGTGACAGTTTTAGACCTTCAGAAAGTCACTTATGAATGAACTTGAAATGTATATACTATATGTATACTGTAATGTGAGGCATTGCATCGTATCCATTCGGCATGACTAGTGTATATTTCAGTTACTTGTGTTGTATAATTAACATTTATTAGATCTTTCTTATCTTAATACATTAAAAGCAGTTTTTAAAGGGGCAGTAGCACGTTTTTAGGGGGAATATAGGGTGATGTCAGGAAAATGAAAATTAATGGTTCCAATTGAAAGACAATGTATTTAAACTGAATCGAGCACTAGTAATTCTAATATATAACGTAAAGTTTAGCCATGAGATTCCTTTTTCTTAGACAAAATGAATTAAAGGTGTTCACACAAAAATGGCGGCCAATGGATTTTGTGTTAATTCTATACTTTGTCCTCTGACTGTGGATGATTGGTTTGTTTAATGAGATTTTTGAAAGTGTCAGAATAATACATTTAGCATTAACATGCAATTATCAGTGAAAAAAGTTAAATATAAAATTATCAAAAAACGTGCTACTGCCCCTTTAAGAGAAAGTGTCATTTAAGGTAATATCTGATGTATCTTATTAATTTAATCAAAATATATTTTATTTAATTATCAGAACAGACAATTCCAATATTACATCTATATATATATATATGATTATTTTATGTTTGTTTCCAACTGCACTAAAATTTAAAAACATGTAGAACCTGCAACATCAGTCAACAAATTTAATTACATAAAAACCTCAATTATTTGTGTCATGTTTTAATAAAAAGTTTCTAAAACTGAAACCTGAATTGTAATGGTCAGGCTGGGAAGTTAAATTCCCTTGTTTATTTTATTGTACTTTGTCACATCTTTTAATGTTTTATGACATATTACATCCCATAAATTCCACATATTGCTTGCAATTTAAGATTTTATGTACGTGTTTACTGGTAACATTGAAATATTTATGAGTTTCATATTATGCAAGTCAATATTGCATTTTTTTCATCAATGCACTTTAGCATGTGTACATTGGTAAAAGCAAAATTTATGGCCAAACTTACCAAACAGGTTCAAATGTATATGAAAAAATGTCACATATCTTCTTGTCACCAGGCCTCATAATCTGAGGATTTATGGCAAATGCTGTGTGTGGTCCCAACGTTTTTGCTCACAATGCTTGCTTAAGGTAGCAATGCAATTTCTTGATGAATAACCAGGAATTAGAAAGACAGTTAATTTCTTCATTAGAAATGGGCCACTGCCCACATTATTAGTTAACTAGTTAAAAAATCACCAGGCCATTTTTAATAAATTTTGCCCGTACATTGCAGAGATATATATTGTACAATATTAAAATCCCTGTTGACAATACTCAAAATGCTCAACTATTAACAAACAATCCTTGTGATTAATCTGACCGTTATCTAGATATTCAGATGATAAAATTAAGATTTGAAATTAGATATCATTGGTTAGCAATAGGGGTGCAACCACACAGGAGGGTCGCGATACGATACGTATCTAGATATTTGGGGTACGATACGATACGTATCTCGATACGTATTACACAGGATAGTGAAACTGTAAACATTTACTTTATTTGTCTATAAAAAACACTGTTGACACTGACAGGGTAAAACATTTAAATTAAGAAATTTAATTCCACTGTAGGTCGTATCGTAGTGTATCGATTCAGAAGCAAAACGTATCGTGTATCTTATCGTCAGCCATATAATCGTGATGCACCGGTGTATCGGAGTATCGTTGCACCCTTAGTTAGCAATTTACTTTTTCAGAAACAGATGTATGTACATGTAAAAATGTTTACCCTTTACATTTGTAGTACATGTTTCTTTTCGCGAATTAGAATTAATATTACCATAGGTGTGCAGAGAAATGAAGATCAAATCCAAGATGATAACAGATTTTTAAATTCCTACATGATTTGAATGTATGCAGATTTGAAGGGTCTATATTCTTTTAAAATTTGAAATATTTTACACTTCATCTGATATTTTTATGATTAATTTGGTTCTAAGAAACAGTCACATATCTTTAACACTCAGGCAAGTGTTTCTTTAAAAGTCATACTTTGGAAATGTTATACCTTTTATTAAACAGATAAAGAAGTTACTCAAAAACTGATGAATCACTTTGTGTCAAACCTTTGTAGAGGCCAAATTTGGAAATTTATCTTGTAAAAATGAATTAATCTTATTGAAATTTGCTAGTTGTTTGTGATATGTTACCCTTTATTGATAAAAAGCAAGCAGTTAAAGGAATAAAATGATAGTATATTAATTAAGATGGATGCTGTTTGGCTCATCAGACAGACAGAACTGTAGCCAAACCTCTATGCACTTCCATACAGTAGAGTTGTTGACAGAGGTTAAAGGTCAAATAAATCTGTCTGTCATCCATCAAGCAAGTGTCACAACTAATGTCCAGTAGCAATGTACATGCCTTAGACAGATGAGGGTTTAATTGCAGATTTATTGTGCGACATATTTGTAAACAACATATTTAGTTCTTGTTTGTACATTTGTTTGTCACTCGCTGATAATTCATTTTCGATACATTCATTTCTAAGAAATGAACATATTGAAAATGATTTATAAAAATCCTCCATAATATGTAAAATAGGCAGTAAAAATTTCCCCTGTCCTGATGATAAGCACTTTTTTTTTTTTAAATTATGTTATTATTGCCCAATAACACATGTACATAAAGATACATACAATCAGCTGATTCTTTTAGTCCTCATAGGGCTGATATAGTTATTCGTAATTACATAAACAAATACTGTTACAGACATGGAATTGGAAATTTAATACTAGTACAGATATATTGTAAACAGAGTAAAAATTATATGATAAGCAATTTGGTTTGGTTGACATAGGTTTCAACCATTTGATCGCATATGTTTAAGACTTTAACAGCATTCTAAGAGAACTTACTGAGCTAGCTGGGGATAGGTAACACTTTTCTCGTACTTCATCATAACCAGAACTTCATTGTCTTTGCAAACTGATATACTATATTTAACACTATGCACCCTCTCCCTAATAAGCTAGTATTATTCTCCAAGAACCAATGTTGTACAAAGTTTAATCCTTCTAAGAAGGGGGATAAATCTGTCAACATTTATCAACGTATTAAGTTAGCCGGGAGTTAGAGAGAAGAGGTTTGTTGTTACATGTTAACGGGGTTGGGTTGTGTTGACGACTGATTTTCACTTTGGTTGATCCCGTCACTTCATGCTGTTAAACCCTACCATACCTTTCTTTATCAGCACGTCAAATGTCCTTTGAAATGAATTTAAAACTTTTTTTCTTTTTTTTTTTCCACTTCTGTTTCAAGACTATATATAATACATATTTTATTATAGATATTACTCCCATTTTATCGTTAAGAAATTATCTACGGTGAACTTTTACTCCCAATCTAAAATTAGCATTGAACACATTTACTTTGGTTTTAATTCTTTATTGTTAATATATTCTTTAATATAAATACCTTTTAATTACACATAGCTTTTGTTGAAAGGAAGCTTTGGGCACTTAACTTAACTCCAATTATGAGCAGAGGTTTCTTTTGTACATTTAACATATATGAGCAGAGAAGTAATTCTATAGTTTATTTCAACTTCTCCTAAGAAAATAGAATTCAATTCAGACATGTTTATGTTGTAAACAAAGAATGGATAGCACTCGTGTTACAGATGGGTCACACATGTTACACTGGTTCCTTGTTCAGTCAACTCAAAATATGTTTTCCAATCTCCAAAATCAAAATTGTTCGGGAATATGAAACCAGTTTATGTTAAAATATTAGAGTTAAAGGTCATGAGATTTAGCCAATAAGAAGTCAATTTAGAGCAGTTTTAATCAATATTTAAATCACAATTTAATGTTGTTTTCATTCAGTAATTGATTGGTTCTTTTGTTATTCTTTTCTTTGATTGATAATTAAAATCATTTTAAGTCATACATATTGTTTTAGGGAATTTATATGTTGAAATATCACCGTTGTCAATACAATCATAGAAGCCACAAATATGAAAGAAAAATTGCTTTTTATGATATAAACATATTAATTCCAAATCATATCTTTTAATAATACAATTATTTTTCATCTCAGAGTAAATAATGAAGTCTTCTGTTTTCAGAGCTCAAGGGACAGGGTTTGTTGTATGTAACATAAGTGAAATCCACATACCATCTACCCAAGTCAATCAAACTCTCACAAACTACAGAGGCTAAACACACCAATCAAAAACATCATGTGGCTGCCTGCAGAGTGAATAAACAATTAGTGAAACCTCTCATTAGATTGAAGCAGCGTACACCGAGATTCCACCCATTACATTGGGCAGCCAGCCTCCTGAATGTGGAAGATTCAAACCAGCTGATTTCTGCCTTCCCATCAGCGACCCAACCTCTATCTGCGGGCTTCTGATACCCTGTAAAATAATACTCTTTAATCAGCGAATTTCCTGTGGCCCACGGGAGGAATGTTTTATGTTCTGTGACGACCAGCCAGAACTCTGTTTTGCATTTCCTGGAGTAGCATATTCGCACAAAGAAATCCATACTCTGGTGTTTCTGTTGCTACGAGGAAGTTGAGTTTGAAATGTGGTCGTTGAGATAGAAGAGTTTCAGTGAATTGTTTGGATTTATTGGCGAGTCATATCTACGAGAAATATGCCTGCACGGAACCGAAGAAAGGATGATGGATGCTGTAGTCTGTTCTTCCTCAAATATGTCTTGTTTGTCTTCAATGTCATATTCTGGGTAAGTCAATTATATTTACTGTATATTGAAATTTTTATCTAATACTTTTATCATTCATTGATTTCATTTTGTCATTGATGTTTGTCCTGTCTAATGTAATTCAGTATTATCATCATCAAAATAATGATGATTCTCATTATCATCATCATCCAAGTATCCATCCATTCATCAAACCATCCGTGTCCATCCATCCATCTATCCTTCCATCAAACCATCCAGGTATCAAACTATCCACATATCCACCCATCCATTCATCAAACTATCCACATATCCACCCATCCATCCATCAAACCATCCGTGTATCCATCCATACATCCACCCATCCATTCATCAAACCATCCAGGTATCAAACTATCCACATATCCACCCATCCATCCATCAAACCATCCGTGTATCCATCCATACATCCATCCATCCACCCATCGAACCATCGTCTATTAAACCATTTTTCTATCCCTCCAATCAATCCATCAATCCATCTACATATCCATCCATCTATTCAACTGTCTGCTTTCATTTATTCATTTATTTATCATTTACATATATGGATCATTCTGGTACTATTTCTTGGTCTCATTCTGGGTCAAACCATGTCATTACCAAATATTTGTATCTACCGTATTCGTCCTATTAAGCGCCCCGGGCGCTTAGCTTTAAAAAATCCAAAGGGGGCGCTTATTAGGATACCCCAGAAAGGGGGGCGCTTATTAGGAATACGTTATAGACAAGCTAAACTAGCACTTGAAGGGTTTCTGAACGAAAATGAAAGTAGGTCGATCGTTGAAATTCAGTGCAACTACACATCCACAGGCCCGGATAAATAAAAACTATTGGAAAAGCAGTAGAGTTAGGCCATTTTAAGTATGAAGGGGAGGGGCGCTCTGTTATATGGAAATTTGTAATAGGGGGCGCTTATTAGGGAGGGGGCGCTAAATAGGACGAATACGGTAGTTCTCGTGATCTTCAAGGATTTATTCATTCATTCATAATTTACTTTAAATATTATATGCATCATTCTGTTACTGTTTCTTGATCTGATTATCAGACAAGTTATATCGTAACAATATATTTTATTCTCAAATTTCCTTGATCTTCAAGGCATATAAAGCAAGTGAAGCATAAATTCACGTTCTATTGATTTCTTGCTTTATCTCCTTGTGATCCTTGCTACTAAAGCTAAATTTAGTCCTAACATCAGAGTGTTGTTCCTGATTGATACTCCAACCTTACAGTTCCACCCTATCCCAAACCTAACTTCTTGAAAAGCAAGTCAACATGTGATATTAATTTTTAGCTCATCTGGCCTGTAAGGCCCGATGGGCTTATGGCATGGCATGGTGTCCGGCGTCCGTCCGTCCGTCCATCTGTCCGTCCGTCCATCTGTCCGTCCGTGAACTTTGTGGAATTTCGACTTCTTCTCCAGAACCATAAGGCCTAGAAAGCTGAAACTTTGTGTACAGACTCCTTGACTAGTGAGGATTATAAATTGTAGCTTTGGTGGCCCTGTGACCCCTAATAAGGGCCACACATGCCACGCCCTAAAAACCTATTTTCATCTTCTTCTCCAGAACCATGAGGCCTAGAAAGCCGGAACTTTGTGTACAGACTCCTTGACTAGTGAGGATTATAAATTGTAGCTTTGGTGGCCCTGTGACCCCTAATAAGGGCCACAGGGGCCACACCCTAAAAACCTATTTTCATCTTCTTCTCCAGGACCATGAGGCCTAGAAAGCTGAAACTTTGTGTACAGACTCCTTGACTAGTGAAGATTATAAATTGTAGCTTTGGTGGCCCTGTGACCCCTAATAAAGGCAACAGGAGCGTCCTTCAAATCTATTTTCATCTTCTTCTCCTGAAGTATAAGGCCTAGAAAGCTGAAACTTGTCGCCTATATACTTAATTTTATGATTGGTGACCCTGTGGCCTCTACAAAGGGGGGAATCACATTGGCCACACTCTAAAGCATAATTGATGATGAAGCCTGATGAGCTACAGAGCCAATGGCTCTATTTTTCTCATTTTCACTTCAAATATTCATATGCCACTAATGGCTGAAATATTGCCAAAGCAGCTTAAAACAATAACTTACTGACTCAAATATTCAATAATATTTGTGTAACGCTGTGTTTTGACTGGTGTAAGTGATAGTTCAACAGTTTCGATGAACTTCCTGATAGTAGATTCAATCAAAGCTGGAAGTAAGTTTTCTGTTGAGTTTTGATTTCCAGGTTTAATGAAATTTCAGTAAAAAATAAAATGACAACTATTATGATAAGGAATATTATTACTTTCAGTTTATTTTACAACCAAAGATGTGAGAGATTGAATGATCTAATAAGATATCTTTTTTCTCAAAGAATCTTGAGGTAAAGAAACGGTATACCCGGTATTGCAAATGAACAATGTTTGAAAACCGTTATCTGTAACTCAAAAAGTTGTAGGTGCAGAGAGATAACCTTCTAATTGAGAACAACCCAAACTCATAAATTATCTCAAACCTATGGATATAACTGGGTTAGGTTTGATCTATTTGACCAGAAAAGCTTATCTGTTCTGATTTGACTTTTAGCTCATCTGGCCTGTAAGGACATATCCTCCCTCCCCCCTCATAATCAACCCCCCCCCCCCCCCCCCCCTGCACCTTCTCAAGGACATCCCAAACCCCAACATCCCTAACTCCAACCTTCAACCCGAACCAAAATGCTGGAAGCCATCTTGGCAGGTGGTGGAGATGACAATCGTAGATATATGATAAGATACTGTATACAGATAGAAGTTCACAGAGGGCAGTCGGTCTTGTATGTCCAGTATTACATGTTTTGTTAGAATGTCACACAAGCATGTTAAGATTTGATTAGAATGAGAAGGGAGAAAGTACATGCCCCTGCCGTACCTCACTAAATAAGATATAAACATTGTGGCATTTTATATCTCTTATCTACTCATTATTTCAACGCAATTTTGCATCAGATGTCTAGAATTAAAGGATCAGTACTCCATGAGTTACATATAAAACAAGGTATTTAAAAAGATTTATCACATTTTTGTAGGAAAGTAAGAATTGAGAAAGGCATATACATGTATTAAGGTTACTTTTGACATTATGGCATTGGCTTGCTTGCGTCTTTTATCACATTGACTTACTCCAATCAAAGATTTTCTTAGATGGTTTCCTTTGTTGAATCAAGCAGAATATCTTGAGTAGCCATTAAATTGTTAAGTAGCTATTACTGCCTGAGTTGAATGCAAATCCTGACCTGATCAAGTCAACGTATACATAAAGATCGTTTGTAAGAAAAGAGAGGCTCTTTTTCCCGTTTTGAATTAAATTAATAGCTCAAAGATTTCTCATGTTTCCTCGAATTTTGTATGCAATGCAGTTATTATTACAACTCTTAATATTTATTTTGTAAAAGTTATGTTTTTTACAGTTATAGCAAAAATGCTGACTCTGCATTGTTCTGATGATTAAAAATATTGCTTACTTTGCACATTTTGGAATAATTATCATATATCAGCAAAGCTATAAAAAATTTCCTTTATGATATATACTTACAGTTTATGGATTCAGTTACACTTTCTTTTATGATTTACTAATAATGGATAACTTTTTCATAATTCAAATAGTGAATATGATAACTCTTTTAAACATATTTTGATGATATGTATGAGATAAGCTTTAGAAAGTTTGTATTTTTTACACTTTTTAATTCCTAATGATAAATGTGTTGCTTACTTTGCACATTTAAAAATAGAATGGTTTTTAACAGCAAAGATATCTATAATTTATTTTATTATATACTGATGAATGGTAAAAAGTTTGAGTTCAATGATAACTATAATCTATATTTATCAGATATTCATCAGCTCTTTCATATTTATCAGCCATGAAAATATCTTAATGATATGCTTGTATAACGCAGTAATAAATTTACACCTCAGTCCTGCATAAAATACTCATAAAAAGAACCCATAAGCTTTAGGTTGTTAGTCTCGGGATGCAAAGTTTCTTTGCTGGTAACATTTGCTTATTTATTGAGAGGCTCAATTAAATCTGCTCTGACTCACAAGGCCTTTGGGTAGCGAACTCCGCGGGTATTATTAGTAGATTCATCACTGATAAGGTAAAGAGGTATGCTGTAAACAGCTAATGTTTGAAGTATTTAGATTGCATGTGATATTCCATTGATACTCCTGATAACAAGAGCCTGGGTTACTTGTTCACAAGTTCATCAAGGGCTGGTCACTGTGAACTTGTACACCTGTCCGTTGTTAACTAAGGTATTTGGGAGAAGGCAATTAGGCATAGCTGATTAAAGCTTTTATAAATGCAAGTCTCTACTTTTCACTGTTTTTATACAGTGCAGTTTTCAGTGTTGTTATGATTTTCCCAATATCGGAAATCATGATTCAGTACAGTGTTGATCCTAGGTGATCAGCAGAGGGGTCATTATAGCCAAATCTCAGGATGTGGGACCCTTTACAATGTAAGAGGTATCCTACGTCTTACATCATTAATACAGACACCAAGCAAAAAGGGTGGGCAAATTTCCCCAGGATTGTTACAATGCTTTATCTGAATATATATATATACATACCCCCTTAATTTAACATATCTGTATAGGGATACATATCATATAATCATTGAAAAAAGTTATTTTCTGAGAGAAATCACAGTGTTTAAAATAATATTTGTTTATGTAAGAGAGCTGTAATAAGGAAATCTTGACATTTGTCATATTGAATCGTATTGTGACATGTCTTTGGATCATGTTTAACCAGATAATGGTATGGTATTGTGACATGTCTTTGGATCATGTTTACCCTGATAATGGTATGGTATTGTGACATGTCTTTGGATCATGTTTAACCAGATAATGGTATGGTATTGTGACATGTCTTTGGATCATGTTTAACCAGATAATGGTATGGTATTGTGACATGTCTTTGAATCATGTTTACCCTGATAATGGTATGGTATTGTGACATGTCTTTGGATCATGTTTAACCAGATAATGGTATGGTATTGTGACATGTCTTTGGATCATGTTTACCCTGATAATGGTATGGTATTGTGACATGTCTTTGGATAATGTTTAACCAGATAATGGTATGGAGTTATCATAAGGCTGAGGCAGGGTTCCAGGAAATCCTCATCTGCCCCAACTTTTGATATTCCGGGTTGATGGTCTAACTGTCCAGTTTTAACGGGGAATTAACTCTAGGCAGAAGAAATCCAAAGTCCATGGAATAGATATGCACACTTTTATTTACAGGAATGACTTACATAACAACATAGATACAATATGTAGATAACAGTTGGTTTCCACTCCAGGGGCATGAAGGTCCAAGTAGTAAGTCAGCCCCCGGAGTAGTCCTGAGATGTGTTAGGTATGATTCCCAAACTGCAACTGCTTTGGATCACCCCAGCTCCAAGCCAGAGCTAGGATGAGAGATCCAACCTCGATGAGGTCCCAAATCGAATCTACTTGTTTTAACATTTGGTCAGTTTATATAGCTGATACATGAATTGATTAAATTGGCAGTAGATAAACAGTAGTTGACAATGCATTGTTATTATGTGTTGACATGTCTAGAAGCTTGAGGATTAACGAAGTTAAAGTAATCAAAGTGTCTAAATGAGTTGTCCTAATTTTGCCTTAGGGCTTAAAGCTTGCCATAAGAATGATAATAAAAGAATATGTGTATAAGATGTCTGCTAATGCATAAAGATAATCTATGTGACTGAGTATCAAGTCTTTTTTTTTTACTTATTCCAGATAACTTGAAGCGTTTTACTTCACATAAATAAATATATCTTGTGAAATGTACTAATATGTATGATATGAATTCGCTTATCAATATTGGTAATTTCTATCCTATGATATCTTCCCCTCGCTTGTGAAGTTTGGTCTCCAAACTTAGTTATTTCTACAGGCGAAAGTATTTTTCACGTTGAGTAAGTAAGTTCTTTCCACACACAGTTTCTTCCTAGTTTGTTGATTATGTCAAGCTTGTTCTGCATGTTGCTGGTTGTCTCCTGGATTATGAAGAACATCAGATGTAGATCCTCCTGCTTTAGAGGCTTGGCCTTCTTGTTAGATCTAGCTGTACATCCTGATGTTCTTCTGTCTACTTGTCACCAGCTTTCCTTGTATAAGCCAGCATCATATGAAAATAAGAGAAAATTTGGGCAGTATATGTTGTTTTCTAACATGAATAGCACATTTGATAAAGTAAGGAATCTTTTTAGCTGTTTCCTTTATTTGTATATATACAGTGAGTGATGAAGTGCTTGTTTAGAGCCACTTGGGCATGATTCAGTCATGAGTGACTGTTTCTTACATAGACACACACATATATATACATATACAAATAATACATTAAATGGTCATCTGTATAACCTGAAAGGAAAATTGATCAGTGGGTCATATAATCATACATGAGAAAAAAAATGAAATGAATTATCATTTATTCATTTGTTTGTGTCCTTTGAGATGTGGCGCTGAATCCAAACTCAAGATGTGTGCCAAGTGAACATTCAGGCAATCAACTGAACATTTCATTCACAATTGGTAACATGAACAATACAAACAAACAAACAATAGCTACAACTGATATACATCAACATCATCTTCCTTCAGGACCTGTAACCCTCATATTACTATTATTGGTAATTGTAGGTAAAGTAGAATCCTGTTTGAAAACTTCAGACACAAAATTAGAGGTCAATGAAAACTGATCCAAGCTCCTTATCCACAAGTGTGGAACACAACATGTTCTCGGCAATTGCTTTAAACATTTGGGGAGACAGAACACGACTGGGATTTCATTGTCATAATTACTCTCCGTACAGACCTCCAAACCTGAAACCATAATTACTTTCACTGGATCAAGATTAAGGCAAAAGTCAACAATGCAAAATATACTTACACTTTTTGATCTTTCATCTTTATCTTGCCGATTTCACTTGGTATGTCTGCTAGTCTGTGCCTTGAAACAGCTGATGTATTTGTCGTATCATCAGTCGTAACTTTGGATCACCCCAGCTCCAAGCCAGAGCTAGGATGAGAGATCCAACCTCGATGAGGTCCCAAATCGAATCTACTTGTTTTAACATTTGGTCAGTTTATATAGCTGATACATGAATTGATTAAATTGGCAGTAGATAAACAGTAGTTGACAATGCATTGTTATTATGTGTTGACATGTCTAGAAGCTTGAGGATTAACGAAGTTAAAGTAATCAAAGTGTCTAAATGAGTTGTCCTAATTTTGCCTTAGGGCTTAAAGCTTGCCATAAGAATGATAATAAAAGAATATGTGTATAAGATGTCTGCTAATGCATAAAGATAATCTATGTGACTGAGTATCAAGTCTTTTTTTTTTACTTATTCCAGATAACTTGAAGCGTTTTACTTCACATAAATAAATATATCTTGTGAAATGTACTAATATGTATGATATGAATTCGCTTATCAATATTGGTAATTTCTATCCTATGATAGTATTGTGACATGTCTTTGAATAATGTTTAACCAGATAATGGTATGGTATTGTGACATGTCTTTGAATAATGTTTAACCAGATAATGGTATGGTATTGTGACATGTCTTTGAATGATGTTTAACAAGATAATGGTATGGTATTGTGACATGTCTTTGAATGATGTTTAACCAGATAATGGTATGGTATTGTGACATGTCTTTGAATAATGTTTAACCAGATAATGGTATGGTATTGTGACATGTCTTTGAATAATGTTTAACCAGATAATGGTATGGTATTGTGACATGTCTTTGAATGATGTTTAACCAGATAATGGTATGGTATTGTGACATGTCTTTGAATAATGTTTAACCAGATAATGGTATGGTATTGTGACATGTCTTTGAATGATGTTTAACCAGATAATGGTATGGTATTGTGACATGTCTTTGAATGATGTTTAACCAGATAATGGTATGGTATTGTGACATGTCTTTGAATAATGTTTAACCAGATAATGGTATGGTATTGTGACATGTCTTTGAATAATGTTTAACCAGATAATGGTATGGTATTGTGACATGTCTTTGGATAATGTTTAACCAGATAATGGTATGGTATTGTGACATGTCTTTGGATAATGTTTAACCAGATAATGGTATGGTATTGTGACATGTCTTTGAATAATGTTTAACCAGATAATGGTATGGTATTGTGACATGTCTTAGAATAATGTTTAACCAGATAATGGTATGGTATTGTGACATGTCTTAGAATGATGTTTAACCAGATAATGGTATGGTATTGTGACATGTCTTTGAATAATGTTTAACCAGATAATGGTATGGTATTGTGACATGTCTTTGAATAATGTTTAACCAGATAATGGTATGGTATTGTGACATGTCTTTGAATAATGTTTAACCAGATAATGGTATGGTATTGTGACATGTCTTTGAATAATGTTTAACCAGATAATGGTATGGTATTGTGACATGTCTTTGAATAACGTTTAACCAGATAATGGTATGGTATTGTGACATGTCTTTGAATAATGTTTAACCAGATAATTCAGTTTTACAGCTGTAATGTTGGGCTCAAGGTGAGCATTATGTCAAAATCTTAGTCATCACACCATGACACTAATTATACACTGAATCTAAGGTAGAGAGCACTTGATACAAATCATAGACTAACATTTAGTCTCAAAAGTTTTTGTGTTTTTTTCAATATTGAAAATATGTTCCAACAATTCATGTATTATAACAAAATGGAGCCCAGAAGATGCTTTAACTTCAATGATGAGCAAACTAGACTTGCTATACTTTTCTAGACTGGGTTGGTCATCAATTGAATATGTTTGCTTTAGAGTCTGGATGACAGACTATACAAATCATTAGGTGACTGTCAGAGGTGTGAACCCTTTAAACAACTTATAAACGTCTGATGAAGGGGGTCCAATGACCACCGAAACGTTACATTAAAATGTGGAACTTTCTTCGAGAAATTACTGTGTTTTAACCCCCCCTTTACTTTAACTTTTAAACCAGAAATAAGTATCATTTTAGCTTGATTTCTTACTCCCCCCCCCCCCCCCTTTACTTTAACTTTTAAACCAGAAATAAGTATCATTTTAGCTTGATTTCTTACTCTCCCCCCCCCCCCCCCCTTTTACTTTAACTTTTAAACCAGAAATAAGTATCATTTTAGCTTGATTTCTCGCTTGTAGGGCTGAAAGGGTTAAAGTTGAAAGAAAGCGGCATCTGGCATAGCAATTGTACAATAACGCAAAGGTAGAAAGCACTTGAGACAGATTAGTAAGTGACAGCCAAAGGTTTGAACCAGCTTTTACAACTAAAAAATCAGAAACAAATATGTTCTTTGGTCTGATTTCTTGCTTGAAAGAGTGAAAGGGTTAAAGTTTTTAAATAACCTGCAAAGATATCTATATCTTGTCAGTGCCAAAGTTGATGTACTTGGTATAATTTATGCCTTGACATGAATAATGTTCATATTATGCTTGCTGTTCACCAACAGATTAAAATCTAAGGAATATTTTTCTCCCATGAAATTTCTATTTTAAGATTTGAAACTGCTATCAAGTTTGGACATAAGTGACATTAAAGTCTGACGGATAGTGACACTTTTATGATGCAGGGACCATTTCATCACACTTTTTGTTCATTTTGTCTTTGATACTTGAAACTTACAGTTAACAATTTTGCCTTGAATTGACAGGGGGTATTTTTCAGGAACTGGCTCTAGGGGTGAGAAATTTATGCTGTCAAAATGATAAAAAAAAGAGTCATTGACTATGAAACTCTTAAGGTCTTAGACAAAACATTATAAATGAATAAGGTTGGAAATTACTACATTCCAGAAGATCTCATCAAAAGGTTTACGAATCAATAAGTCTGATTTGGCCTTCCAGCTTAAGAGATAAGTTTTTTTTAGCTCTTTGCGACCTTTGTTTATTATAGAAAAGACAAAAATGGGGGATGTCTTTAGAGTCAAAGAATTGCAAAATATCTACTAATGGTCATGACTTACAAATTTCTTTAACCTGTTTTTGAAGTTTACAATAAATAAGATGAAATTCTAATGAAAAAGGGGGCTTCTTATCAAGAGGTCCGTGGTTCGAATCCTGCAAGGGGCTTGGCAACTTTGTCTGCATTAGAGAACTGTTCTACAAGCAGTAAGGTTTGGGTGCAATGCTACACTAAATTTCAGCGCAGTACCACCCATGGTTTGCTAGTTCCAGTATATGCTCACAGGTTTCACCGCAATGCATAGGCACAATGGTGTTGCAAGCTTTCTCCCTGCAATAATACTAGCAGCCGCGATATAAGTGAAATAATGATAAACCCCACATCACCTCACCTCATGAAAAAAAACATTAGAAATCAAAATATATCTTGAAAAGCTATTCTGTTAATTATTTTGTGATAGTGGGTGAATGACCAGAATCATTTTCTTCCTCCCATCTTGTGACGTGTTGGGAATGCCATGTATTAAACAGTAGATTGTTTATCTTGGACTGAACAAACATACCTACCACCCTGTGTCATGCAGACCATGAAAAAAAACTATTTACATTACGTGCTATACAGTAACATGTGTGCATTCCTCACGGTACTACATATACTTGTACACAACTGTCCCACATATCACATTTATCTTCCCACACAGATTACTCAACTCATATTGCCTACAAAAACTCTGTTACAAATACAGCATTTTTAAACCCTGCCTACAGAGGGTTTTTTTAAAAGAAATTACAGTGTTGTTCCTAGAGGGGGTCCTGGGGATTATCCGATATTGGACCACCCTTTTGGCTTGGTGTCCCTTAAAAAATGATAAGTAGGATACTTTTTACCAATGCAAGGATCCCATATTCTCAGTAAATGACAAAATGGCCCCCTCAGCTGATCACCTAGGAACAACACTATGAAATGCCGTCCATCTGTCGTGCAGGCTGTTTGATTCCAGACCAACACTCAGAAACAATATGACCACCCTTTTAAAACTTGAAACAAAAATCATGTAAAGTTGTGCCTTTTGAGGATTTCAAATTCTCCCTACGGATATTTTAATTTCTGTTACTGTTACAAAATATTGAGAATACTGAGCAGAACTAACTGTAAAACCTAATATGAAATTTGGTATGTAGATTAGATAGCAAATGTAGATGTGCCTTTTGGTATTTTCTACTTCTTCGGATTTTTATTTTTGGTGTTTCCGTGGAAACGTAACTTAGATTTCAGTTTCCAGAAGGGAAACACAAAAAAAGTTAGACCTTACTCAATGAAACTTGCAGTTTTCATTGAAAATTCAGCTTAATTCGGGACCGGTGGGATAAATTATCTTCTGATGACTCTTGTTGCTTTTTGTTCAGTCAGCTTAGTGTTGTTACTTGTTTGAATAAGTTGAAATCTGACTTCAAAGAGAAGAAAACTTTGTATCCTTAAAATTAATGTTTTATGTGTGAACGGTTTCAGCACTATCAGTGTAGGTATTATGAAGTCCTGTGAGTGAGTGACTCCTGACCTATAGGTAATGGCCCTGCGTGTTCAGTTAATAGCCGCATCACACTGCCTCACTATACTTACTGGGTGTATATGTACGTGATTAGTGTGAATCATAGCATGTATTGAGAAATTGGTTAACACTCTAAAGGTTAAAAGAAATCTTATGTGAATTAAATGTTCCTAGTACAGTCATTCTGCACAACCTTAATCTTTAGCTGTATCAACAGAAGCAAGGATTGGGAAAGGTCAAGGCCATGGGCAACTTTGCACATTGGATGAAGGAATAGGATTTAAATCTCTTTCCATATTTGGGCAATTGTTCATTTGAAATTTAGAAAATTACCCAAAAGCCTGCAAATGACTCACTATCAAAGCTGTCTTTTTGCAAAAGACAACAATTTAAAAAGGGTTTACCCTGGAAGTAGGTTGGTTGGGGAAGGGTTAACATTTTGCAATATGTAGGAAAAATATTACAGAGATCAAAAGATGAATGTTACCATTAATTGCTTGTAGGAATTAGATGATATTTGTCTTTTCTTGACCAAAACATTTTAATCTCATTGATTAAACAAGAAAGTTTGAGTGGTGTAGCAACATGGTTGTTGAGCTTGTGCATATTTGATTCATTTCATAACACGGTTTCACACTTTGTTTACAACCGTAATATCATATTTCATTGTGATGCGTTTCTTCACAAATTTAAAAGAAAATATATTTTCAATATGTTTGATGTTTTCAGTAGTGTGTTCCCATAAGTATCATGTTTTTTCTGTATATATAAATATACCAATAATTACGACCCATCCTTAATAATTGAGAGAATTCAAACTCGGAAAGCCAAATTAGAAAAGTCAGATATCGCAAACCCGATTATCATGCTCACAAATTATCAAAAAAATTCCTCTGACATTAAAAAATAACAATTACGAAATCCGATATAATCAGACACAGCACCACGAGTTAAAAAGAGAACAATTAGATGGAAGCACTTCAGGTGTCAAACTTCCATTTAGCTAACAACATTGTTTTTATCTCATTGGATTGTTTGGTCTAGACCCTGAGTTTAGGTCATGTAACCAAATTTGACCGTGTCATTCCGACCCTTCTTATGGCACGGTGACCTTTTCGTGTCTCACTGGGTGGAGAATAAATAACCATATCACTTACCCTTTGATTTGATCTGGCTGTCTTTGAAGAGGGGGTTTAACCCTTAATCTAGTAATTAGATTAGAGAGCTTTGGTTGCTGTGAATAATATTTGGCAAGCAGAGGAATATCCATACCTAGATATTCACTGTTTGTCTTAGACATTCAGTCCAAAAGGATATTTCAATGTTTTTATTGTGGATTTAGATATTGGTGAAAATTTTTTGTTTAATTTCTGGTAAAGATGATTAATGAAGGTTTAAAATGTTTTAGCATTCCTTTCATACTTCAAGGATCACAACTGTTTTCTCATTAAAGCTCATAAAATCAAAAACATTCATTTCAGAACTTCAGTTGAAATCTTGTTTAACTTGAACCAGGAGAAATTTATCTATTTTTTTACCATAAAAATATCATAAAATGCAACATTGTTATTGATGATGACATGATTTATCCGGTAAATAACTTACACACCCAATGTAGAACATAATATAAGAACTGAAGTATCACAAAAACTTGTTTTATTTTCGAATTGCACAAAAATTTTATAAAAGTATAGGAATTTGACTGTGCTATTAAATGCATGAAATATTGCCGCATACAACACAAAGTCACTCACTCACTATAGGAATTTGTCCGTTTTACTGAATATTCTGTCTTCTCACTCATGCAAACGATTATCGAGCATATTTGATATCTCTTTAAGTCTGACACATTTGTATGCGTAATGAAATGCTGCTTTATAATGCATTCCACATAGTCTAGCCTGGACAAATATTGAGCTTGATGTGTAGCTGTAGTTATTACACAATCACACTAGAGAAAATGATTTTTTTGGGATTCTGATGCATTGCCATTGTAATTACACAATCACACAAGAGAAAATACTGCTTAGGATATTGGTGTTTGTTTGCTGTGTTATACACCATAAATGTATATTGTTCACTTGGTAATGGTTGAGAATGCTACAGGGAATAATGAGACTATAAAATAGCGGTGAGCTGCATTAATGTAGCACTGCTAATATAATGAAGAGTGGGTACAGTGGTTGATTGATAAATCAATCTGCAATATTTCTGTGGACACCCAATTGTTATCAATATTGTATCAGTCAGATATGATGTAGTTATTTGTGCAACTTTTTATTTTGTATGAATATTTTTAGGTTGTAATTAGATCAGTACATTATGAAGAAAGTCTAAGTATGAGTAACTTAAAGATTTTGTTATATTTTGTCATCCCAAAAACAAATGTGAATTTGACTTCAGTCTTGGCACCTTTTCATATTATTCATTGCATAATACATGGTTCGCACGGGCCTGGAAAGTAACTTGAAATATGTTTTGATACTGGAAAAGTATTTGGATTTACAATGCTAACTAAATGTCCTGAAAATGAACTGAAATTGATAGAGAACAGAATGAAACGAAACCAGTATGCGAGCTTCTAATCATTCAGTAATTTCGGCTTCTCAAGATCGATTGCATTTCTTAGTTCTCTTCATAACTTACTCAATGCTGGTCTAAAGAACTTAATTAATGCTTGTCTAAAGAAAGATGCACTTTATTTTAATAAACGTTTAATTGTATTAAGGTAAAAGCATATTATCTGATATCACGGCAGTGAATTTTCTGTGAAACCCTTTTTAAATCTGGGTCATATCTTACATTAAACAACTTGTTAGAAAAACTTCTGACAATGTCCATTTCAATGACTTTTACAGAGATTAACTTAGGAAATTATTTATGATGTTTGTTTGGTCTTACAAATATCATTTTTCTCCCAAAGAAATCTAAAATATTAATTTTCAAATTTCAGTTGACTGGTCTGGCCTTCTTGATCGTTGGAATCTGGACGATCATCAACAAGCATCGCTACGTGAGTCTCCTTGGCAACAACACATACCCGGCAACCACCTTCCTCTTCCTGGCGATCGGTGCCATCATCATCTTGGTTGGAATTCTGGGATGTCTTGGCACCGTCAGGGATAACCGTTGCTGTCTCATCACTGTGAGTTCTTTCTTTAATTGTTTATTGTGTGGAAAATATTGAAGATTTGTTTAACAGTGTGAAAAAATATTGAAGATTTGTTTTACAATGTGAAAAAATATTGAAGATTTGTTTTACAGTGTGAAAAATTATTGAAGATTTGTTTTACAGAATCTTTTAACATGATTTTACATTATCAATTCTGACACTCTGCCCCTAAAAAGAAAAATAAATCATTATTGATAATTGATTTTAATTAAACTAGGATGTTAAGAAATGCAAAAAGATTGTTGATAAGTATTATAACAATAAATTTATCTACAAAGAATTATGTTTACTAAAATTCTGAATAAGGCTTATTGAAGGCAGTGATGGATCATTATTATCATCACTGGAAGCAGTTGATATATTACGTGTGAAACATTTCGGACAGTGAAATACTAGCTCAGTTTTTCAATGAAAAACATCTCTATAACGATAACAGTTTTTATCATATATATAGAGTAGCGATAAGATTTATGATTCTTGTATCCCATGCTTTATTTAAAAGTACTAGCATCGTAGTAGATGATATGTATCAAATTCTCTGATGAAGAACACATTAATATATTTTGAAGGTTTGTGACTTTGAAACCATTTGCAAGTTGTGAGTCATTTGAAAAGGTTGCCCATCAGCTGTATCTCTTGTATAGTTTCTTTCATTTCCTTCTGACATGAAGTTTATTATGATAGTTGTAACTCAACAGGATAGCAAACATGATGAAGAGATAACACCTGATACTTTCTCCCTCAATCTCCCACTTTCAAACTTCCTGTTTTTAGTTTGCATCCTGCATGCATATGATTGTTTTTCTTCTGCAAGAATGGCAAACTTGGGAAACTATGCCAGTTCAAGACATCTTAGTTAATAATCAATGAATTATGATTGAGAAAACAATATTCGCTAACCCTTGATTCCCAGTGTTGTTCCTACAGGGGATCCTAGGGAAATTTATCTACCTTTTTGGCTTGGTGTCCCTTAGAATTTGGAGAAGTTGGATAATTCTACAGTTGCAATGGGCCCATACTCACAGATTAGGCCAAAATGACTCCCTTAGCTTATCACTTGGGAACAACAATGCAACCTGTAAACCTGACCCTCATGAGACCAAATACCCTGAGATATACCTACATAAAGCCCCTGTAACAAGGTGTTAATGACTAATTTGATTAGTTATTTATTTTTAAATCAAATAAAATGGAATCCTGAAGAATACTTAATTAAAGCTGAGGCAACTAGTCATTATTTTCATTTTGCTTAAAGGGGCAGTAGCACATTTTAAGGGAGAATATAAGGTGATGTCAGGAAAATGAAAATTAATGGTTTCAATTGAAAGACAATGTATTTAAACTAAATGGAGCAGTACAAATTCAAATATATAACGTAAATTTTAGCCATGCCATTATTTTTTCCTACACAAATTGAATTAAAGGTGTTCACACAAAATGGCCGCCACTGGATTATATGTGAAACTTCATACTTTGTCCTCTGACTATGGATGATTGGCTTGTGTTATGAGATTTTTGACACTGTCAAAATAATACATTTAGTATTAACTTACAATTATCAGTGAACATTTTGAAATATAAAATTATCAAAAAACGTGCTACTGCTACTTTAAAGGTCTGGATTACAGTCTAACTCTCAGACCCCACTTCCTGTTTCAGTTTGCCTTCCTGCTGCTGGTGATTTTCCTGCTAGAAGCCATTGCCGGAGTTCTCGCCTACATGTACGAGGGAGCTGTGAGTACAGGAAACACATCACATGTGTCAATAAACATACATCTTTTGTAGTAGGCTGATCCTTTTTGTAAATATGACAAGTTCGTTTTTGGACTTGACCCTAACAACATTCCGTTGCACAGACTGTACAATCAGCTTAACAATTTAGACCTAGATACAAATGGTAATAAAGCTACCACTTATTTACATTGTTCGACAAAATATTGTGATTTGAAGATAAACCATTGTTTATTGAATACCATGACTTCTATGAAGAAAAAATCATGTTTGTACATTTAACAGTGCTAAGCATCTTACAATCATGAATTTCATTAATTCATTCAATGGAATATCAATATATATAGGTTTTTTATATCAATTTCTATTACCCTTTAGATATTGGATATTTGGTGATTGTTGAATAATTCAAGTTCATTTTCCTTCAAGATACGGGAGGAGTTGACGAGGAATCTGAACAACACAATAGTGAACAATTTCCACTTCCACAACAAGATCACCGACTCTGTCAACGATATGCAGAAGGAGGTAGTTGTCTCCCTTTATTTGACTACCCTTAAAGTGGTTGATCTATCAGTGTTTGATCAGCCATTTTAGGGAAAATGACATGAATAAAAAAAAACAATAAAATAAATATAAACTGTAGCAAAACAAACAAAAGTAGCATGTTTAATCGGATTGTGTGATAATTCAGTATTTATAGCATATATGTCTTAACTGGGATGCACTCTTTAATTTGCGTTTCCACAAAAAATACCACGATAGAACTCTCAGAAGGTTAATACAATACTACCATGTCATTTCGAAAAGCCAATGTAATGGAATCGCAACTTGAAAACACAGGGAATGTTTCTGAAATTTGCTGGTTAATTGATAAATGACAAAGGTACAAACTAGTTGTCAAAAGCTAAAGTGAACTTTATCTTCATATTTACAATTGAATTGTTGTATTACGATGTAAGTGTTGACCTAAGTAGTTAAGTGGTTGTTTTTGTGACTCAAGATCATTTCAAAATCAAGTGGCTGTGAAGTATCGAGCCATTGATTAGTCTTGACTTATTTCAAGATGACAATTTTGAATTGGATATTGCTAACTGATACAAGTCTTCTCCTCCACACAGTTCAAGTGTTGTGGAGCTGAGTCGTACAAGGACTGGAAATCTTCTCGATGGTTGAAGATGGATCACACGACCAAGAACCTGGTCCCCGACAGTTGCTGTATCTCTCCCATGCTGCACTGCGGTGTACGCGACCATCCATCTAATATCTACTGGAAGGTGGGTACAGTGGTGAAATAGTGGATAGTTTTAACTGGGTGCGGTGAGGTGAAGTGGGGTTAAACGCCGCTGTCAAGGGTACTTCAGTTTGAACTGGAACTTAGCCTTATTGTCTCAACAACCATATAAAATTAGGGTATCCACGACCCAGAGAGTTAAAAGGTTGGAGCTCCAACATGGACATTTTAATTGATGTCATCCTTGAAAAGTTTTAAGCCTTATGAGTACTGGAGGTAATAAAGTGAATGGATTTCTTTTTCTGGTAAGGATAGGACAGAAAAGATTTTTTTAAACTATGTAAAGGTAAAGGACTCCTTAGATTGTTCTCTTTGTATCGTCGCTCTTGAATTTCAACAGGGCTGTTCCCCTCGGCTAGAAGAGTTCATCAAAAAACATCTCATTCTGATTGGAGGAATAGGACTGGGGCTGTGTTGTGTTCAGGTTTGTACTGGCAATATCTTTCCCTCATAACAATTTAATTTTGGGAATATTTTATTGCCTCCATACATAATATGCAGTAAGATGATGCTTTTTTTCCAAGATTATGTTGGGTTTTGTACTCAATTGAAAATACTATCCACAATTTACAGTAATCCCGATATTTACTGACAATTCACATTGTCAAGGAAAGAAACAAAAACCTATATTATGAGAATATACCGGTATATCAGTTAAGTTGATTTAACATGCAGTATGTAGTGTCTAACTGATGAGGAGTCACTAAACTCAGTCATTACATTTATTACATTCTTTTATTTACAATTTTAAGCCATTTTATATACAGCGTTTTCTCTGTATTTCAGATATTTGGAATCATCTTTGCCTGCTGCCTTGCACGGAAGATAAAAGAAAGTAAAGAGGAGTATTAAAGGGAGATAACTCTTGATCGCATCAATCACTGGGAGCTCTCCATGGCCTGCACTCTACTATTCAAGTTTTCATCACTTAGCTCAGATTTTTTATTATTTTATCAACTTTTAATATTCTCTTTCCATAGAGATTTTTCAAGATTTTTATAGTAACATCTGTATCAAGGAAGACCATTCTTGGCATACATTTCAACTGGACAAAATAACTTAGGAACAGTTTGATTTTTATAATGAATTATTAGTCAAATGTGCAATATATGAAAATATAAATATTTATAATTTCAAAATTTGTACATATATATCCCTGATTATTTTTGTCCAGTATATGTTACGATTGGTTGAGCAGGATTGGAAACCCTTGCCCATGTGATCTACACATATTTCTGAACCTACACATATTTCCGAATTGTGGATCAAAATAAATTTCAAAAGATACTGGATTTTTTAAAAAGAAGTCCAGAAATATGGCTTGTCACTGTGGAAACGAGATAAAATATGAGTTTGGTTGGGTGGGGAGAGGATCGATGTACAATAGAAGATTTACAAAAAAAACTGCTTTGAAAATCTTAAGACATTGATCTAGCTCAAAGATATATCTATGCTTTCATGATAGCTCACTGTTAAGTTAAGCTTAATGGACACGGGGAATCCGAATGAAATAAGTGCAGGCTCTCCCATTTTAGTGAAATGTTCTACCGAGAGTAGACAAATACTTGAATGAAATTGAACTTCTACAAGGGCAGTCTTCTAGAAAGGAAGTGAACATTTAGAGTAGATATTGACCATTTCATTCAATATCTAGACACTCAATGTTTTGACATTCGTGTCTTGTTTTAACATTTTATTTTCCTTTTAAATGTTTTATGCCATGTTCAAAGGACTTTTGTGAACTGACCATATTGTTGTTAATTAATCTGGTGGCACTGTCATGCCATATTTATTTCCAGGAGCTTATTGTGCTAATTTATTGTCGGAGTGTGTTCATATGTTGTCAAGTGGAGGATCGTAGTTTTTAACTTTAAAGGAATTGTATATAGAATGTAATTTTGTAAAGTTTTGAGTGTGAAGGTTGGGGGTCATTTATTTTGTGAAAAACAAACTGAAGTGCTACGTTTGGAAGTCAAATTTGACTTGCAGACAGTAAGTTTTTAGTTAAATCAATGTTTGCAGATTTGCAGATATTTCATGCTGCATTAATGGTTTCTGTTTCACACATTGCCATTCATTTACAAATCTTATTTGCCGATAGGTTTGAATAGAAAATTGTTAACAGAGTTAAGATTTGACTTGTAATTAGATGAGTAACCCTTTAGTTTTAACAAATCTATATATAGTCAGCTTGAGTGCTGAATTTAACTACCGGGGATTATTAGAAACATGTTCTTGAATTTAAATTTACTTTAAAGAGTCAAATTATTTTCCAAATAAGCCATACCCCAAGTTACTCATACTGCAAGTTCTGGTTGTTGTAGTGAATGCAATAACTATAAGAGACCACTTGAAAGTATAGATTTATGGCATGATAGATTAACTTGACAAATTTCTAGAAACACATGCATCAACCTTTCATAAGGAAAAACTCACTTTCATATATTAAGTCTTGCTGGAGTTTGTCACATGTTTTTTACTAGAGTGCCAACACACTGAATTTGATAATCCAATATGAAACTTTCTACTAATCTCAATGTTACTTTCCATTGTCACAGCTGTTGGATTTATTAAAGGGAATCAACAACCTAGCTCAAGAAACCTATTTGACCAGACGGGTAAGCATTTGCGACTGTTTCGCGGCCCTGGTAATAAAACTCTGGAAGTTAAAAATTCTGGTTGCAGACCCCCTTTAATGAAACAGCAAAGCAAGAGAATGAATTCAGTGAAGCTGCAACACGTCTGAGATTAGATAGTGAAAGAAACTTAAATCTGGTTACGTTTATTGCGAAAGTTGTTGTCCATGACTACTTGTATAGAGTGTTAAACTCAAGCATATTGATGGACAAATCCATTACTTGAGTCCCAACATCAAAACCCACCTTCACACCTTGGTAGAAACCTACTGATCTCACATGAGCATATATATATATATTGTACATAGGATTTGTTATTGTTTTTTGTCCATGTTGGTAAACAATGTATAACCAGTTGCTGAACGGGATTTTATCTGTTCATATTCTCGATATAATCAGCATATTTCACAAGCTCTAGTCACATTCGTTTGTAATAAAATCTGATTTGTCAATATTGACAACATTAACGGACTTTGTCAACATTGACACCATTTCATTAATTATTTTTTTAATCAGCATTGACACCAATTAGTTATTTTGATTTAGTAATTACTTTTGACACCATTTTGTAAGTTTGATTTAGTAATCACATTGACACCATATTATAATTTTTATTCAGTAATCAATATTGACACCAATTAGTAAATTTGATTTAGTGATCAATGATGACACAATTTGATTTTTATCAATACTTCAACACATTTGGTTGCAGTGTGTATATATATTTGCTTCTGTACTTATTTATTGATTGTTTATGATATATCCAAGCCAACTTAGTCCCATCCTGTCTCAGGGAACGAACGTTACGCTAACTCCATTAATCTGTACCCTGGGCTCAGAAGCTAGATTCGCTCGCTCGGCCCAACTTGGGATGTAGCCAATCAAATCATTTTCTTGCCACCTTGCCAATTTCAACAAGAAACTGATTTGATTGGCTACATCCCAAGTCGGGCCGCGTGAGCGAATCTAGCTTCTGAGCCCAGGATACAGATTAGTGGAGTCAGCGTAACGTTCGTTCCCTGAGACAGGATGACTTAGTCCTAGTGGTGTTTACACTGATAAACATACTACCGTTTGTCTTTGTAGTGTTTACTTGTCCCATGAAGTGTTTGTGATGTTGAACTAGTCAAACTCGTCTGTGAAATGAAATAACTGTTTTAAAACAAGCTATACTTCCTATTCAGCCATATTTGCTATTTGATTGAACAACAGTTTGTTATCTTAGACTCATGTTATTTAACCAATTCTGTAGTGATAGAGATAGATGATGAAGAAATACCCATGGATTAACATAAAATGTTATTTTAATCAGAGACCAACAATTTTTTATCTCGTTGTATCAATGACAAAACAATTGTAAGTGGTAATTGTGTGAATGCATACTAATATCACAGTTAATATTTATTTTTTTAAACTTTTACCAACATTCCAACGTATAAAGTTAGACAAATTATGTCAGAAGATATTTCTTGTCTCACCAGTTAAATGAGAAAAATCTTGTTTAATCTATGATCAGTTATTTGAAAAAAATTTGAAAGTTCACTATCATCACTTATCGTCATTAATTCAGCCTTGTTTTAATTTGAGACTAAAATGTGTTCAGTTCCTTATTGCTTTATTATTATGTATAAGGTTGTATTTAGTATGGTTGATAATTTCAAATCATTTGAATATAATTTACATCCAAAATGAAATGTTAAAACAGTGATTAGTTTATCAGTAATCAATTTGATAATTGTTGTCTATACTTCATTTTTGCTTATATAAATTTCTAAGAACTGGTTGTTGAATTGAAAAAGTGCCATATTTTTTTTTCATATAATCTATATAATTGCAATGCTGATAGTGACTCAAAAATCCTTCCTGAATTATTCTCGTACAAATGATCATTTGCCTTTTCTAAATTTGTATAGCCCTCTATAATGTATTGTTACATCTTAGTGGTCATTTATTGAGAATGATGATAGTGAAAATAATGACTGATAAGTTTTGAGGCCATCCACTCTTTGTTAAATTTGTTGAATTGAATGGAAAAGTTATTTCATGTATGTTTGTTATCATGCTGTTCCTCATACCCAGTGTCTTAAATCTTTAGCTTTTTATCCAAGATTAGAATTTTGTATCGTGTGCCATGAAAAGTTTGATAGTTGTGTGTACAGTGACATTCAGCTGGTGTGCTTAAGAAATTTTTTTTTTAAATTTTGCTATTTTTTTCTGCAATATCAGAGCATACCGGTTTCATTTGCCTGCTTCAACAATCCGTTAGGACATTGTCTGGGATGTTATCTTTACAAACATTACTAAGAAAATCAGTCAAAATTCACCCTCTAGTATATAAAGTTTTAGATAATAAAACATAATGTTTCTAAGGAATCTTGCATCAATTTGATAAATGCATAAACAAAATTCATTTCAGAACAAAACTAGTAATCAACCAAGGCAGTATTGCTTAACTTATCATCCATTCTTTACAAAAGATATTTGTCCTTAAGAACAAGTGTGCTTCCATTTTGAAACTGGCAGCAACTCTTGAATCTCTGATCAAGACAAAGCAAATATAAATTCTTACCTTTGGAGAAATATGTGCATGAGAGACTGTTAATTTGTTTGGGCAAATACAATTAACATTTCTATCTAGAGGCAAATGTCAATTACTTTTTGTCAAAGTATCCTAAACATGTGTAATTGTTTCAATGTGTGTTTGATTCTAGTAGAACACAAATATTATATACCATGGTCACAGTTATTATTCAAAATATTTCAGAAAAAATTCATGGTAGATGTCTGATGCGTCTGTAAATGAGAAATTTATTATATAAGTTGGTAAAATTTTATTACAAAAAGGATGAAGCATCTCAGTCTGATTAAAATCGTCTGTGCTTCGAGGAAAAAATAGTGTAAAAATATTATTTCATTTGGGGTTCGAACCACATCAAGCCCGACTTTCCTCTCATTCACAGTCTGAAAGCACCCAAGCTAGGCGTTTGTTCAACACCAGTTTAGAAACAGACAAAACCTAGTCACAAGCGGACCAATCACATCGTCCCTTTCAAAAACCAACATAGCGGCGATCATGTAGAAACTGTATTTCACGGGAGCTCTGACATCAAAAGCTTATGCCACCATTTTGTGATTGGCTAAATGAGCCTATGTCAGAACATGCGGGTTGTGGAGAGGAAAGTCCGATACATATTTTTTCCTTGAAACACGGTCGATTTTAATCTGACAGGAAGCATCTTTACCCATGAACAGTAAATCTTGTGGCCATTAGGGGCAATCTTGTTTTCACTTAGATGATCACTGCATGATGATTTTTACCTCACTCGTATTATATTCAGGGAATCTTGTAGTGTTACGTGGCTTATTGTCTCAGCATGTATCGTATTTATGTAATGTCTTGTCACATGGGTTGTCTCCCTTACCTAAATTAGATTGGGTCAAACTGGGGAAAGTAAACATGATATTCAGACTGTCAAGGCATTTGACATTTGACATCTTGGACATTTATTATTCTGACATATTTAGACAATTACTTCTTTTTTCTCAGAGACTTCCTTCTCCAATTAAAACACTGCCACATAGTTTTCATTACCAAACTATTTGAGTCCTCTGTGTAAGATACCGCAGTGTAAAATTCATACGACAATATTACACAAGTGTAATACTGTTTTTTTGTATTGAGCTTAAATTCCAACTCAATCAAGTTGTTCATATGACGTCATAATGTGAAAAGTTGTGACGTCACAATGCATGTACTGCCTTCACAATGGCAGTCGACTTGCAGAAATCAATTCAGAATTCTTTTGGAAATTATGGGTGACTCATGTGGGTGAGTAATAATCACAATACTAAATTTCCCTCTGGAAACTGGTGAATGATTTGTATCAAACTCGCTTTTGCTCGTTTTATAGTTAATTGTTCACCTATTTATTAAAAAAAGCATTAATTAAAAAGTCACCTCGCATCTTCAATTATTATTGGCGTCGTCTTCACATAGACTATTGGTAATTTTTCCTCGTTGATTTGATAACCTCGTTGCCAAATGATAGGCTGTGAAAAGAGCACTGTCCAATATATTTCATGTTGTGCAATGTTCAGCGTTTGTAACCTTTGACCCATCTGAATTAGAAAGGGGATGTTATTACAAAGTGCTTTCAGTGTGGTATTTTGCCAAAGATAGGCCAACTTGTTATGTGTGTAGAGTTGTCTTAAGTAACTTAGAGAATTGTACAGTAAAGTATTTAGAACAGATTACTGAACTGCAAGGGACCAATGCTATTTTGTAATTTGAATATACTTAATTGGCTTAACAGGGTATTGCCAAATATGATCTGAGATGATGAAAGAATAAGGTAATTATTTCAACTTTTGATTAAAAGTTCAAAATAATAGAAATTTGGTCTATCTTTCAAGTTCAAATGCAATAAGCCAGTTCCCATCATATAATAAAAATAAGCTTTTATATACACATGGAAAAAGTATTGCAATGCCTGATTTTTTCAGAAATCCGAGATTTTCATAGTCATATTATTGAAGATTAAAGACACCAAAATAAGAATAAAAGTAATTTTTTGGTGTCATCCCCATGTTCATCAATGGTTGCCTCAAACCTTCTAATATACACTGGACACGGTGCTAAGCATCTGAAAGGCTTGGTTCAACTCCTTTGAGCTGATGCATGTCAGAAGATTTCTTCATATACAGTCAATATCCTTGTGTTTTTATACTGTTTGCAGAAGATGAACAGAACCTTTTTACCCTTATGAGAAACAAGTTGTTTCTTTTTTAAAGAAGACAAGGAATTAAATTGATGATCAACTTCTTTATTGTAGAATCTAGCGACGATTTATATAGATGCTTGTTTGAAAATGGAATAAGGATCTATATCAAAACACCGCTGATAAATAAGGAAGAAGATCATGCATAAACTTCCTTGGCTCCTAAGAAACCAGTAAAAATATGTGTATGGGCTTTTCTATAGGCCTATGGTGGTGAAAGGGTTAAAGAAAAATGGTGTTGCAATACTTTCCTCCATGTGTATATTAATAATGTTGACGATATTTAATAGTATTTATCAATCACACCAGTAGTGTTCACAATGTTCACTAGCACTTCAAGATTACAGTGTTTACTGTGTTCATGATTATTTGTTAAATTCATTTTTGCAATAAAGTTTACTTGCAACTGAAAAAATATAGTCCTGTTGTTTCACTTCTTTGAGAACCATTTTAGAGAACCATTTTAGAAGGTTGTTAGATAGAGAAGTTCAATGGATTTACAACTTCTTTATGATGTTCTAATTTGTTTTTCAGCCCTGAGATCAGAAAAATCAAATTGTACACATCCCCGCATATCTGATCTGAGTACATTCGGCAATATCACTGTATATGTTTCCTCCTTGAGCTCCTACACATAGCCTGATATCCTAAACTTGTGTATCTCTATAAATAGCCAGCCAATCAAATGATACGTTTTCAGCAATAGCGGCACAAACCAGAATGAAAATTCATAAGTAAGATTGAAATTATCAATAAGATAGGTTTTAGATTTTATATACGGTATATTATTATATTTAATATATATCTCATGTCACGATACCATTGCTGATGACCCCACAAGCAGCATTTTATTAGATTTTCACAAAGAGGCATTGCTAGATAACAATGTATGGAGTTAAGAAAAGTTTGGCTAAAAACATACAGGCTATTATATAAATAGCTTTGAGTATACCAAGGTATTGTCAGAGATATGAAAGCTTTGACCTAATAGATATAAGGGGATATGTTGGAGCTCAGGCAGATCTCGGTACTGCACTATAGTCAAATAGATTACCGTAAGTGAGATGTTAAGTGCCACTTGGACATTTCATCCAAAGTGCCAATAAGAAAAGAGGCTAGTAAGTGATTAGCACAGTAATCAAAGCCTTAGAGTAACTTCCACCATCAATGAATTCAATCATTCTATCTGAAACAGTTAAAAGTAAGTGTTATCTTTGATTCTGATTTTTTTCTGAGAAGATTAATGAAAAATAAACTTTCATTGTTTATCATTTCTCATCTTTGATACAATAGATAGCATCATCTATAAAAGCTGAGTGAACAGAAAAGATGCATTTGTTGTCTCTGAAACAAAAATTCCGCTGTAATGATTTAACAGAGGACAAATCAGAACACTGCTGAAACAAGCAGGTACGCTTGTAATAGCCATTGCTTCTTAAAATAACTTTTTATACCCCCGTTACGAAGTAGCGGTCCGTCCTTCCGTCCGGTCACATATCTCCAAAACTACTTGGTCTACATCAACCAAACTTTGCAGAATTGTTAAACATGTCATTCTCATCAATTCTTGACCATCTGTAGCATTCTGGAATTTTAATTTTTGGCCGTTTCCATGGAAACGTCACTTTTTGGACTTAGTTTAATAGGGTTCAATGGGGACTAATTTTCTTCAACTATTGGACCTAGATGAATAAAATTTTTGTTATAGATGCTTCTGATGATTGTCTTGATCGAGTTCGAAAGCCGATTCCGTAATATTCATTTTTACGGAGTTATCGCCCTTGAATCTCTGATTTGACTTAGTACAAACAGCGGACTTGGTGCTTCAATGGGGACAAGTTCTCTCAGAAACTATTGTGCCTAGATAAATAAAATTTTGGTTATGGATACACCTGATGATACTCTTGATCGAGTTCGAAAGCCATTTCCGAAATTTTATTTTTGACAGAATTATGGCCCTTGTTTCTGAAATTGGACTTCAGGCCAGTAACAGGTCTGATGCTCAAATGGGGACAGATTTGCTCTAAAACTATAACACCTAAATGAGTGAAATTTTAGTTATTGGTGCTCCTGAGGATACTCTTGATCGAGTATGAAAGCCATTTTCGAAATTTTAATTTTGACAGAGTTATGGCCCTTGATTCTGAAATTGAACTTGGAGCGAGTAACTTTCTAATGCTGCAATGGGGACAGATGTACTCAGGAACTATAACACCTAGGTAAATGAAATTTTGGTTATGGATACACCTGATGATACTCTTGATCAAGTTCGAAAGCAATTTCCGAAATTTTATTTTTGACAGAGTTATTGCCCTTGATTGCACAATTTGATTTGGAGCGATTAACAGGTCCGATGCTGCAATGGGGACAGATTTCCGCAGAAACTATTACACCTAGATGAATGAAATTTTGCTTATGGGTACACCTGATGATACTCTTCATCGAGTTTGAAAGATATTCCCGAAATATTATTTTTCACAGAGTTATTGCCCTTGATTCTGCAATTTGACTGAAAATGGATCCACTTGATGATACTTTTCATTGAGTTTGAAAGCTGTTACCAAATTCGCCCTTGGGTTTGGGTTTGAACTTGGTGCAAATGACTAGTCTGATGCTCCAATTTGGACATGTTTTATCTGAACTTTAACAGTTAGGTAGATGAAATTGTGGTTTTTGTTTCACCTGATGATACTCTTGACTCTTGAGGTAGAAGAAAAATCAGACGGGATGCGGGGGTATGTGAGCCATGCTCACTTTTTTCTTGTTTAAATTTAAAATAGCAATCAGCCTAAAAGACAAAAGATGACAAACTATATTGTTAAAGTCATTTAATAACAAGGCAAAAGTGAGCGCGGCTCACATACCCCCGCTTGAGTTTGACCGCCTTCACGTAACATTAATTTGAAAATTTATGATTATGACTTAGAACACAATGATCTTGCAACCCTAAAAACTATTTCACTTCAAAACATCCCCGGCTATGTAGTTTTTGAATAAAATTCTGGGAACCCTGGAATTACCCCTAAAGGGCACAACAGCACTATACAGTCGAACCTTGTTTTGGTTACAGGTGAAAATCGTCCGGATAGCAAATCGTCCGGTTAACTGGGTAATTTTTCTTAAGAAATATAGACACATTGTTTGAAAAATCTTTGTCCGTAAGGTGAGATTTATGGATATACGGAGTCTGGGTATCTGAGGTTCGACTGTATACTTCCATACCAAATTTGAAGTGTGCAAGTCATTTGGTATTTATATATGCTCCGGAAACAAGACAAAGTACAACTTTTTGACCGTTTTTGGTCAAAATTTCAAAAATTATTTGGACCATTGAGTTGAAACCCCTAAAAGGCACAACAGCACCATATAGGCTACTTCCATACCAAATTTGAAGTTTCTAAGTGGTATAGTTTTTCAGTTATGCTCCGGAAACAAGACAAAGTCCAAAAAACGGACCGTTTTTGGTCAAAATTTCAAAAAATTATTTGGAACATTGAGCTGAAACCCCTAAAAGGCACCACAGCACCATATAGGCTACTTCCATACCAAATTTGAAGTTTCTAAGTGGTATAGATTTTCAGTTATGCTCCGGAAACGAGACAAAGTCCAAAAATCGGACCGTTTTTGGTCAAAATTTCAAAAATTATTTGGACCATTGAGCTGAAACCCCTAAAAGGCACCACAGCACCATATAGGCTACTTCCATACCAAATTTGAAGTTTCTAAGTGGTATAGTTTTTCAGTTATGCTCCGGAAACGAGACAAAGTCCAAAAATCGGACCGTTTTTGGTCAAAATTTCAAAAATTATTTGGACCATTGAGCTGAAACCCCTAAAAGGCACCACAGCACCATATAGGCTACTTCCATACCTAATTTTAAGTTTCTAAGTAGTATAGTTTTTTAGTAATGCTCCGGAAACGATTTCGGACGGACGGACGGACGCACGGACGCACGGACGGACGGACGGACACGCGGAGCGCTATATACCCCCGACTACGTCGTAGCGGGGGTATAACAAGATTCTGAGATAGGCATTTATTGGTTCTCGCCATAATTTCATATGAAAGTTGTTCCTTCAAAACGTGCCTCGAGAAGCAATATTTGTTTGATCAGACTATGAAACAGTAACTGATTAACAATTTTTATTTAAAAAATTTTCAAATAAATGTCAACAATATGGTAAAACAATTTGAACAATAACTCAATGTCAACATTGTTATCTCAGAGTGATTTTCATTTCTTTCGCCACGTTAAGTCTGAGCATGCTCTGTAGCTTCCAGGAAGTGATGTAAGACAGTGCTTGGTCATGTGACTGAAATGCCAAACGATAACACTGACTGGATCTGCCACTTTCATCATCATGGTAACGGTCAATCAATTTGATACTAACAACGGTATCACCCGAAATATCACGAATAATATTGTGAAAGGCTTGTTCATTGAAGTCAACATCGGGATTCTCCCAGAAACTGAGATCATGGAAGTATTTCATTGGGTACAGACTGACTGGCTTGTATCTGACACCAAGCCATTGGTTTTCAAACTGTTGTCTGAACCGAGGATCTGTGGTCCAGAGTAAAGATTGGCAGGGAAGATGGTTTGCTCGTAGAACGATCCTGTCAAGCTCCAGGATAAGGACTAGCAATGAAGTGTCTTCTGTCACCCAGGTCAAAGCTATACCACAGAGTTCTCCAATGTCACCTTCATCTGCTACCATTCTATAGCTATGGGTTATATGAAGGTCACCAAAATCTGTCATAACTGCCCTACTTTCTTCCATTTTCTCGGCTTCAAAATAGAAGTTTGTAGCATTTTGAAGTGCTCTGCTCACTGCCCATAAAGTTTCATCGACATTTTTGGATCTACTTGCAACCATCATTTCATGTCTGACAGGAAATTCTTTCTGACCAATCAAACACTGTCCATAGGAGTCACATGACACAAGATGGCAGCCGACACCACTGGTAGCCATCATAGATAAAAGGGGAGGTAACTCTTGAACCACAGAAGTCCTGAGGTATGACTGAATCTCATTGTCATCAGATTCTTCAGAGTATTTCCCATTCATCAGTTCAGTTTCATCTTGTTCTTTCTCCTCCCTGTTTCTATCCTCTTTCATCGACACTTCTTCAGAATCTGCAGAAAGTTTCACAACATAAGATTTTGGAAAGAAGCTTTTGAATGCTGTATCCTGATCAGTAGACCCTTTTCTTGGTTGGATTCTGACCTTGTCCACTGTTCTCTCATTATCTCCATCACAAGATGGCTGGACAGGAGAGTCTATGGCTGTACCCTGACTCTTGTCACCTGACCCTTGGTCAGGGGGGACTAGGCATGGGGGGATACCAAGCTTGACGAGGGAGGAGTTGTCCAGATGGTGAGGCTGAGTGGACAGTCCAGCTGACAGGTGCCCCTCCAGACTTGACCGCAGCTGATGAAGGGGGTGCTTGGGGGAGTACAGCAGCTTCCTGAAGTAGAAGACAGAAATTCCTATTCATGTGTAGACATATTGCAACTCTGCAGTATCTTGTAATGTAAATCTTCAAAAAATAGTTCAAGCAAGTATCATTCTATTCAAATCCAACATTTTCCTCTCTGGTTTGGCGATTTTTGAGGTAGCTTCAGAATTAGACATAGTTCATATATTGTAAATTTGGTGAAAGCTCACCATACCTATTAACTCAAAAGGTTTCACCATGATGTCATCTTGTATTAAAGACTTCTTTAACAATTTAAATCATCATTTCCCTTTGTTACTTGAACTGCTTACAAGGTTAAAGAAATTTGGCATCTCCTTACTCCTTACTTATATTAACTTTGCAACTTAATAAATTGCCATTACCACAAATAAATCTTTTTTGCAAAAATTGCTTTATCTAAAACTGAAAGAATAGTTGACATCTAGTATAATCAATTTGTATATGATGTAATAGGTACTGTCCCTCAACAGGTTGTATGTGCCAGCTCACCTGGTAAGTTTGTTGTGCAGGTAGGAAGGACAGGTGTATAATCTCCCAGCGAGGCTGACAGAGTTCGAGGTTGGGATGTCGGGAACAGTCACAGACTCCGCCACTTCAAAGATATGGGTCAGAGCTCCCTCTGTGTTGAACCCTTTGTCTAAACTTCTGCAATACAGACAAGAAAAGTTGTTATATATTTTTTATGATAGTTGAATTTATATTTACCCTTTACCATCCAACAAGAAATCAGGACCAAAAACCTAATTGTTACTAGGGATGAAAGGATGAACACAATTGGTCCAAAATCGTTGTTACATTAATTCAATTATAATAATCTGTTTAAAAATCTGACTGACAAACTGAATTTCATGAAATGAATTATGTTAAAAAAATTTTAATGAAATAGATGATAGATATTTCGATGCAGTTACCTGAAGCCTACACTATTGTATTCTGGGTAATCTTCAGTGTTGAAGGGCTGAACTTGAGTCAAAATGAGGCTAGAATTGGCTGCCATAGAAACGACCTGCCAGCTGTCATGCCAGGCTCTCATTGGCTGGTCAGCTGGGGTCCCACCTTGACCTTTGCACAAGGTCACCATAATCTGACCTTGAGGAGCAAGCACTTTGACGGCACTGAAAACATTCATGAACAAATTCTGTGTAAATAGTTGATCAATATTATATACCTGTCAATAGTTGTTATTTTTTGCTTTCAATCAAGACAATTTTTGACTCTACAAAACAGTTGTGGAGGTGAAGTGGAACAACTTGTCCCTTAAAGGCCTGATAAGCTGACTAACAATCAACTTTTTTCTTCCTCATAGTTCAATGAAAAATATTTAAAGTCAACATTAAAAAGAAAAGTTTACAGTTTATTAATATACTCCTGTATACGAAGAGAACATTATCAAAACAATCTAAGCAATTTTAGATCGAATCTTACAAAAATCTCAAGTTTAGGAAGAGATCAACTACAACAAAATCACCTCACCTTGCAAAGAAGTTGTTAAGTAATGCTCTGTTCCTCTTGTGATTAGACTTGCCCCCAGAGTGAGGGAAGTTGAATATAATCCTCGAGAACTTTGAATCTTCCGTCACCCCGAGGTCAGAACATGACAGCAAGTCTGTGGCATCAACCTCAAAACAGACCTTCACACCTGAAGACAATACAAGTTAGGTCAAGGTTCTTGAACAAACATAGATTTTCTTCCTTAAGAGGGATTACAAAGTTGCTAAGATAGAAGAGGACAAGTTTTAGGAATTTACAACTTCTTAATGAAACATGTAGATTCTAACACTGTTACCAAGCAAGTGAAAGTGCCAGTTTCATAGTTTTAAAGGAACGAACAATTGTATTCCATGTCTGGAAGGAAGAAAAAGTTTATGAAAAATGCTTGAAAAACTAGCAGCCAAAAACAGGGTTTTTACAGGACTTTTCTGAGTATTTGACGCAGAAAAGGACCAATAAATCAAAGTAATCAGTGATTATGGGTTGAAGTATTTTTCTGATAAAAATAGCCAATCTTTAAATGAAAAGCACATTTCAGTATGATATTCATGGACAAGAGAGTATCTAAACATGATAAATAAGTATCTAATAAAACCTCAAGCACTTCCCAGCCAAGAGCAAAAGTCTTAATTACCAGGTTACAGACTGTTGAACTGGCCAGTACTGACTGTACTGTCAGTATAACCACTCCACCACCAGATCTTGGCCATGTAGGCTTGGTGTTCAAGTGGATAAACTGTATGGACAGTGTATGAAATTATTGTCGGACTAGCTGAATCCGACTAGGGACATTATATGTAAAGCAAAAGAATTTGCTATTGCAGATAGTGTATTATCAATTTTTACAATGCAGAATTTGTTCAGATATCTAAATGCAATGAAGTTCTGACAAAGTTCTTTTAACAACCTTTTTCTTGCAATATTTGCCGGTTCTCTGCTGCCAGTTGATGTTTTTGAATTGTTTCTTCTGTTTCTAAGCTGGTTGCTACAACTTGATCACCATGGAAATCACATCTTGACAACAGGGCCACAGAAAACGAGAAATCTCCTTCTCCTAGCAAGAGTAGTCTCCCCTTTAGTTCGGCCTCCATGTTTCAGCAAACTTGAAAACTATTTCTAAAAAATAATTCACAACATCAGACATGTCTTATCTATCTGTCATTGCAGTTTGTCAAGAAGTGTGTCATATATGACTTATCTATATCTATATCTTCAAAAGCTCATTTGGGTGCCAGAAGAAACTGGATATCTTTCAGCATGTTTGACTAAACAAATATGTATTAAACAGCAGAACCCTACATATTGCAACAATATAATCAGTGTCACAGAGAATTAGCCTTAGTCAATTAGCCTTATTTCATTGTGTAACCAGTGCAAATGAAATCAGTGTGATGTGTTACCTCTGATGGCTAAACTATAAGCTTCTCAAATCAGATGAAAGTTACTTACACATTTATTGATTACAGTTATGAATTGTTTAATAAATCAGTTTTAAAAGTTATAATCATGCTTATTCAAAAGTATCCCCATGAAATCAATAGAACTATATCAGCCGCACTGCATTTCTGATGTCAGTACCGGTATAGCCTTATCCACGTCCGGACAGGTGACAACTGGGCAGATAGCACACAGAAGACGGGCCACTGGTGGGCCACTAGATGATGCTTCAGTGGCCCACTAGTGGCAGCCACCTGTGGGCCACCATCCGTTTGTCCAGCTGATTGCGGGTGGGTCAGCCACAGCAAGCCACCAGTGGCAGTCAACTGGTGGCCCACCGGTGGGCCAGTGGAGGCAGACCACTTTATTTATATTTTGTGATATATAGGAGGCTTATTGTGTGTTTGTCTGATATCTACTTTTTAATCGACTGACTGACTAGCACATTGAAGTTGTGTTTTAGTCTGAAGGCTGAAAACAAAAACTTGTATATTTTAAAAGTTCTTCATGGCTGAAAATGTGGTATCTTAGTACTTTTTACATATAATTGTATTATTGGGGCCCACCAAGTTACCAACATAATACAGCTGAGCCTACAATGTCACATTTCATATTTTGATGTTGATATAACTCTCCATGAATTAATAATATCAAAGTTTTTTAAAAATCATTTTCAATAGTCAGAAAATGATAGCTATACTTTATTGTGCAGTAGTAAGTTTACATAAAGCTAAGATATTATGGAAAAAGTTTTCAGTGCTAGCTCAACACAAACATCTAGGCCTGAGCAAGTATCAAAACAACATAACAATGTGGCTATAAATATACCTTAGCGTTCCTGTCAATAATATATGTATTATTTTAACAAAAACTCAATGTTTATCCAAAAAATAATTAGTTCTCACCAAACAAACAATAAAATTGAACAAATTACAAGTTTAGATTTTTATTAAGAAGAAATATGTCTAGCTTGAATACAGTAATAGCACTATTTAGTATACAATACATTCTTGAGTGTGAATTAGGCAGTCAATAGAGTCCTTCCTTGGCCATTTGTTTTCAGTTTTAAAAGTTATAATCATGCTTATTCAAAAGTATCCCCATGAAATTAATAGAACTATATCAGCCGCACTGCATTTCTGATGTCAGTACCGGGGGATACGGACGAAACGGCGACACGGCGACAGAATTGTATTGGACTGAACGGCGACACAAATATTTTTTTGTAATTGTTTGTAACATGTTTGTTATATTCGATTGCAGGTTTTAGACAAGTTTACACAACCATTTATAATGTGTTTATTCTACATTCCTTGGCTTATGCTATGTTTTTTTAAGTGATGGAATTTAGATTTTCATAACTATTGGTAAGTCAGTTAATTATCGGAACTCACTGTGATGATAACAGAAATGAATGAAAACCAAAATAGTTCAACTAACAGAAAAAGCAAGTGTAAGAGGAAACAAAATTGGTGGAATGAAACTTTATGTATGCTTTGGAGTGATCTGTGCATAGCAGACTAACTGTCTTTCAACATGAATATTTGTATAAACGGAAATTATTTGATACATAAAAGCAGTCAAAACAAGTACATTTACATTTCTCAATGGAATTTTGGAGATCTATGGGCGTATATTTGTTGGAGAGAGTGAGAGACATAAACTTTTGAAACATTTTAAAAACTGAATTGTGTTATGCAACAATGGAGGTGACTCTACAACAATACGTAATTAGTTAAGAAAACATATAATCAATCTTCTACTGCAATACCTTGTTCGTTAAGAAAACAATTATTTGGATTGTGACAAATTCAAGAGTGTAAAATAATATGCGTATCAGACATGAAAGGTAAACGAATCAAAGTTAAACAATGTTTTCTTTGAAAAAAGGTGTCGCCGTTTAATCCAAATGCGTCGCCGTTTTGTCAAACAATTTTTGTGTAAAATTTCATTGAAAATGTGTTTCGCCGTTCTGTCCAACAATTTTTTGGGGTGTGTCGCCGTCCCGTCCAAAATGTCGCCGTTTTGGCTTGTCGCCGTTTTGCCGTGTCGCCGTTTTGTCTATAACCCAGTACCGGTATAGCCTTATCCACGTCCGGACAGGTGACAACTGCCATGGGCATATTTCCCTTATTTTTCACCTTTCATATGTACTGAAACAATATACCGGTATGTGTCGATGACAATTGTTTTTAAGGGTCCACTAGCCACTGAGTTTTGGGCGTTAAGTTGATAAGACTCCTAGCACTGATAATAAGCCTGAACTTCATAAATAGAAATAATCAAAGGAAAATCGTGTCAATGACAATGGCTTTAGCTAGCCTAGGATTCTCTCCTGATGATACAAAGCCATTGTCATTTGGCCCAATACTGAGATCAGACCTGAAGGGAGGTGTGAGTGATTGGTTTGATCGTGTTTCAATGAGATTGAGTTAGTCTTTAGATAAATCTTTACGCAAACTGAAACAGCTGTTACAATTGTAAATATAGTTACTGTTACACCGGTTCGATTGTGTTTTGACACGAAAACGTGACAGATCAATCTGATTAATGTTTTGAAATCGATCGCGTTGAATATAAATGAGAAATACATCGACATACACAAAATTTCCCGCTTTTCATCTCGTGTTCACGACAACCGGAACCATAATCAAAACGGGAGGTAACTCTTGTATTACTCATGCGGCCTGGTTCACTTAGTCTAATGCGCTACGCCAAGGTGCTCGGTTCAGAAGTTTCTAGTCTTTGATGCCGTACAGTGTAATAAAGTTCTCAAATTGTCTTTCAGGATATTTTGATATTTCAATTTAAGTGACTGTTCAAAAACCAACCCACAAGAAATAGAAAGTAATGAATATTTAAAGTATTACGTAAAGAAAACATATATGTTCCACTACCAAATTTAGTCTTTTTATATAAAGGAGAGAAAAGTTACTTGCTAAACTAAAAATATTTATCATTTTCAATTTCACGTATACTTACAATAATATTTGATAATGAAAAATTCGTTCAAATGTCATAAAATTAGATTAATATACTATTCTCAGTTAGAAAAACCACGAAAGATGTAAATCAAATGCAGGATCGCAAAAAGAGTTCCTTTGAAAAATAAATGAAAATTAATTAAATATGAATTTTCATAAAGATGTTTTTGTTTGTAAAACCAATGTTACAAATATGATTTTTATTTTGTATGCAATAGGCTTTACCATACATGCATTTTCTCATACTGTTTTGTCTAAAACTGAATGATAAGTTGAGTAAAATTAACTAGGCCTATAGTTTTATCTCACAGCATTTTTCAGTTGTAAGGAAGCTATAGAACAGTTTAGAATTTAATTTTGTAAACATGTTTTCTGTGCTTTAATGAAGATAAACGTCAGTTATTTATTTTAATATAAGATATCATGCCTCATGCTCCTTGTTCGACGACGCACTTATCACATATATAAAAAGTTGAATAAGCAGAAATAAGCATGTTATTTTTTAATTGGGAAATTTCGATGGATTCTTATTCTAACAACGAAATTTTATATCATGTGTATATGAATTGTTATTCGACATCAAAAGATTAACGCTTTTAAGTCTCCGACAAGCAGATTGTAACAAATGAAGGAAATTGGCCTCAGAGAAATGTCAGTTTCAGAGAATTCCAAAATCTTCACTGGTTTTCTGTCACCATCAATTAGACAGAACATTGGGATAATAAGCAGCCATCAGATAAGCGCCATGATTGACAGGCAGATGTTCTGTTCACATAATTATGTGCGTCTTCATAAAGGCGTACTTTACAACAGTCTTACAGCCCCTAAAACAAATTATTTTAAAGGGGCAGTTGTCTGGGGGTTTTATGTGGGTTTTTTTAGCTCACCTTTACAAAGTAAATGTGAGCTTATGTCGTGGCGCTTCGTCCGTCGTCCGTCTGTCCGTCCGTCCGTCTGTCCGTCAGTCAACTTTCAGGAAAAAGACTACTCCTCCTAAACGAATCCAGATATCATTCTGAAATTGTAGTATGTTATACCCATGGTGATTCCTCACAGAAAAGTAGACGTTTCAGTTTTGAGAATCCAAGATGGCCGCCATGGCAGCCATATTGAATTTTCAATTAGAATTCAGGAAAAAGACTACTCCTCCTAAACGAATCCAGATATCATTCTGAAATTGTAGTATGTTATACCCATGGTCATTCCTCACAGAAAGGTAGACGTTTCAGTTTTGAGAATCCAAGATGGCCGCTATGGCAGCCATATTGAATTTTCAATTAGATTTTACGAAAAAGACTACTCCTTCTAAACGAATGCAGATATCATTCTAAAATTGTAGTATGTTATACCCATGGTGATTCCTCACAGAAAGGTAGACGTTTCAGTTTTGAGAATCCAAGATGGCCGCTATGGCAGCCATATTAGTTTTTCAATTAGATTTCATGAAAAGACTACTCTTTCTAAACCAATCTAGATATCATTCTGAAATTGTAGTATGTTATACCTATGGTGATTCCTCACAGAAAGGTTGACGTTTCAGTTTTGAGAATCCAAGATGGCCGCCATGGCAGCCATATTGAATTTTCAATTAGATTTCATGAAAATGACTACTTCTCCTAAACCAATCTAGATATCATTTTCATATTGTAGTATGTTATACCTATAGTGATTAATCCCAAAAAGGTAGACGTTTCAGTTTTGAGAATCAAAGATGGCCGCGATAGCAGCCATATTGACTTTTCAGCTGCAGATGACACATCATTATTACTAAATTTTAAGCTTTCATCAAGTGATCACTCGCACTATATAAATTCTCTAATTTGAACTTACTAATCATAATATTATCTTGAATATGGAATATTTAAGATTGTCATGCAAGTTGTTCTATATTTTTAAGTGATTCTAAAACATTAAGATGAAAGACAAACATAAATTAATTAATTTGTTTAAAATATTTATGGCAACTAGCTGCAAAAACCCAATGACATTAAACATCATGTTGAATTTTAAACAATGGTATCTCCCTTATATTCCTTTAAATACCACACAAAAGGGGTCAACCAGAGTTCAGATATTCCTATGCTTTTCTAATACACATCCCAATACAGGCTGCTAGCATCACAGTCTCAGCTGCTAGTCTGTTGCATAATCAACCTGACCTGATATGGTAGAGCATTATGCTATATTGCCATGTGTATGCAATAAGAGTTATGGAAATTAGACTTGTATTCTCATGACAGTGATATGTTCTTTCTAAGAATAACAACTTACACAAAACTTGTCAACAATAAGCTTTGTGTTTAGCAATCTACATGATAAGTTGATGTGGAAAGAGTTATTTCGCATCAGGTTCCAGTTCCTGTGTTTTACTCATATTTGTACCATTTCTATATCTAACAGAAGTTCTTCTTGACACAAAATCAATTTAGGACATAAGCTAACTATATTTTGTGAAATTATATATATTTTTCACAACAATTCATGTTCTCTCCCGTCAAGTCTTTTAATACCACACATAAGGGCTTAGCCAGAGTTCAGGTTTACATGCTCAGCACACTAGGATGCTCCTCCAAATATACGTACACAAAGCCAAATACACAAATTGCTACACTCTCCTTAAGGATCTGGGGCTAGCAGCCCTGCCTGCTTGTATATTGCATAGTAATCCTGACCTAATTGATTAATAGAACATAATGGACTTTATGGAAAGTATATAAATTGTCTTTATGAAAAGTATACTTGTATTCTATCAATAGTAATACTTTTTACAAATAACAATTTAAACAAGTGAAGAATCAGCTTTTGTGTACAACAATCTGCACGATGAGTTAATATTAACAAGTCAAGAATCTGCTTTTATGTACAGTAATCTACATGATAAGTTAATAATAGAGGTATTTTGTATCAGGTTCCAGTTCCAATACCATGTGTTTGATAAATACCTGTAAAACTAAATGATAATTGTATCATGCTGAATGGGTTCTGGGAACAACATGTCATCATAGAAGTCATTTTTTTTCAATTAGATTTCAGGCCAAGTACTACTCCTATTAAATCAATTAAGATATCATTCTGAAAAGTGAGTATTTTTAGATTTCAATTAGATTTCATGAAATTCATTGAAAAGAATACATTTCCTGATCAATCAAATCAATGTCATTATATTTGTATTGATACGCTTGTTGTAATATTTATCAAAACTATAAATACAGTTACAAAACAATGTATGAATCATCTTTATCTGCGAACAGCCTGAAGCATGACTGTTTTAATAAATCCTTTTTAATAAAACATAAAATGATAAAAGTTGTTCACTCCATCAGTGGGTTACATAATTCCTGACATTTCATATATGGCAAATAACATAGCCAGTGAGTGATCAATATACATTTTTTAATCATCTATATCTGATTACGGTCTGAACAATGATTATCTAGATAATTATAATGATCATTCAATTCAAACAAATCCTTTTCAAAAGCATTTAAAATGATTAAATTTGTTCACTCCCAACACTAACTGTTAGGTTCTTTACTCCTTTGTTCCCATGCAATTAATTTATTCCAAATTGAAAATTTTGGTTAATGAATAACAAATTATCTTTTATTTTTTTTGATATGCTAATAAAAGATATCATTTAATATTCATCTTCAAAACTAATTGAACAGCTGTCTGAACAATTCTTTTTTTACAAAGTCTTTCTCACCAATTCTCTCTGTTAGTTAAGATACTTCAATAAACATATTACTGAGTTGACCTCCAGATTATTTCCATTGCAAACCTCTCTTTCCCCTCCTATCCTTCCAGCCCCTCTCCTGCAACTCTCCTCTAAAGAGTATCTGTATTGCATATTGAAATGAGGGGAGGACACTCACTATATGGAATAACAGTAACTTACATAAGAGGATAAGTTACATAAGCTACATGCAGGTGCAAGAGGTCGGTTTGTTCTCTATTCGCCTACATCCAGATTCGCCTACATCTCGATTCGCATACAAAAAACAAGGTTGCTCGTTAGGCTAAGAAAACACACCCCTGCTCCTATAATGAGCCTGTCCCACCAAAGCCTATTGATCTCTGTTGATTTGAGGTTTTAACAGATTAGTGTGCATTTACCGGTAATTTCAAGTAAAAGAAGAAAGAAGAAGAAGAAAAATAATTTATTTAAGTGTCAAGCGATACAGTTGTAAAAGACAGTAAAACACATAACTTAAAACATCGCCCGGCCAACTTGGGCCTATTTGACACTTAGGTACTAAAATGTATACAAGTATACAATTTTGATCTATAGACGAGGAGTAATTCCAGAGAGGAGTTCGTATATCTGAATATAAAGTGCAAGTAGTAAGAAAATGAACCTCGTCTTCAATTACATTAGAGTTACAAAATTTACATAGACGATTTTCAAGTGGAGTTTTAGGTTTTGTAAAACGACCAGTCTCGATCTCTAAAGGGATAGATTATCTCCAATTGATAAATATGTAATAAATTTTACTAAACTTTCATGAAATTGAATCAAAATTGTTAACATAGCCTCATAAGTACACAGAACTGAAGATCACACGTCTAATGTCCATGGTGTCAAGTTATTATTGAAGTGAATATTAAACACTTTCAACTTTCTCCATATGGTTTTCTAAGCAAAAGCCCTCTGGTTTAGAAACCAATGCATGCACTTTATTTGGAAAATATTTCCAAAACATTACCACACAATTAAGTTTCGTGAGTCCCTGGGCATTCTGTCTTCTTAAGTCATTTGCAGTTGTCTTACTCCTGAAAATATACTGGATATATATATCCTACATTTATTGTTTTAAAGAAATCTTGTATACAAGCCATAGTTTCTGAGGCTTTAAGGCAAGCTTAGATATTTGGTCTCCAAGTTCTCTTGTATCATGAATTCTCTGTATCATATGTAGTAATGTTGTATATATCATGTAATTAGTTATGTATAAATGATTTGAAATATGAGAGATCTACAAAATGTACGGCAGTACAGACAATAAAATGAAAATAAAATATACTCGGCAAAAACAGTCTTTTTTTCTATCTGAAATCAAAATAAATGATACTCGGCAAAAACAGTCTTTTCTCTATCTACTGGGCGAGTCCATGTTCAATACAAAGGGGAGAGGTTAGCTTAACTAGTGGTCAACGGACCATAACATGTTGTTTTAAGACTGTAGGCAAAACGGGATGTAGGCGAATAGAGAACATGCCAAGAGGTCATCATAGGTCATCATATCTAGTAATTAGCATAAACCCCCATGTTGCTAGACTATTCTGACCAATCAGATTGCACTAACATATGTCAAGATTTAAGATATTCAGAAATCTTCAGTTAGAATTACATGAGACATATCACTAGCTGAATTTGTGATTTGTGTCCGAGGGATATATTCCAAATGTTTATGTGCATCATCTTTTTAGTTCTTTGGAAGTTGAGAGTGTGACTAAATGAATACTCCTAAACCAATCAAGATATCATAATGAAATCAATACAGATGCCCACATAAAAGTAGCATTTTGAAGATTAAAAAGTCCAAGATGGTCACCAATTCAGCCATAGATATACAAAAAAGTTATACAAAAACCTACTGCTTGTTAACAAATCATGATTATATCGTTCTTGTATTAATGTTTGTTCAAGCTCTAGTGGTTTCCAACAGAAGAATAGCATTTTAAAAGATAACAAAAATCATGATGGCAGCCATAATCAATTATCAACATAAAAGATGGTTAAAAACCATTTTACCACATCATTCATTTTAAGGTGAACTTCTGTACCCTCGGTACTTTTATTTAAAATATTTTCAAGGTTTCACTAATAAGTGTACGTTTATCTTACATGTATTATTTTGATAGTGTCAAAATCTCGTTACACAAACCAATCATCCATAATCAGAAAACAAATTATAAAGATTCACGTAAAGTGCACTGGAAGCCATTTTTGTGTCATCACCTTTAATTCGTTTTTCGTAAGAAAAGTAATCGTATGGCTGAACTTTACATTATAAATTTGATTTCATTTAGTTTAGATATATTGTCTTTCAATTTGAACCATTTATGTCAATGTTCCTGAAAAACGTGCTATTGCCTCTTTAAAGACCCATGCAAGTCTATATTATTGTAGTCAGTCTAGATCACTGCTGTTACTGAAAATGAACAGCTTCAGTGAGCCCGTTTGTCATTTTATAATAAATAGTTAAAATAAGATATATTTTCATTTCAGAGACTAACATTTTGTCTTGAATACAGTTTTGTGGTTAAATAATCAAAAGCGATGATAGACTTGTTCCCATTTAGAGAGAAAGGACAATTCTAAAGTTAAGACTGTCGCGATTCCATGGATTCCGGGAGGTTTTACTTGATTTCATAGAGTGCAATTCGGTGAAATGGTGAACTCACTGCCCGGGACTTGATGACGATTATCGATTATATATCTAAGATAGTATATCCTCGGTTTCTTTTAAAATACAAAATTGTAAGACAATGCCCAACTTAATTTGTTAGATAATGAATTCAAGCTGTGTGCCCTCTATATTATTAATTTAAATTCACTTGATTGAAATTTATGCTATTTTCAAAAATCCATTTACAATTAACAAACTCATCAGCCCTCGCTAGTTTAAAAAGATCGCCATGTCAATCAAAACGTTTTTTTTGTTTTTTTTTTAAACATGAAATTTAATTCTCTTTATTACATTGAAATAGATTGGAAGTTCCGTATGACGATTTTTTCAAAAGAAACGATACCATGTTTAAGCTTTATGTATTTATGAATCATTATCGATCCTTTTTAAGAAATATATCAGTATATATCATATCTTCATATAACAAGTTCTTGATGGACATTTGAAGTACTGAACTATAACAGCTTTAGATACTATTTGTTAAATGAACAGAATGTATAAAGCGGGATATTGTCCCTTATCCATGTTATTAGTTTCATTATGAAGTTGCAATCCATACTACCCTTGTTACAGAATTCTACCACTCGGTCAGCCCCGAGGGGATATTGGCGTTATTCTGCTGACCAGTTGCTCAGCCAGTGAATGATAGTGACCAGTTCTTATCTGCATGACCATATAAGAGAATCAAGTTGACCTCTGACCCCTTGGCAATCTTAAACATGCTGGCATAAGTCATTCATACCCTGAACCAAAATTAAGTTTGGCTTGTATGCAATGTTCCTGCTCTTTTATTCAATAACTATTTAAGATGTTGCCGAGTGAATGAAAAGACTTAATTAAGTCAACAACGTGAATTTGTTAGTGATACAGAAGTTCGATTTTTTTTTATGGAAGTTCGTATGTTCTTGGATTTGTTGCACGTTTTAGTGGGAATATAAGGTGATGTCAGGAAAATGAAATTGAATGGTTCCAATTGAAAGACAATGCATTTAAACTAAATGGAGCAGTAATAATTCAAAGATATGATGTAAAGTTTAGCCATGCAATTCCTTTTTCTTACACAAAATGAATTAAAGGTGTTCACACAAAATGGCCGCCAATGGATTTAGGTGAATCTTCATACTTTGTCCTCTGACTACAGAAGGTTGGTTTGTGTAATACGATTTTTGACACTATCAAAATAATACATTTACCTTTAACGTACAATAACCAGTGATCATTTTAAGATACAAAATTATCAAAACACGTGTTGCTGCCCCTTTAAAGTGTCACATATTTAACTATAGAGTATGCAATGCGGCCATTCCCGTGTAATTGTATATAACATTGTGTAAACTCCTATCTTTCTGTTAAATGAAAACAATATATAAAACATTCTTCTGACTATGTACTGCCCTTAAGTTATAACCAACGAAATATCCTTTGCATATAGGATGTTTCAGAAAGGGTTGAATATAAAATTGAGGAAAGGCGATATTCAAACGACATTAGTATTACAATTTTGGTATTGTTCCACAATACCAACCAAACACTTATAAATTCACTTGTTCCTATTTCTGGTACAACTATAATTACTTTAAACTTCAAGAAATACATCTCATCAAAACTAAGTATTTGTATTTCAAACACAAATCGATTATCGTCAAGATCAGCACATGCAACGCACGATTTAATATTCTTTCATTAGTATTATTTTGTTCAATTTCCACCTATTTGATATGCGATATCGATAGAGTATGTCACAGTGTTTGGTATGTTATGCATAACAATAACAATATTCAATTTTCAATAAAGTAATATGGTTTTAAACTAAGCTTAAATTGCTACGGTTCATATGTTGGAATTTGTTGCAACCAATTCAGTCATCGCGTTACCCTAATTAAAAGGAGCCTTGCCAAAAGTCAGCAATGGTTACCATTGCAAAATGTATTAAATTGAACATTGTTTTTACATGTACTTCTTTCACACTCTCTATGTAAAAAAAATAATTTCATGAATGTTTCCTCTTATGTGAATAAAAATATTTGGAAAAAAAGGTCAGCAAGTGTGAAATAATCCAAAGGAGTAGAAAGACTGCGACGTATTAAAGAAGCCGCGTCAGTTGGGAACTGAAAAAGACGTCAAACAAATACTTCGTATTGCACAAAACACTGATAATGGTAACATATTCCGATAAGCGCGTTCCTCCGTGCCAGCACCACTATTCTACTCGTAGGTTTCGTAAGAGGCACCCATATAAGATAAGTACACACAACGACGACCCCAGTACGCATGCACTGGTATGACTACAAAAAGATATAACGAAATTCGTGACAAAAAAGATTAATTCCACTTGCATTCATCTATATTAAAACGAATCTCTCGTAGCTGTGAACACACAAGTTTATTCTTAATAAATATGTAAAAACGCCGAATTCATTAGATCTTACGATAAATTTTAATAAATTTAATTTGCATCAATCTACATTACAATGAAACTGTGTATATCATGAGTAAATGCGCATGTTTTCCAAAACAATACATGGATTGGTCGACTATAAAAAACTTCTTTGAGTGGAATATAGAAGTTGAAGGTCAAATAAGGACACTATTTATGGATGACAACTTCTTTATTCCTAAGGTGCATCTTTGAGTGGCATTTTAGAAGTTGAAGGTCAAATAAGGACACTATTTATGGATGACAACTTCCTTATTCATTGTGAATAAAGAAGTTGTCATCCATAAAATAGTGAATAAAGAAGTTGTCATCCATAAAATAGTGTCCTTATTTGACTATAAAACAGCATAAGGTGTTCAGCCATAGAGCACCGAGAAGCAACATGTGCATAATGCATTTCCCTTTCCAGTGTATGCCTATTGCCTAATTCATAACAAATATATCAAGTACCATCGTCGGTAACGGGTGTTATACATTCTCAAGTTTACATTAAAATGAAACTAAACTTCACTTGATGTTGTCTAATGTGTCAAATAGAAAACCCGAGAAGAACTTTGTTTCGCATTCAACTAAAATATAAAAAACTTCATTGTTATTGTCTATATCAAATACCTACTGCAATGTTTTACAATGATACGGGAACAACAATGTCGTCATGTTGAAGTAGTTAAATAGAGCTAATCTGCAATTCCAAACTCATTCATTTAAATGATCACGCATAGAGACCATAATTTAAAGCAATAAGTGAAATTCAGGAATTATTCTTCACACAAGTATGCATACGATGTATAATTAAACAAAGTATTTAGAATTCCATTGTTATGACGCACTCCTTCCATTTAATTCTGAGTTAAAACCGAACTTCTGGTTACTCTAAGTGAAATTAAAGTGTTTCTAATGAAGGAAGGACACAGAGAGATAGCGGAGATCTGAATCACTGGCCGTGTTGAGTTGTGGGGTTAACATGGCGTTGGAACTGTTCTAGTGTCTCGAGTTACAAGGCTTTGCTATATATGGAGCGGCCTCTCCTCCCTCCATAATTACCGGTAGCTCTCCGAGACAAAACGAGGTTTCAACTCATCTTCGTTCTTCCCAGGCCTCTGTGCAGACACCGACAGCGTGTAAGTTGCTTTTCTTTATAACTTTCTTTAATGTTATTCATTCAATGGTCTGTCGTAACCTATCGGGTATAACTGCATGGTCTGTTGGCCTGATATTAGTGCTAAAGATGGTTTGAAATCTTTTATATACACCTTTATTCTTGGATTCATGGATTGAGAACTAAAGTTAGAGTGTTCAGTAAATAAGCAAATGTGTTTATAATCGTATTTCTTACTAACTGTATCTTTACTTTGAGTTATACATACTGTATATTTTAAATTGTTTCTTGGTATTGAAATTCAATAACAAAATGTATTGCCGAAGGTAAGACAAAGTATGTAGAGTTGGTTAAGAGACGGGAAAATGTTTCGCCTCCAACGAGACTTTTGTAAATCTTTTTATTTACTCTTGTTCAAGCGTGTCGATGATATTGTCAAGTTAACAGAGATTTTCAAGGAATTTCAATACAAATCTATATACATTCGAGATCACATACAGTGTCACAAGATACTTGTAATCTTATCGATGGCGTTGGTAAATCTAAAATACTCTTGTTTTACTCAGGATTTCGTATAATGTTTCTATAAACGTTTAGGCAAGGTTGTTAAACCCAATCTTTACGATATACCAAACACGAAAGAAAATCTTAAAGAGCATGTTCGATAAGGAATAATAATGATCTCTGTAACAAATAAGATAAGACAAACATTTATTGATGAAACAAAATAGCTTTGAGGCATTACTTATTTCAAAAGCCAAAGTTTATTATTAAAACAATTACATATATACAGCACAACTAGCTTCTTTTAAAACATTCTCTAATCTCGATGTTAACACTTTATGATTATATTGATATACCATTGGTAAGCTTTAGAAATATGTTAGAAATACTATATAAGCACCTTTATGCAACTAATGAGAAAACTGCAAGCGTCAAACAAATGTGTGACATTTGCCAAATATAGGAAGCGTTTGTAAGATATGCTGTGTTGACGGAAGTCTGTGCCAAGGTTTTTGGGGATCGTCTCAAAACTTTTATGAAGATAATCATATCATCATAATATGAATCAGAAATAGTTGTAAACCTAATGTTATTCTATGTGATTAAGTTTCCGTCGATATAACTGTATCAATCGATTATTATTATCTCTTAAAACTTTGGAACAACAATAATGATTTTGAACTTTTTGAGACGACCCCCGAATACCTGGCGATCCCCCTTACCGATTCCTCCATTCCTGGCAGTAGCGAGGGCAATGCACAAAGTGTACGTGCCCATGTGATGAATTGAGGGGGTGTCTCTCTCATTGTTGTGTTCTTACTGTCTGTTTTCATCTAATAATGATTGGTATATTTTAATAGTCATAGGTATGATGACTGACCATACGAAACTTGATTAAAACTACTGTTATCATCTATTGTAACGATAATGTTAGCACAGCTATTTTGCGTGTCTTCATATGCTTGACAAGCTCCATTTCATATCTGTTGATGGTTGCGATTTTATATTCTATCTAATGACCTTTTTGCTTGAAAGGGTTAGAAGGTTTGAAACCAAACACAAACCTAATGTCGACCTTTTAAGTTGCAAACCCCTTCAGTAAGAATGTTTACGAAAAAAGTTTCAATATTTGTTACTTTTTCAAACATATGTATTATCAATCACAAGAGTGTTGACGTAAATCCGAACACTCCCTACTCTTCTTCTATCTTTCTCTTCGTTATATCAAGCGCTTTAGTTTTTCTCGACACCTTGAGAAACCCTGTTAATCTATTTAGAGGTAGACTTACACAGAGTCCTGAGAATATATTTTATTTAATATATGGTTAGAACTTCAGAAAAATGGGCAGTTCTACATAAAAAAACTAAAATCTAGACTTCCTTTGAAGAGGTTACCTTTCAGGCTAAGGGCGAATGTTTAAAATAGATATAATTTTTAATCTACGATTAGATTCTAACAGAAATGGGCGTTTCTGAAAGAAATCGAAATTTAGACTTGCTTTGAAAGAGGTTATTTAGAAACCGAAATCTAGACTTGCTTTGGAAGAGGTTATTAAGAAGCCCAAATCTAGACTTACTTTGAAAGGGGTTATTTAGAAGCCCAACTCTAGACTTGCTTGAAAAAGGGGTTATTAAGAAGCCCAAATCTAGACTTACTTTGGAAGAGGTTATTAGAAAGCCCAAATCTAGACTTGCTTTGAAAGGGGTTATTAAGAAGCCCAAATCTAGACTTGTTTTGGAGCACGTTATATTTCAGGCCAAGGATGACCTGAAGGTTAAGATATCATCAACAAGAATCTGCGGGTTAGTCCATTTTAGAACTGAACCATCTGTTTCAGGTACTTGTTAGACTTGACTGGTTCTCCGATAAATCATTCTTACAAAAAGGGTACGGAAGCATTTAACAACAAGATAGAGCTATTTCACTAGATCATGACTGCTATTTTAAAAGGGAGACCATTACAATTACAATTCTTTGTGAATTACCTTGACCAAATGGATTTATTCTACTCTAGATAAGGGGAGAATATCACTCAAAAGTAACCATCACAATCATTGAAGAAAGATTAAATATTATTTGAGGTATTTATGTCAAGAATTAATACTGAATTATTGTAGCACTGATACTTTTGTTAACTATAGTCAATTGAATTTAAAAGTATATTTTCAGTCACAAATCTTTTAATTTGTTTTTATTTAATCAATCTTGCTATAAAAATTTAATCAGACGACCGAATACAGTCTAGGAGAACTGTGGAAGTTGAAACAGGACGGATGTTCGCTTCAAAATAGATATCTCCCAAATACTGGAAAGTAAACAACTATTTTTAGATGCTGCTTGAGTGAAAAGCAATGGCGAAGTTAAATATCTTCTTACAAGTCTACGTGATATTTCTCTCAGTTCCCTGAATCATGACATTTCTTTACCCTCGTTATGAATCTTCTTCATAATTTATTAACATGTTAGAGATTTTAGATTTAAATTCATAACCATCAAAGCAAAGGTTGTAGGTATTTTAATTGTGGTTGGTTTACTTCTGGCCACAATGCACCTAGCTTGCCTAAACTCAGTTTAGGGTGACTTTGTCTAGTTCCAGACACATTTCTGAAAATAACGTATGAAGAAAAGTGTTTAGGTATGTAATTTAATTGCTGATAAATAAGCACACTACAAGAGAAAACACAAAAGATCTAAAAGATGGTTGGATCGATTTTGATTATTCGTACAAATTATTCTAAATCTTTATAATGATAATAGTAAGACAAAATGACTAATCATTCAATAACCATATCTTGGACACTATATCTTCAATAATGAGGATGTATACATGAAAATATCTATTTTTATAGTGTTCCTTTGTAAATAAAGTTCTTATTACATCGTCTAGCTACTCGCCATTTTATTATGAAGGCGAAAGGAAAACTTGAGTAGTACACTGGGATTTAAAGCCTTTTAAACAGTCTATTCTGTAAAACAGCTGGAAATCCTCTCCATTGTAGATATGAAGGTGAACGTTCGGTCATGTTGTTTCCGAGTCTTTTTTGGTAATCTTGACGTCCGTACATTACCACGATTTATCAGGGACACAACGATCAACTTAGAGTTTTTTGATAATTTTTGTTGTTCCAGTAGCGAATCCTAGGGTACTTCCAGAACAAATATATGAAAGCACCCTTTCTGTTTAACAACCAACGACCAACTAAAGTACCATGAAAAAACAGAGAGAGTGATATGTTTGTGGATTTTATTGGTATTTTAGAACAACTAAAAGCCAATATCCGTGGAATAAACTTCAAAATAAGACAACCCAGAGGTGTTCATAGTTCTCATAGAACTACAAGAACATCAGCTGTTCACTTAAGACAAACTAAAGAAAGGGAAGAATTGAGTAATATCATCACAAAGTTCGGAAATGTGCTTTTCTAAATTATGTTCAGTGGTACTGAATAAGCATAAAGTGAATACTTACCCTTAAATTATTTCATTTGTGGAAGTGGTAAAGGATAAAATACAAATATTTAACTGTTTTTAGTTCTTTCATCCAGGTTAAAGCTTTGGCAAACCAAATGTAGTGTTTTGGGTTGATTCCACTGAACTTATTCGAAGAAAAACGAAAAAGAAGGCCCGAACGAGAGATGTAAACTTATTTACAAAAGCTTAAAATCTGGCCTCTATCAGATCGTGTCAATAAATGCCAAAGCACAACAACACGTAGACAAGATAAAGCAATAAAAGTTATTTAACCATGACCATATGTTTGCACTGAAGAACTGCACTTATCAATTTAGGCATCTTCTTAGCCTATCTCACGATCTGTAGGATCATTAATTCTTGTAAATTTTAAACGTTAGTTTTAAAATACAATACTTGTTGCCAAATCAGATATTCTCAGAGCCTCCATTGACTAAATATTCTTTTCCATATAGGTACTATCATTGTAGATAAGAATTTAAACTGACAACGGGAAAGTCTGGCATTATCTTACCAAGGAATGGGGAAGTAAAAAGAGATCACGTGGTTAAGTCACGTGACCTTAGAGATGCCAACGCTCCTGGAAGCTGCTCTATTATTAGCATTAAACGAAAACTACTGCAGAATCGTGTAGATATATTCTTGGAATTCTCGGGATTGTGCCGTTACATTCCTCCTTTCAAGAGTTTGGTAATTAATTGAGCACATGCTTAGACCAGCAGTTTACACAGCCACAGACCCTGATTAATTGAAATTCATATCAAATATTTCGAACATTGTCATTATGCGTTTTGATAAATGAGAAGGTTCTTTTTATTGAATTTGAAAAAAACCCACACTTTTCTAAATAAACAAATATATGAACTGTTTCAGAAGGCTAAAAGTTCCCATTCCCTTGTAACCATTCCCTAAAAGTGGCGTGTTCCTACTACGCCTCGTCCTATAGTCAGTACTCCCCACACACATGTGAGAGGAGATAGAAGGGTTAGGGAGAGGGGGAGGGAGGGATAAGTAGCCCTATACCATGAATGAATCCCTCTCAGCCACTGAGAGAGACCCTACAGACAAGTTGCTATGGAAACAGACCTCCCGCTGGGCACAGTGGAACATTCATATTTTGAAAACATTTTTTGAAAACAATTTAATAGATATAAGATTTTTTCAAATTGTACATCATTCATTTTCTCAATATATCATTAGCGATATGTAGTTATTGTGATATTTTATGAAATGTGTGTGGATGTTGGTATTTAAATGTGAAACTGCCATTTGGACAAACTATGTGGCAACACCTACTTTGTGCTTAGAAATTTACCCCGGCCTTTTAAGGATTCATTTTGACTCACGGTGTTTGAAGGTGCCATTATTGGGATACTTCCGCAATGTAGCCCGTATATACGTGTCCCTTATGACTCAGGCAGGCTAAAACGACTAGCATCAAGAACGAGTAATCATCAACTAAGCAAATAAGAAAATCGATGTGCTTGCAATAACGTTGTCAAATCAAAAACAAAACAAAACACTACTTTTCGTTTCACATTTCAATTCTCTTACTCTTTAAATATTATATAATCGATATGTAAACTTCTGCTTTCCCAAACAACGTCAAATAGGGCCATACCTTTGAACACAAAGCAAGAAATCCTTTTCATGTCTTTTATTAAATGTTCCGACCTAGAGAAGCTGTTGTAGACTGTTATCCACACCCAAAAGCAAAATGAGCCAATACTCTATGGGGCTCTTATGTATCATTTATCTAAAAAATCAAATGACCAAATCAGTTAAATCCTGTTTCGGGGAGTATATGCTAGTCTAGCTCTGTTGGTACGACGTTGAAAAAGATTTTAAACATACTTTTGTATTGTTCTTCAGAGCTTCAAACCCAAAAGCCAAGATGTGCGACAAAGATTCAGGGCGAGCCAAGAAGTCTGGCATCGGCTACCAGATCGAACAGAAGATGGAGGCGGTAAGTTCTATTGAATTATCATCGATCTCATTAAAGGGCATTTATCACTCGTGTCTGGCTTTGTTTCTGATCCGAGTAGTGTTCGATAGGGTTGGGGTCAGGTGTCCTAAGCACTCAAGCTCTCCAGCAACACGATTTGATATATTCTCTAGGTTTTATGAAAGGTGTGTTTGTTTTATTGATATTGGATATGCTATTCTCTAATGTAAAAGTTTGTTTGTAAGATTGTTGTCATGTTGTTTTGTTGATGTGCTAGACTTCGGAGATTGTTACCATTGAATGTTGGAATATCACTTTCGAGAGAAGAATGTCAATATTCTGATTGGAACAATGACGTTGACAAAAACATAAAGAGGATTATTTGAACCAAACAAAACCAAATCAAATGGTTTGTCCTCTCTTGAAATATTTCAATGGAATAAACGATTGTATTTATTTTGTTTCGACGTAAAAGGTACTTTCTTACTGTGTTTATTAATTGTTAAGTGTGGGATTTTAATTCGAATATTCGAATCCAAAGTTACAAAATCAACTCAAATGCGCTGTCATTCTTTAAACATTACAATGAAATAAACCACGTGGGTATCCTTTTTTTCACTTATTGACTTAAAAGCCCATTTCTTATTGTGCCATAAGCAAATATATACTTCTCAAACAAAGAAACGCATAGCTGAAAATAGATTCAATCATTTAGTTTTAGAGATGGTGGCCAGAGTGTGAAAAGCATTTTTGAACAAAGAAAGTAGGAACTTGTCAGAGTAAATGACGTGTGTCAAAAGGTCAAGGTCACTAAGCAGTCAATATCCTGAACGACCTCAAATAGGGTCATTTTTACTTGACATTCGCATCCCATAGAATGGAAGTCCTGTTGGAATGTCTTTTAATGTTCTTATATTCTTCAAAAACCTCCCGAGCGTGTTACATAAGTAACCAAGACAGAAAGTCGAATCCCAGATGGACATGGTCATTCAAAGTTGCCATTAACCAGGACAATCAGATCTTATTCAATCACATTGGATATTGTTGCAATCCTTGGCTGTACCTACAGCTCTCGAACTGGTTCATGGTATTGTTCTGTTGAGCTTCAGTTTGTGGAGCCACGACTTTACTTCACAAATGTCCATTGATTTCCAAACCCACAGAACCCCCGGTTTTGATTTAAAATGTTGTTTTTGATGTGTATGCAACTGAAGACGAATTCGTCTTTTCAATTTCGTGCTTTATTGACTTTATTTTTAAAAAGCAGTCTTTATTGAATCATTGAAAAGCATTTTCAATGAGAAATGTTTCAAGCTTGGAAATGGTCGTAGAAAATGTTAACCACAGACATACTGCTGAGATGTAAGCGTTTGGGATCATGGATACAACATAACTGCTTCATCATTTTCAAATTCAGTTTGTTGTTTTTTGTACTCCAGAGTTACGACCAGTTGGATGCGGAGGGCACCCCCACTTCTATCCAGTGCTGGATCAGCGCAGTCTTGGCTGGAGAGGAGGACTGCAACCCCGTGAGTTCCTCTGGAATGTAAAATATAGTCCTCTTGTGGTCCTTGCACTGAATCTAGTGAGTGGGTGGGGTGTTAGGGTGGAGGGGGAGTGTTGTACCATGAGTGTTACCCCTCCGTCATCCCCGTCACATTTAAATTAATGTAATGGTCGATATCTGCATATTATCAATAATGCAGCTGGAGGAGGAGAGTGTTGTACCATGAGTGTTGACCCTTCCTCCCCACACCATTAAATATCGCCATATCTCACGTATTCACAGTATGTTATCAAGACGGGTAAACATGTTTTTGTGTCAGTGTGCCACAGGACAAGAATTGTTATACACGACTTTTTTAGAATATGAACGCCTAGTGAGATAGAAGCTTTAAGATGCATGAACACGTGTGAAATATATCCATAACTTCAACCTGAACCGAAAATAGTTTGAGAGTAATCCCCCCTTGTGTGCTTCCTCCTCTCCTTGTAGGCAAGCTGTAAACAGCGGGACCTCCATAATTGGCTCAAAAGTGGCGCCGTTCTCTGCAAGTGAGTGCGCATGCGTATTGTTTTGTGATTTGATCTTTAAATGTATTAGCATTGCCATTTTGAGTAAGTTATGCAAATAAGTTTGGTAAAAAATATCAATCGAGAGAATTGTTTACAAAAGATGTGGACAGGATAAAGCGTGGTTTCTACTCATCTTATACAGAGAAGATATGTTAAAGGTAAGACATGGTCTGCGGGCATTATTAAGAACAAAGGCTTTATGCGCGCGGTAGTTTGCCCAAGGTAACTTAAAGTTTATGGAATTGTGTGACTGGCGGACGTCCTCTTGCACTTTATCTTCACGACCCGAATACCCGAACACGTTTAGTCATAGAGACTACATGATGTGAAAGTGTCTGCACAACACCTATTCCTCCCAAAGACCAAACGAAAACTCCTGTGTCCACCTTTCTGTAATTGTATAATCAGAATTGTTACTTAGCCTACTAGAACCAAACTTCCTACGCAAAGCCTAAAACGCTAGAGAACAAGCAACAACGAAATGGGTCAGCAACAAGGCATAAAACTGACAGTAACCTAATTTATGAAATGGATCGTATCATCGTAATTTAATCTGAGTATTCCTCAAAGAGGGGCGTCCCAACTGGCCTAGTGTCGGACTTTTCATTTCAATGATTTCAACAGGGGCATGCTATACTATCAAATAATCAAATGGTTATCAAGCCTCTCAATTCACTGTAGTGAAAAGGCCAGCAGACACGAAAACTGTAACAGTACTCAGAGCAGAAATCAACCTTAGTACGAGGGACAAATCCCATCTGATCTCAGTTATTTTGCACTCTTATAAATGTCGTGCTTCTTGAGAAGATGAAGATCCAACCCTTCTTTCCAGATTGATCAACAAACTCCTTGCGTCTCAGGGCAAGCCCCCAGTTCCTTTCAAGAAGAAGGCAGCTAACACATTCGCTGCTTTCGGAAACATCGAACAATTCAACGAAGGGTGCACGGCTTTTGGCATGAAGAAGGAGGACCTTGTGCAGTCCGTGGACTTGTGGGAAGGAAGGAAAGGGCCATTCGTGAACGTCATCAACACTCTCCACAGTCTCGGCATGAAGGTAGGTGCACGGAACTTGTGATGCTTATACTTATAGGGGATGTCTCAAAACATTTTATCAAATTTGATAGTCTTAAATTGGAGCCTTAAATACAGTCTAGGTTCTGATAACTACGAAGACAAGTTTACGATGTAATAAATATAAAACTATTGAACTACTATTTCACAGAATATTTCATGAACCAAGGTTTTAGTAAAATAATTGATCATTAAACCATTAGAATGGTAAATATATTGCCTTTATAGAATGTCTTTAAATGAATTTAAACGCCTAGCTAAATGTTCTTGAATTATATTTTCGTCCATATGTTACTGACCCTTTTGGTAGCCTGTGCCCTTACCTTGCACTACCGATTCTAATTTTCCTAAAGTTCTTAACATAACAGCTTAGTTTTCTGCTTCTTGAAACGCATATCACCTATCACAAAACCATCATTACTTCAAAACCATGATGCCAATATCTACTATGCATGCACTGTTTTGCTTAGTGTCATATTTCCTTCCTCAGACCGGAAGCGATAGTTCCCCATAGCGCATGACTACTCGGTGTGATGTTGTGACCTAGTGTAGTGTTGTATAATAGTGATTATATCACCTCATTTCGTGCAACAATATTGCTGCAAAAGAACTAAAATAGAAAGTCAAAGTATTATTTTGAAAAACTTTCTAAAAATGAAATTTTATCCCAACGAAAATAATAAGGAACTATGTTCTCATATGAACAGTCAAACTTCTTCAATTACATCTTTGTGTGTTATTATTTAGTTGAGGAAGAATTTGTTCCACTCATCTTCTTTTTGTCACTTTTGCAATAAAGAAGCATTGAATCAATGAAAGTTGTTCGACAGTGTTAGTTCATAATTATTTTATTCTAGTTAATGAATTAAGGAAGTCAAATAACCATAAAAGCTTATTTCATAGAAATTAATGATACTGCAGATTTCAATTGCCCTTTTAAAATTTCGTTATTGGTGTTGTTAGTTTTCACTGAGGTCACTGTTAATGTTGTTTTGTCAGTTTCTTTTCGTATATACTCCCTGTTGTTGAGTTGTTTGCGCGGTTTCCTTGGCTGACCTGTGTGTCATTGCTGCTTAGTCTTTGTAAGTCTGCAAAATTAAATCAAATAAGTTTTTATTTATTCAGAGATGCAGTAATGCGACTGATTGCGGACGCGCCTGCAGGGAAAACATCGTTATCATTTATCATTTCATTCCTTACCCCTAGAAACCAGCCCGTTTCTGTAGTGACCACGCCCCTCCAACACAAGGGAAGCTTTAAAACATCAAACAGCCTAGTGCATGTGCAATCGCCTAAATTTCAAGTCCAGTTCAAATGAATATTCTAATTTAATCTATTACAAACAATAAACGAAAACTTATCTTACTGTCTGACGCAGATTAACTAAAAATACCTTTGAGTAATTGGTTTGGGCCAGCCGCGGGACCTAGTCCAATGTTCGGTCAAGAGACATTTTCTTTCAATTAAATGAACTGATGAGAATCATTCATTCATATATTCCGTAACACTTGTCTTGTAATATAAAAACGTTATTAAGTTAACATCCCCAGTAAGGTTAATACTTGAAATAGTATCCATTGACATTTATCCATGCAGAACTTTAAAACCGAATGGATATGCTACATTCCTCACTTTAAAACCAAATGGATATGCTACATTCCTCACTTTAAAACCGAATGGATATTCTACATTCCTCACTTTAAAACCGTATGGATATTCTACATTCCTCACTTTAAAACCGAATGTATATTCTACATTCCTCACTTTAAAACCGAATGGATATTCTACATTCCTCACTTTAAAACCGTATGGATATTCTACATTCCTTACTCTAAAACCGAATGGATATGCTACATTCCTCACTTTAAAACCAAATGGATATGCTACATTCCTCACTTTAAAACCGAATGGATATTCTACATTCCTCACTTTAAAACCGTATTGATATTCTACATTCCTCACTTTAAAACCGAATGTATATTCTACATTCCTCACTTTAAAACCGTATGGATATTCTACATTCCTTACTCTAAAACCGAATGGATATGCTACATTCCTCACTTTAAAACCAAATGGATATGCTACATTCCTCACTTTAAAACCGAATGGATATTCTACATTCCTCACTTTAAAACCGTATTGATATTCTACATTCCTCACTTTAAAACCGAATGTATATTCTACATTCCTCACTTTAAAACCGAATGGATACTCTACATTCCTCACTGAAAAACCGTATGGATATTCTACATTCCTCACTTTAAAACCGAATAGATATTCTACATTCCTCACTTTAAAACCGAATGGATAATGTCCTCAACAAGACATGGACGATCTTCTCAACTTAGCCAACCTCCGACACATCGGGAACAGGAACCTCGCAACACGTTTGTCCACAAATCGTCTAACTCCGTGTGAACATAGAATAGCACCGAAGTAGAAGTAGTCTTAACTAGAATGAGTGTGACACCTGACGCTAAGGAAACTAAGGACTCCTCTATCATCCTTCCCCCTTCTTTTCACCCCTTCTTTCAACTTTCAGGCCAACGCCGAAGGATTCGCTTTCACCTACACCGGACAGCAAACTAAATACCTTGAAGACTAAATACCTGGATGAACCATTTAGTATTGAATGGTCAAATCAGTCGTTGTTGGTCGTAGTTGCACAGTTAAGCTGTCAATACTTCTTCAGAATCGTTTCACCTTGGCTTGAGCAAGAATGGACCAGTTTAAACTGGTTATGGCCAGATCGATCTGAAGTCGCCTGGACTTGGATATCTGTGTTTTATGAACAATCTTAGTAATTGTTTTGCTCACCGTAGATTCTTGGTGTATATTTCAAGTTTTCGTTCTCTGTTTATCTTAAAAACCTGAGTTTATGTTTCTTCTTCTGGAATTCTTAACTGTTCCCGTTTTCTATCTACTGTTGTCTTCTCGTCCTAAGAAAATCTATTCTGTCTGTAATTTTGTATCAACTGTCATCGAGAACCATCTCAAAATAAAATGAATTTGTTACAATGCCTGAAGTGTTTGTAATTCAAGTAGGACAGATCCTTTTAAGGCCCTAAAGCAAGTATACACGGTCAAGGAATACTTATTGAATTCGAAATTAGAAGTAATAGAATTAAATCGTTGCATTTCACAGTAAAGAAAGAATTGTGGATGCGCTATACAGCTTAATAAAAGACGAGTTGGAAGATTTGTCAGTTTTAGAACATAGTTAGCCAATGACGAGTATCGTACGCGATGTTGCTTTAGCTTTCTGTTTATGAAACGCCTACGAGTAATGGAACTAAACACGGATTAATCCGTTACTACAATGTCGCAATGGACAACAGGATACTGAACAAATAAACCAGAGATCACTATGAAACTATGGTGACAAACAACTCGTGATTCATATATAGAGGCATCTTCCTACGCAGAGCCTAAAAGGCCAGTTTCCAAACTGTCATTTTATGCCTTGCTGCAGAGACTTTACTTTTCTGTGCTGCTATAGTGCCCCTACAGACTAGAGAGCAAGCACAGAAAAGTAAAGTCTCTGCAGCAAGGCATAAAATGACAGTTTGGAAACTGGCCTTTTAGGCTCTGCGTAGGAAGATGTTATAGAGGGAACAGGTGCAGAATCAATCTATTCGACAAGGATGGCTGCACAGACCATATTAAACATGCTGGAAGCGCTTGCGAATTATTCAAACCTTTACTACCTAAAGGCTTACTGACCAGAGGTATCACAGATGGTAGGCTGTTCAGTTTATTCCTTAACTTTATTTCCTGAAAATTGCACATGACAACACAAGTGCCATTTTTGACCATAATTTATTGGATTTGATTTGCCGAGAAGCAAGGTAAAGAAGCATTATCCATTTATACATTTTGCAATCTTGTTCTGCTTCATCTTTGTAATAAGAGTCGCATGAAACTTCTCTGCATTTCGAAGTTCAATATATGTTTAAATGCTCAACATCTTAATTAAAATAACGCTTTAAATAACATTAGTCTAATATACTGTTTCCATGCATGTCCGCCGTAAACGTGATCTTATGGTGGTTTGCAAGGAACATGTTTATCCTTGACAGCAAGATCCTATGGAAATTAGTTATTCTAAAGGTAACATTTGGTTATCCATAACAGTCAGTTGTAACCCTGAATGTTAAAATCCAATAATAATGCATGATGTAAACAAAGATAGATCCCTGTCTATGACTCTGCACTATAATAGAACGTGTACACAAACTTGCACAAAGTTCCCGACAATACCAGCACTGTATCCAATCTAATCACTGTACGGCTTCACTGGGGTGAATGTTTTTGAAATTGGTAATGACCTTTGACCTTCTTTTGAGGACATCTAGAAGACGTTATCTCGAAATTCTTGAGAATTATCTCCCCATAATTCTCCCCTCAACTGGAATTCTTAATGTGAAAGATGAACACAGTTTGCGAACGAAGTATGCCAATTGAAAGTTCTTTATTTTCATTACTGGGGTATTTACTGTAGATTATCTTGTATTTGCGTTACTGCTTTTGATCAGTATTTTTGTTCTTTAAAGTCTAGCATTTGACCATTTTAGAAACTTTTCAAATTGATTTGAGTTTGTAATATTGCAACATCAATCATGCTATATAAGATGTACCTGCCTAAAATAATCAACATCAACAATTCAAGCACATTTCATCTTCATTTGCTTATTTTTGTTTTGTTTTGTCACTTTTCAGGCAAACGCGGAAGGATATGAAACTACCTACTTAGGACAGCAGACAAAGTACTTGCAAGACGACTAAATCCAACGGCAATATCGAACATGACCTGAGTTTGCATTGTAAATTTGTTCAATAATACTCTCCATTTGTCAAGACTAACACTCTTGTGGGTTCTCTAAGTTGCTGTCTGTATTTCGCAAGTTCAAACTAACCTTGCCTCTAAACACTAACATTTGTTGCAGCTCCATGACGCGTCTTCATTCAATAACCTATTTTTTCAGGCCAACGAAAGTGGCTTCAGTTTCACCTACACGGGTGTCAAAGCGCCTTGCCTCGAAGGCTAGATCAAACTGCCTTGAACCAGATCTAGCTAGATCAAGCTGCCTTGAACCAGATCTAACCTGATCCATTCAGTTGAAACTGGCAAGATCCTGTCCTTAAAGGCTTCAATTATTTTCTGTAACTGCTCCAATGTTGTTCATTTTTATTTTGTATATTTCTGCTTTTACTAGTTTGTCCTTTAATGAATTCTTACACCCTAGAATATCAGGAAAATAGTAATTTATATCTAATCTGGGTTTCATTTGCCTATTTGTTTCATTAAATATTTATCCTTCCTTTTTAGAAGTCCTCTTTCTTTAGCTAAATCCAGTTGCTTATATAACCTTACTGTCCAAAAAAGATATCTAATATTTATCTTTTGCAAGATTCAACTTAGTAATTAAGTAGTTCTCTTATTTCTTACATACATCTTTGTATCAGCAATCATATATAAGCATTTGTCAATAAACTTGTTACGAACTTTACCTTATTCTGCAGTTGTTTATTGTCGTAATGCAAATGCCTTGAATCATATTCAAATAAACACTCTTTCTCCGATGCTTTTCTGGTTCAAGTAGTTTTCACTCCAGCCAATCAGCAAGTAGGATAGAGAGCCACCACCTTGATTGGATGCATGGTCGGCCTGTGATTGGTTGAATACATAAAAGATAAAGGTCACAAGTTTCCATGACTCAATGGAGCAGGGGTTAAAGGCCGGTGAGCTACCAGTATTAGGTAATAACTCATTTTACGGGGATGAGGTCTAAATGAAGACTATTATGCATGGACATATTTTTGGGTTAATGATATCATGAAGTTCACAATTTGTGAAGGAGCATGTCATTAATTCAACAAATCACTAGTTATTGAGGCAAAATATTTTATGTTATGGGTAACTTATGTCAAGGAAAAGTGGCTGTTTTCCGATATACCTTTTTATGATAACTAAATAACAACTTCTTTGTGAAAATTTCATCATTATTGAGAGCATGGTTTCTCCTGCATCCGACAAAATCGTATTAGGTTTAACGCGGCTTTAAAGAGTAATCCACTTATATCACAGCTGCTAGTTTATTGCAGTGAGAAAGCCCGCAACACTATTGTGGCTGTGCATTGCGGTGAAACCTGCGAGGTTGGCTGGAACTAGCAAACTATAGGTGGAACTGCGCTGATATTCAGTGTACCTAAACCTTGATGGGTGTAAAACAGTTCTTCACTCCAGATAAAGTTGCCGAGACCCTGGCAGGATTCGAAAGACAGATCTCCTGATCCAAATTTGAACAAGATATCCACTGCGCTATTGCCCTCTGCAGCAGACGAGAAATTGCTTGTTCCCGTTTTCATTTCGTAACATCCATGGATTGTCCTGTATACTTCAAGACATTTACACTTTCCACTCACTACAAGATATCCTCTCCTGGTCTTATTGCATAGGAAGAGCATTTCTAATTTTCATGACAAGTAGCACAAAAACTAACCTATTCAGAAATTTCCATTCTTTAATGGTTTGACATCATATGAACCACCTCCAAGTCCTTTGCTAGCGTTTTAGCTTGACAACTACTGAACTAGATTTGAATATATATAAACATATACATATGGACATAAGCTTTTCTGAAAGATAAAGCTGTTTATTATTCATTCATCATTCTAACTTCTAGAATTCAAATCGAAGATGTCAAGGGACATAACTCTTTAATAATGCTTTTGCTCCAAAAACAGGATTCAAAGAAAAGTTGTTACACATCACTACAAATAATAACTTTATTCATAAAATATAACTAACATGTTACTATAACAGTTCCTACAAAAACATTTCTTTTTCAAACTTTGTACAACAGTAAACACTAAAGGGTGATTTGACATTTAAACATAATGGTTCTAATGATTTTTAAGTTCAATGGCATGAAGCAGTCAGGACCAAAAGTCTTATTGCATCAAGGCTCTTGATAGACGTCTAACTCAAGTTCTTAAGCATAAACAAGAAACAGAGTTGAGCAAAAATCAAATGTGCAATTCAAATTTATTTTACCAATTTTGGGCATCACACTCTCCATTGGCAATGTCAGTTTTGCAAAGAGACTATTGGCCACTTTTCCCAGATATCAACTTTATCAACATACATACAATCTGCTTCATTTAGTTTAAATACATTGTCTTTCAATTGGAACCATTTATCATTGTTTTCCTCACTTCACCTTGTATCCCCCTATGAACGTGCTACTGCCCCTTTAACACATATCTCTTACAGACATTATTTCATTAACTACAAATAAATTGCTATATATACATATAGAAATATAAACAGGTGATGCAAATCAAAATAAGTAATCTAAATTTCATTTTTGAAAATATATGAACAATGAATAATGCATTTCTTCCAACTATTTCATTACCCGGAAACTATGTAATGTCGTTGTCTACATTTTTGGTTGACAATTTTATTAAAATATCATCTTTATCTATGAGACAGTCATCTCAACCATCATGTATTTTTAAAACAGTGAGTTAGTTTTGTTTCTGATTTCATAAGTAAATATTAAAGGTATTAATAATTTTATACATATTTAGAGTCTATTGTGTGTATGAAGTTTTTCCGTTTTGCAGATTAAGTAAATCTAGACTTCACTCAAATATTGAGTCTAGCAACTGTAGTAACTGGGTGCGTCAGCCTCCCTATCGAATTGACCAATCAGGGTTCATCTTACCAAGCCGAAACAGTATGCATTCGCACATAACGTTCAAATTACAAACAAACAATACTAATAGTAGCCGCTTTGATATTGGATAAACCAAATCAGTCAACTCACGTTTGATGTGATGGCTATAGGTCCCCGAAAAGTTGGCTGACGTGAACTTTTACTGAATTTGGCTAGACTCAATACTGGAGCACAGTATTATTTTAGGCTAGGTTTCCTTAGACTGGTTAAATAGAACTTATCAATGTCAGACATAATACATGTCTCAAGTCAAATAGTGAAAATAACCTGCTAAAGTCATGTGCCATTAACTTTGGATGAAATAATGACGACTTGCATCTACACATTCACATGTATGCTCACATTAGTTTTGTTCACTGAGTTAATGGATTTCTCAATCTTACCTGATTTTTAAGAAATTTGAAATTATTCAGGGTCTTGAAAGAATCTATGAATCATGACAATAATGCACAGTTGTAATCAATTCCCCAAAACATGCTATCTTTTTTCTTCTGCATTGAAAGAATCCGACCTGAAAAATATGTTTCCCTCTTTGAAGTCTGATATGATTCGTGCGAGCCTCTCTTTGGAGAATTTCACACAGAGCTGATGTAAATGTTCCGCGGGGTCAAGGTCGTCCTGTTTGACCTCTGTGATGGCGAGCAGCATGTAGTTGATCCTTCGGCGACTGCAGGACGAGTCTAGGTAGTCTAACACGGAGATGAATAGAGGAGGGGTGTTGAGCGAGGGGTCGGAGTTTTCGTCTTCGTCTTCCTTATCCTGCAACAAGAGATTAACAGTTTCTCAGTGTTACATAGAACCAGACCAATGCACTAGCTATAAGATGTTCACCTTCACATTTGTTTAATAACCTCGAGAAAACAGTCGCATCTGTCAGTTTTAAATATGGTCGCCAAGTGACATCAAATAAAACTCACTTATGTTTATAGTCATCATGATATATTTCTAACCCAGTCGTGTGGTTAACTCTGAATGTGAATCAAAGTCTCAATCAAAATGTTTATTATCAATATATTACTTTAGGTCATCTACATATTTGTGGTACAAGATTAAACAATTCCAGCTGGTCAAATGCATCCTCGTTCCTCATTAAACAATAACATTATTGAATTGTAACTAATCCTTTTGGTTACCAGTTCATAGAGAAACATACTGTTGAGACAGTGAACAAACATAAGATTGTTATATTTTGGATCAGAATGTTATACTTTTTTTTTTTTTTTTATTTCCATTTTTTAGAGTACATAACCATCATACAATAGTAAGGGGGTACAATTGTCACAGTATACTAAGACATTCCATGTGTACATGGGTAAATATCAGACCAAACTTCTTATACATTTGGGTCATAGTTTTTCAAAAGCATATGGAGAGAGCTCCAGAATTTGTGAAAGCTTGCAAAGTTGCAATTTGAATATGCTATACATTTTGTTACTTGGTAGTATCTTATTAATTCTTGCTTTAGTGGCTTGATATTTGGTTTCATTTTCTTAATACTACATCTGTATAGCATTTGTTTTGTGATAAGAGTAATTATATTCAATGGGTTGTTATTTTTACCTTTGAAACCAAATAGTATATTTTCTTCATTGAAATCATAATTTCCATCAATATAGCCTGCAAGCCATTCTGATAGTTCTCTCCATATTGATTCAGCATACTGACAAGAGTATAATACATGGGAGATGGTTTCAGTTGGGTCATTGCATAAAGAACAAACTGGTGATTCTACGTATCCCATCTTAGAAAGCATTTGATTTGTGTAAAGTATATTATGAATGAATTTAAGCTGAAACCATCTTAAATCAATACTTTGTGTACATCTTTGTGCCATGAGGTTAAAATTCATCCATTCTGTGTCCAAATAATCTTTTTGTAAATGATTTTCCCATTTATCAAATGTTTTGAGTTTTGTAAATTTTGAATTTAATAAAGTCATATAGAATGTTGAACAACCTTGTTGATTGTTAATTTTTGATAAGTTAAAGGGAAGAACAGGTCCAAAATGGAATTTTTCATTAGAGTTGTGGCTTAGCAGAAAAGATGACACTGATCGTTTAATTCCTTCGTATGTTAAAAAATCTGTTTGAATATTATATTTTTCTGTAAAGTCAACATAATCATAAACTTGGCCATTGGTATCAATCATGTCACCTAGATAACATACACCTTTGTTATGCCATTGCTTGATGAAAATAGATTCACCCCCAATTCTGATGTCCTTATTATACCATATAGATTTTGACAAAATGTTATCATTGTTCTTAACTTCATTTTCACAACAATTTAAATATGAGGACCAGTTTGTGAGTACCTCCTTCCAGAATTTGTTGGTGATTCTAAGTACAACATTGTGTTTAATATAATGAGAATCTGCATAGAACAATATGGGCTTTTCCAATATATAATCAGAAAACAGTTTTGTCCAAACATCATTGTTGTAAATTATTCTCTTAATCCAATTCAATTTTTGAGCTGCAATAGTTTTTTCCACATCTGGAACACTTATACCTCCATATTTAGGTGGTTGTTGCATGATACTTCTTTTGATTTTGTCTGGTTTACCCTTCCAACTAAATTCAAAGCATTTTTTTTGAAAATATTCAAGAGTCTTTTTGGAGGGGCTAGGTATACTGCTAAACAAATGATTTAGCTTTGGAAGTAATAATGATTTCAGGACAGTGTTTCTTCCCAGAGGTGTTAAAGTTCTTTTGGCCCATAATTTCATTTCTTTTTCAATTTTTTCAAATTTGTTATTATAATTTGCATGAATCATATTATCTAGTTCAATATCAAAGTCAATACCAAGTAGTTTGAACTTATCTTGTGACCAGTCCAATTTCAATTCTTTGCAAAGCTTATATCTTGTTCTCTTTTTTGTCCCAATCCATATTAGTTTAGTCTTTTCAGCATTTATCTTAAAGTGACACAGAGTATCTTTCTTAAAATTTTATTTTGTTTTGATAAGCTACAAAATATCTTATATGCTAATTGAAGTTCATGTCTCATCACTGGACTCGCAAATATATCCATTTATGCATAATATCTCTAAAATGCTTGATTTTATGGAAAAAAACAAGAAAACATCTCAAATACGTTTAATATTCGAAATGATGTATCCAATTAATCTACCTATTAGTTACAATACCCAATAAACACTATCGAATCGAATATATCTTTCTTTCAGCTTATGACAAGGATTCAAAATTACGTTTGGCAATTTTGCGCGCGCCACTTGAGCTACATTGTCCGGTTTTCGATCAAAATCCCGACTTTGAATGGCCACATTTTCGCTCTAATGTACTGATTGACCTTTAACTTGTTATTTTCAGTAACAGTTAGTGGTTCCCGATGTGGTAACATCGATTTCAAAATTTGACATTTGTGATCCTATCAACATACTCTGTGTCTCTTTAAGGCCTGAAAATCTTGCAAAAAAAGATAAGGTGTTCATTGTTGCATAGAGGCTTTTTTCTGATCCATCTAAGGTTAATGTGGTATCATCTGCAAATTGTGCAAGAAGAGATAGAATATTGCCCATTTTAATACCATGTATGTTATTATTATTTCTTATCATGATTGATAGTATTTCCGCACATAAAATAAATACATATGGTGATATTGGATCCCCTTGGCGACATCCTCTTGAGACTTTAAAGGGGCAGTAGCACGTTTTTTGATAATTTTATATTCTAAAATTTTCACTGATAATTGAAAGTTGATGCTAAATGTATTAATTTGAAAGTGTCAAAAATCTCATTACACAAGCCAATAATCCATAGTCAGAGGACAAAGTTTGAAGATTCTTATAAAATCCATTGGCGGCCTTTTTGTGTGAACACCTTTAATTCATTTTGTGCAAGAAAAATGAATCGCATGGCTTAACTTTACATTATATATTTGAATTATTACTGCTTCACTTAGTTTAAATACATTGTCTTTCAATTGGAACCATTAATTTTCATTTTCCTGACATCACCTTATATTTCCCCTAAAAACGTGCTACTGCCCCTTTAAAGAATGAGCTAGCAAATCCATTTACCAATACACACGATTCAATATCTTCAAATAGTATTTTCACCCATTTTTTAATGTCCAAAATTGAAAAAGTCCAGAACATTTTGCATGAATTTTCTGTCAACAGAATCAAAAGCTTTTTCAAAATCAATGAGCATTAATAGACCTTGCTTTTGATACGTTTCAGTATAATCCATTACACCATAAATCAATCTAGTTACTTCCCCAATGTATCTACCAGTTACAAATCCTTTTTGATCTTCATGTATCATTATTGGTAGTACTTTTTTAATTCTATTGGCAATAGATGCAGAAGCTAGTTTGTATGAGGTATTGAGAAGAGATATAGGGCGCCAATTTTTTAAATATAACTTAGTTTTATTTTATTTTGGTATACATGTGATTAATCCTTGTCTTTGTGTTATTGACATTGTGCCAGTATCAAAGGCATAATTCAGTGCCTTAATAAGATATCTATGAAGGTCCAGCCAAAAAAACTTTTGAAATTCTGCTGTAAAACCGTCTGGGCCTGGGCTTTTTTCATTTTTCATTTTTTTAAGTGCATCTAGAACCTCATCATAAGTTAATTTACCTTCAAGGGATGTAGATGTAGTCTTATCAAGCCTGGGAGTTTGTATTTCACTAAAATACTCTTTTAAGTTAATTTGTGTACAATCTTCACTAGTATATAATTTTTCATAATAAGTTCTTACTTCTTGAATAATATCATCTTGTGCATCTAGTAAATTACCATCATTATTTTCAAGTTTTGATATTGATTTATTAAGGAAATTTCTAGATTCTAAGTGCAAGAAATATTTGGAAGGTTTCTCCCCTTGTTCTATCCATTTGGCTTTTGATCTAATAAAAGAGCCTTCAGTCTTAGTTTTTATTAAATTTTCCAAATCTAATTTTATTTCTTTTATTTTACCTAAAAGTATCTCTTTTTCACTTTCATTTTCAGTTTTATCAACTTTTATTTCGTAGTCAAGTAATGTTTCTTCTAGTTTATTTTCTAATGCCAAGTTTTTCTTTTTTTTGGTTGCAGAGTAGTAGATTGATATTCCCCTTATATTTAATAATAATATTTCCCAAAGTAATTGATCATTTATAACATAATCATTGATCACATTTTTGCTAGGTTCTTTGTATTGATCAATAGTGTCAGTTATAGTTTTCTTTACAAGGTCTACATAGTCTTTATCCTTTAATAATGAATTATTGAATTTCCAAAAGCCCTTACCTCTCTGCACTTCAGATAATGATATAGTCATCGAAATGATTGAGTGATCAGAATTAATACTTGGGATTATATCAGTATCAGTGACAGTCTGTAAAAGATTATGTGAAACTAGAAAATAGTCTAGTCTAGCTTGTTTCAAAGGTGTGGGTTGTCGCCAGGTAAATCTTCGGGAGGATGGGTTTGTTTCACACCATGGATCTTTTAAATCAAGTGCGTCCATTGTATCTATCAATTCTTTTCTTGCATTAGGATTGTTTACATTTTTGTAACTATATGTATCTTTTTCGGGATCAATTACAATGTTCCAGTCACCGCATATTATGATTCTTTCTCCCTCAAAATGTTCTGCAATTTCTTTAATTTTTTGTATAAATTCAGGTCTATCATTATTTGGCCCATAAAGGTTTATAAGTATGTATATCTTTTCATCAATTAATACATCAAGGGCTACATAATTACCTTCTTCGTGGTCTACAGCATTATCAATAACTTTAAATTCAAAGTTGTTATTAAATAAAATTACTGTGCCTCTTGAATTGCTTTTAAATGGTGATATGTAGCATTCTTTATATCCCCATTCTTGTTTAATTATTTGTTCCTGATCGGAAGTAAAATGAATATCCTGTAGGCAATAAATTTGTGCTTTCTTCTTTTTCAAAAATCTAAATACTTGTTTTCTCTTTTTGGAACCATTTAAGCCTCTGCAGTTTAAAGATAATATTCTTATCTTTGCTTTAGAATACATTTAGATTGTTTATGGTGATATATTCATCAAAAGGAATGCCTTGTTTGTACATGGTTGTATAAGTATAGATGGAAATGTTTTTTCTGTACAACTGGTGAAAAATGGAAAAATCATACAAATTGTACTTGTGTACATTACCGACTCCCATTTGGAGATGGAGAAAATGATAAAAGTCTCCTTAAAGCTCCGCCTCTTTTTTACAAAAAGTTTTATCAAGGCAGCGATAGATAGCGATCGTTTAAAACGAAATAAAATAGATGTCTCCTATTTCCCAATTTGATACAAATCAAAGTGTTAAGTGAGACAGTCAACATATTCAATAGCAGATTTATATTTTAGTTCAAAAAATAAAATAAATATCACCATTAATAGGTTTTTTCCCATAAACATGAATAAAAATAGCACGTCTATGTGAGATAATCAGGGATAAATTCTAAGATTTATATTTCCCTTTAAATAGTCATACAAAAGATACAAAACAAGGGCAGGTTTAAATTCTGTCATGAAAATGAAATAGTCGTAATAATGATAAGTATTACCTTTCATGAGAAATTTCCTTATATTCCATAGACATGAATAAGCATAGCACATCCATATGAATAACACAAAATAATATATGTGACTAATTTGTCACCACATCCGTTTTGTCATTTTGTCCAATGTTTGTAGATAGAATGTAATACTAGTAAATACACTTTCTCATTTCTCAGACCACTAGCCCAGCTTCCATTTCAGAAGAACTAGTGTATATTTCAAACCTTAATATTTCTTACATTTTTATTTGATATGTATATTTGCACAAGCTGTGAATAGAACAGGTGTCAACAGTAGAGTGCATTGATCAAAGCCTATATAGATTTGCATACATTTGCAACAATCATATTCATCTTTCAAATATAAGACGAATTCGTATTCAATTAAAATCAAGTTGTACATAGTAGTTCATCATACAATGAATGATTATGAATTATCAAAATCGGAAATCAATACAACCAAATTTTATTTTTTATATAGTTAAGAACTCAAATATAGTTTCTTCAGAGAGAGAACCTTAAATAAATCAAGGTGTAGAAGTTATTGCTGTTGCCATTTTAGTTGAAGCACCCCTAAAAGACACAACCCATCACTTATGAATTCACATAGTTCTCAGGCAGCACTTTAAGATGCATGGACACAGTGAGCACTTTTAACACGAAATACTCCAAAACACAATAACACCACTTCCATAATTTGACATATTTCAATAATAAATTTCAATACTTACAATAACAAGGGAGACAACTGTGTCGGCCAGGAATCCCTGAAGCACACTGTAAAGCACCTTATTCTTGTGTAGATCTACACTGTCTACCTCTGATTTAGATTCACAGTCTGATGGCTTCCCATCTGTTTCTGTATTTGATTCTTGGTCCATTTCTGGGCTTTTACCATTTTCAGTCGTTTCTTCTGGTTTATTGTCTGAGGTTCTTTCACTCTCTTGATTTGAGTTATTGGTGTTGATGAAATGGTCGAATTTCTTTTGATTTTCTGGTATCAATGGGAACAATGGTTCCAATATTTTCAGCAATATTCTCATCAGATCTGGAGCTGGTGAAAAAATCATATTGGTCAAACGGCAACTGTATTTTTTTGCAAAATTATTATTTATTGGCTTTTATGGAGAGGGCGCTTATTACGTTGAATACAGTAGTTGAAAGAAACTTTTAGGCTCTTATAAAATCCAGCAAATTCTTAGAATTATTCTAGCTACATCACACCAACCAAACCAACCCTTGATGATTAGAACATGCTAGAGGGCATCTCATTAAAAACTGAACAAACCTAACAACTATATTTCTGATTGGAGTACTGCTCAATAAGTCAAAATTACAGGAATGCATTTGGGTCCTGTGGTCACTTGCTTGACAACGACATTACATTCTATGTCGCTTTCACAGAGTAAAGAAGTTGATTATCCATTAAAATACTTTTCCTAATTGACGATTTTAATGAGATAGTGATGACAAATTACCGGAGGACAGTTTATCCACAACATCAGGGGAGGAGCTGTAGAGGACGTTAAGGACGGAGAGAGCGGACGCCAGACACCCCTCGTGCCCCTCCAGCCCGACAATCTCGTCCTCACACACCCCTAGCAGGTACTTGAGTAGCGGGATCTGCAGCTGCTCTGCACACGAAACTGGAGGAAATACGTAAATATTCATCAAACAACTTACACATTTAAGAGACTAAAGCACGTAATTTTCATTATCTTCGTGCTTCTTAAGAGAAGTACATAAAATCTGTCAACATCTTTTTGCTGTAGGGCAAAACACTCCACAATGACAAAACCCATCAAAGGGAAATAACTCTTATCTATACAATAAACAAGTTTTTATGATTGTCAAAGGTTCACCAGCGTAAGATATTGGTATAACATCAGCATGAATGTTCCATTCTACCATGACATTTCAAAATCCTAGAATTTCATTGGTTTATGTCTTTGGTTGAACCTACATTCGAACACGATTTTGATGATGGGCGTTTCACCGCGGTTTGATACACACTGCCATAGAAACAAACTTCATGACACGAGTCGACACGGATACGGTCACCGTACGCTTCGAGTTGCTTCGTCTGAATACTAACTAAAAGTCTTTTATCATTGTACTACCTGTACTTTTAAATAAGTAGAGTTTGATAAGCATCAATATAATGCATATTTATGTCCAGGAAATAGCGTATTTTTATGCGAAAGACTGAATGTAGGTCAAGAAGCTGCCGCAACCGGCTTTGGTTCAGTCAAGACAACAGTGACGTCAACCTTTGACGTCATAAGCAAAAGACATTATGACGTCGTAGTGTTGACCGAAGCACAACTGACATTACGCGGTAGAAATGACATTTAAAACGCTAAAATTAACTAGTCATGGTAGAATGGAGATAAACCTACTGTGTTTTTTAATTTTAGTGGTTTAACGTAAATTCGATACCGTTGGACAAATTCATCAGAGTATCAGAGTATGTGTAGCAATCAGGATTGTGTCAACGTGAACTGACCTAGAGCAGCGACCCCTTCCTCGGACGTGGACAGCAGCTGGAAGATGTGCATAAATGTCTCCAGGGTCTCGCTGTGGCTGTATCTGCAACAAGGGACCTCCATCTTGTTATTCAGTAACTTCTCAAAGAATGTAAGAGGATAATGAAACTATACGGAATTTAATGAATGGATTTTTGTATTGAGATTCAATTTTAAAGAATGTAGGAATCTTAAATGTGACTATCTATGATGACTCAACCTGTTACCATTCACACTCTAACAATACGTCCTGTGATGTCTTGAATACCTCCTTTATAATTGCATAGTTGGTCAGACACGCAGTAATCTCCTGTCGGCCTAGTTGAGAGGAATGAAATATTCATAGATATACAGAGATATGAAATCCTCTACACTAGGTCTGACCACACCCCCGTACCTTGCATGGTTTTCACCAGTTTAGTACAACCGTTAGCGGACCAATCATATTGTTTTGCTCATAAGATTGCTAGCGGTGTTCATGTTCCAAGCGTGGTTAACAGGAGTTGCTTACCCCTAGCCTATATCGAAGACTTTTGCCAGCAGCTTGTGATTGGTTATCTGAGTAAATGTAAGGACATACGACCTACGGGGCTGCGATCGGACTTTGTAGAGAGACCTATCGAAATAAGGAGTTTGATTCTTGAAAGAGTTCATATTTCAAATTTTTTATTCCTTTGAACTAGGCTGATTTTAATCAGACTGCTATTGCAACCTATCCAATCTGTTTTGGCGGCTTCCAAATGATTCTCATTTAGCTCCTGAATTGCCATGGACACTGATCTAACCTTGTTGCCAACTTGCTATGGCTACTTACCCAATCTGTTTGACGGCCTCAAGGAGACTCTCGGCCAGCTCCTGTGTTGCCATGGACACTGATTTGACCTTGTTGTCATGGCTACTTACCCAGTCTGTTTGATAGCTTCAAGGAGACTCTCGGCCAGTTCCTGTGTTGCCATGGACACTGATCTGACCTTGTTGTTATGGCTACTTACCCAATCTGTTTGACAGCTTCAAGGAGACTCTCGGCCAGGTTCTGAGTTGCCATGGACACTGATCTGACCTTGTTGTTATGGCTACTTACCCAATCTGTTTGACAGCTTCAAGGAGACTCTCGGCCAGTTCCTGTGTTGCCCAGGCAAGACAGAGTTCCTCATCCTGATCCAGCAACACATCAACACACTCCCCCGTGTTCTTCAGCAGGTCCGCTGCAACATCATCAACATCTTCATCATCAACGTGATCATCATCAATATATCATTGTCTTTTATCATCTCCATTGATCATCATCTATGTCATTATCATCATCATCATCATCCTCATCAAGATATCATCCTCTTTAAGATGATCATGATCATCACCATCATCAATGGCATCACCATCATCATCATCATCATCATCATCGACATCATTATCGCCTCGAAATTTGTTACTTTAATCAACTCATGTTTTATAAATTCGATATCAGTTACTTTGGTTAGATTTTCTATTTACTCAATGTCAACAAAACAATTATCAATTTGATATTCATATAGTTGCAGTGCTACTATCTTACATATAACTCTAGAAGAGGTCATTTCAAAAACAGACAAACAGATGCATATCTCATCAGTTTCAGTTTTGTATCCTGAATTTTCTATTGAATGGAAAAATGACTGAAACAGCTTAAGGAGAGGCCATAACCTTGGCTTGGACATAGTTAAAGGCATTCAAATCCTTTATGAATAGGAATGTATGAATGATTACTTCTTTACTCATGGTATGTACGGTTTTTTTTTCATTTCATTCTCCAGCAGAGGAAATGAACCTGAATCGAAACATTGCATTCAATGAATAAACAAGTTGCCATCCATGTATTCCATGTTACTCCAACTTCTAAAATGCCTCTCAGGAAGCAAATCAAATCAATGTTTCAGCTGGTTAACAAATTTCAATGTCATCATGAAAAGTTTTATCTGAAATTATCAGAAAAGACTTAACTATCAAAATATGACTTCAAGATGTGTTGGTAAAGGGTTAAATGACAAAATTTAACATCAAATGTTTCATTTTACATATCATTGATGGATATTCGTATACAAGTTGATATTCAATAACAACAAAGATGAATGTAAATTTGGTGTCATCCTTGTCATCCTTGTTATTATCATGTCCATATTAGTTCATAAACAAACATTGTGAGTTCTATGTAAATATTATTTGTCCTACTAAATTTCATTTGTCCCTGAATTGATATGAAGTTATATAACGACCCAGTTCTCAGTAGCATTCAAAGAAATCAAACAAAGATAACAACATAAACATTATCACACAAATGCTGAATAGTACAAACTAAGATTAGCAAAACCTGACGCAAACTATCAGATACACGAGTGTGCTATCGCAGCTACAAGCAACAACCGAGAAACCAGCCTATCAGATTTGAGCAGCATAACATGGCGATCATGTCACAAGCTTATCGATGTTATTCGGCTATCTGTGTTTGTCTTGTACCAGATCAATCCAGAACCCACATGTCACGATTTCACAAGTTTCGCCAGGCTAAGAGCGCCAGGTTTCTTCGTGACCTGATTGTAGCAGTGGAAGAAAGACCAGAAGCTCCTTACAGGGTAATAGTTCAGCTTGGGTCATATCACTTGCACTTGTTGTCAACAGGAAACTGGTCAAGTGTGATCAAGAGTTTGATGGTATTAGAGTTTGTTATCATGTTCGTCCTTGTTAACAGAATATCATCATGAAAATGTCGCCCATAGAAGTATGATGGAACTTGAGTTTGTTTCTTTTGTTTATTCCAGGTTGCGTAATCTCAGAATCATAAAGCGACCCATACAGAAGAATCTACACCAAATTATTCTTGAAGATTCTATTTGGAGGAGATTTCAAATTTCATTTCTATGATGATGTTTTCCCGAGCAAAATTCTTATTCTTAGACCTTATATATCCAATACCCTTGCAAATGCATACGAAAACTAGAAAATTTGTGTCCATGGGACACAGATGCCCCCGCTAATAAAAAAGCCCTCAATGTTTTCAACCATAGAATTTAAAACAAAATAAGAGATGCACATCTTTAGCTTCATTTAACTTCAAACATCCATTAAAATGTAGAAAATTAAAAATTCCCAAAACAAAATATGAGATTTACACCTTTAGGATACCTATAGTATAAAGCATGTTTGAAAGATCAGCGCAGTCTATCCAGTACTTTTTGAGGAGAAGTGGATAAACAACATCCCTTATCATACCAATATGAGCTTTCACTTGCCCCAAAATTCACCTAAGTTCAACATGACAGAAATTTTTAGGAAAAATAAAAATTGAAAAACAAAATATGAGATGCACACTCTTAGGATGCCTAAAAGCCATGTGTGCGATTTCAATAAGATCTGTTGAATGGTTTTTGAGAAGTGGATAAAAAAATGCCCTGTATAGAGTGGTTACGTACGTACGTACGTACGGACGGACGTACCGACAACCGAGGGTAATCCAATATGCCCCCTGCCATATATGGCGGGGGCATAAAAATAGAGCCATTGGCTCTGTTCCTCATCAGGCTTTACATATGATTTTGCTTTAGGGTGTGACCAATGTGGTTCCTCCCTAAGTAGGGGCCACAGGGTCACAAAATCTACAGTTAGTAATCCTCACTAGTCAAGGAGTCTGTACACAAAGTTACCGCTTTCTAGGCCTTATGCTTCTGGGGAAGAAGATGAAAATAGGTTTTTAGGATGTGGCCACTATGGCCCACATTAGGGGTCACAGGGCCACCAAAGCTACAAGTTATAATCCTCACTTGTCAAAGAGTCTGTACACAAAGTTTCAGCTTTCTAGGCCTTATGCTTCTGGAAATAAAGATGAAAATAGGTTTTAAGGATGTGGCCTCTGTGGGCCTTATTAGGGGTCACAGGGCCACCAAAGCTGCAATTTAAAATCCTCATTAGTCAAGGAGTCTGTTCACAAAGTTTCAGCTTTCTAGGCCTTATGGTTCTGGAGAAGAATAGTAAAATATTACAATTTCTAATCCTCACTAGGCAAGGAGTCTGTACACAAAGTTTCAGGCTTCTCTGGAGAAGAAGTCGAAATTCCACAAAGTTTACAGACGGATGGTCGGACGGACGAACGAACGCTGGACACCATGTCATGCCAGATGAGTTAAAAACTTAGAAATAATCATAATCATCCACTGTGATGTCCCCCAACCCAACATTTAATCCAAAAATTACCCTCCCCCTGATATGTACAAGGTTCAAAAGGCACCACTTAACCACTAATGGGTTTGTTCTTTAGATCTAACCACATACCAAGTTTTATTTAAAAATATTGAGATATGGCCAGGAAAGGCACCCTACCCCCAATATGTAAATAAGTTCAAACTGTTGCCATGGAAACCCGAAAAACTTAAAAATAGAGCCATTGGCTCTGTAGCTCATCAGGCTTCATCATCAATTATGCTGTAGAGTGTGGTCAATGTGATTCCCCCTTTGTAGAGGCCACAGGGTCACCATTCATAAAATTCAGTATATAGGCGACAAGTTTCAGTTTTCTAGGCCTTTACTTCTAAAGAAGAAGATGAAAATAGATTTGAAGGACCCACAAAAGCTACAATTTATAATCTTCACTAGTCAAGGAGTCTGTACACAAAGTTTCAGCTTTCTAGGCCTTATGGTTCTGGAGTAGAAGATGAAAAAAACTTTTAAGGGCTTGGCCCATGTGGCCCTTATTAGGGGCCACAGGGCCACCGAAGCTACAATTTATAATCCTCACTAGTCAAGGAGTCTGTACACAAGGTTTCAGCTTTCTAGGCCTTATGCTTCTGGAGAAGATGAAAATAGGTTTTTAGGGCGTGGCCCCTGTGGCCCTTATAAGGGGTCACAGGGCCACCAAAGCTACAATTTATAATCCTCACTTGCCAAGGAGTCTGTACACAAAGTTTCAGCTTTCTAGGCCTTATGGTTCTGGAGAAGAAGATGAAAATAGGTTTTAAGGGCTTGGCCCCTGTGGCCCTTATTAGGGGCCACAGGGCCACTAAAGCTACAATTTATAATCCTCACTAGTCAAGGAGTCTGTACACAAGGTTTCAGCTTTCTGGGCCTCATGCTTCTGGAGAAGAAGATGAAAATGGGTTTTTAGGGCGTGGCCCCTGTGGCCCTTATTAGGGGCCACAGGGCCACTAAAGCTACAATTTATATTCCTCACTAGTCAAGGAGTCTGTACACCAAGTTTAAGCTTTCTAGGCCTTTTGGTTCTGGAGAAGAAGATGAAAATAGGTTTTAAGGGCGTGGCCCCTGCGGCCCTTATTAGGCGCCACAGGGCCACCGAAGCTACAATTTATAATCCTCACTAGTCAAGGAGTCTGTACACAAGGTTTCAGCTTTCTAGGCCTTATGCTTCTGGAGAAGAAGATGAAAATAGGTTTTTATTAGGGGCCACAGGGCCACTAAAGCTACAATTTATAATCCTCACTAGTCAAGGAGTCTGTACACAAGGTTTCAGCTTTCTAGGCCTTATGGTTCTGGAGAAGAAGATGAAAATAGGTTTTTAGGGCGTGGCCCCTGTGGCCCTTATTAGGGGCCACAGGGCCACCAAAGCTACAATTTTTAATCCTCACTAGTCAAGGAGTCTGTACACCAAGTTTAAGCTTTCTAGGCCTTATGGTTCTGGAGAAGAAGTCGAAATTCCACAAAGTTTACGGACGGACGGATGGACGGACGGACGGACGGATGGACGGACGGACGCCGGACACCATGCCATGCCATAAGCCCATCGGGCCTTACAGGCCAGATGAGCTAAAAATTCAGAATAAGGAAAAAGATTCAAAAGGCACCACTCAACAACTAGACCTAACCACATATCAAGTTTTGTTAAAAAATATTAAAAAACTTTTGAGATATTGCCCAGAAACAGTTCCTACATACAATATACATACGATGAATACTAATAAAAATATGCAAGATAAAATAAAGGACAACTATTTTCCTCATCCCATTCAATTCCATAAAAATATGGATTATACACTCACAAATCTCTCCACAACTTCCCATGTATGCTTTACAATTACATTCAAATCGAAGTCGAAACACAGAATAAACTAGATTAGCGTTTGCGGGATACCGCAAAAGCAGAGCAGCCCCGGAACTTTGGGTTTCGCCTTACCCTGTTCCGCCTTTTACAGGCCTCACCAAATTGGGAATTTTCTCGTGACCTTGACCTTTGACACTCAAGGTCACACAATCAATGAACACATTTCATTGAGTATAACATTATTGTAATGAAATAAAGTGTTAAAAATACAATTAATCCATTTTCTCCATATATGTTGACCTTGCTGTGACCTTGACCTTCGACAATTAGTACCCAAAACTTTTTGAAAATGTTGAACTTCTCAAGAGATAATATATACAAAATCTAAACTTCATAGCACAAAAACTTTTCAAGTTATTGTGTTTACAAGGAATTGCAATAACTCATATCTCATGACCTTGACCTTTGACCTTCAAGGTAACACAATAATTGAACACTTTTTATTGAGTATAACAATCATGTATTGATTAAAAGTGATCATAGTTAAAATTAAGCATTTTCGCTAAACCATGCTTAAGTCATGACCTTACTGTGACCTTGACCTTTGACAGATTGTAGCCGAAACCTTTTCAAAATTTTTTACTTTTCCAAGGATGATATATACCAAGTTAGAGCTTCATAGCACAAAAACTTTTCAAGTTACCGTGTTTACAAAGAATTTTGTGGTGATTTTATAACTCGTGACCTTGACCTTTGAACTTGAAAGTGAACATGTCATAATGATTCCCTGGAAGTATTAACATTTAGACATGTTCATGAGTTCTGAAAAGCTAAATGGGATAAAGTTATACCCCAATTAAGTGCATTTTGTAATAACTCATATCTCATGACCTTGACCTTTGACCTTCAAGGTCACACAATCATTGAACACTTTTTTTTGAGTATAACAATCATGTATTGATTAAAAGTGTTCATAGTTAAAATAAAGCATTTTCGCTAAAACATGCTTACGTCATGACCTTGCTGTGACCTTGACCTTTGACGGATTGTAGCCAAAACCTTTTCACAATTTTTTACTTTTCCAAGGATGATATATACCAAGTTAGAGCTTCATAGCACAAAAACTTTTCAAGTTATCGCGTTTACAAGGAATTCTTAGTGTGAATACATAGCTCGTGACCTTGACCTTTGACCTTGAAAGTGAACGTGTCAAAATCGTTCCCCCGAGGTATGAGGAATAAGAGTTCTGGAAAGCTTAGGGGAAAAAAGTTATAGCTAGTAGTACGAGTGCGGCGGCGGCGGCGGCGGCGATGGAAACTTCACAAAAACTGATAGCAGCCCCGTCCTTAGACGGGGCTGCTAATAAGTTCAATATACATTCAACTTCTAAATTGTCTTTCAAATAAGTTTTGTATTTATTTTCATCTATTTTTTTCAAATCTTAGATTCACTTAGTACCACATCTTTATTTCATAGTTACATAAAAGTCCCAAAAATAAGATAAAAGTCTCAGTAAATCTCCTTTTCAATTAATTTAATATCACTTTTTTTGTAATTATATATTTAATGATTAATTTCAATTTCATAGTCCAATTATTAGTCTACATGAAGGTGACAGCTGGATGTCCTGTAACTAGGTCAACAATATATATCTATTTCTATATCTACATATCTGACCTCATCATCCACATCTTGACCATCTGATGACCATCAGATATTATAAATAAACTATTTGTCACATGCTACGGTCACGTCAGGTTCATGTTTTGGAATTAGAAAAGGCGATGTGAGGATAAAGAACGGGAAGTTCAATAGTGGATAAAAACTCTCAATTTACAACATAATTGTATTTTTTTCTAATTGTTTGAAATTTTGGTTCCATGAATGTATTTGTTGCGTAAATGTTGCTCTTATGATAATGATCAAAAGAACATGTAAGAGTTAATGATTTTTTGGATCTTTATTTTGAGAAAGGGTTAGTTTGGAATTTCATGATTGTGACGCTCTGTTCATAGAGAAGGGCCAAGAAGTCTATAAAACTTTTCTCCTTTCTCCTGCTTTTAGCTATAAGGCTATAGAACCATTAACTTAAGAATTTATTCTAAGTGAGTGAGTTATTGGTTTACGCCGCTTGGGCAATATTTCAGCCATAAGCGGCATGAATTTATTTTAAAAACTGAAGATCTTGTTTATACCAAGTGAGTGATATTGTTATTTAACATCAAAAAGGACTGGGTTCAAGGTTTTAATATAATTTCCGAGAGCAAAGTATAACAATTTGATCGTTAAATTACTTTATAAAGAATATTATATTATTGCCCATGACATGCCATGCTAACAACAAACATGCCAGGTATTTTGCTCCTGAAATACAAATATTTCAGCGCTCATTGTCGTAAACAAAGTTATTATGATATGTACAGTCTTTATTGTCCTCTATATCTAGATTCACATTACCTGTGAAATATAATACATTGATGACGCAAAACAAAGCATAAGATATTGAACCTATCACATTCCAATCCAGGCAGGTAAACTATTAACAAGTTAAGTCCTCTGATGAACATTACCTACATTTCTAACAAAGGAGGGCTATGTACTTATGTATTGGTCATTTAATCTACATTCCTTACCGTTGCCAATAGGGTTACTGTATTCAACCAATTCAGCGCCCTGGGCGGTTAAAAAATTTGAAAAAGGGGACGCTTATTAATTTTTCTTAATCATTGAGCTAAATGATAAAGATGTTAGTAAATTCTAGATCTGCATATACTTTTTTAGCAAAGTTACAAATCCAATGACCATGATTAAAGAGGACTTAAATCAAGTCTCCAAACAATTTCTTTTTTAAATTTCAGAGGGTTACTCATGTAAGGAAAGCTGGGAGAGGGGCGCTTAGTTTTTAATTTGAGTCAAAAACCCTGTTAGGGTGCGCTTATAGGGAGAGGGCGCTTATTACGTCGAATACGGTAATCTATAATCTTCTAGTACGTGTCACCAAATAACGGTAATCAGATCTTGGGGTTAATATTGCAAAGTCTATCAACCTAGATCGATACGATTGGAAAACAACATACCGTATTCGCCGTTATAAGCGCCCAGGGCGCTTAAAAAATTGATTTGGGTGGGCGCTTATTAAAATGATGTGAGTGACGAACGAAAAATATAGACTACTCACGTGGAACTGTGTTTAGGTTGTCTTTGATGATTGATACAGGCGTTCAAAACATACTTACACATTATCGAGTTCAAATCACATTGCCTATGGCGGCGAGAGACCCCAACCAAGAACATCATTGTGCGAGTTGCATTGAAAATTTACATCGATACTTTTGACTATATTGTTAAAGTCTTCTTAAATATCAAGTGACACTTTTCCAGACGTATATTATTGAAAAGAAATTGCAAATGCTAACTTACATTGTTTGTTGTTTGTCTTAGTCAGATTACATAATATTATTCTCATGAAAAACGAACGTGAATAATCAGTCGACAGCTTTTGCTGCATGTGTTTACAGGAGAGAGATCTTTGTTACAAGCCTTTTAATTGGTCCAGAAATGTAGGTCAACCAATCAGCAAGTCGATTTGAAAACGATGTATGAAACTGAAACGTGGTTGTAATAAATTCATGACAACAAATTGTCGATACATTATTAAATGTCTACATATTCAAATATTTGTTAAACATTTTCGATATATTACATTTTCCAAAACAACATGTAGTTAATTGAAATATTTACTTATATAAAATTCGAAGAAAAACATGCAAAAATTATGATCATGAGCACGAAAGAATATTAATAATATTATTTGTCGTCAAGAAATTACGATAGAGATTCCAAGTGCAGTAAAACAACGTGCTTTCGCGAAAGTATATTTGACAAAAATATCTTTGAACTTTGATTAAATACGATAAATAAGTTTGGAAATGGACATATTAAACATATAGAATGGATAACAAGCCTTATAAAGCGATAGTTCTTGATAACATTTAGGAAATCAAATAATTCAATTCCCGATCGATGATGCAAGTGAAACCACATCCATCTTGATTTCTGCTGAATTTAACAGTACGTTTATAATGCCTGAATATTTAAAAACAATATATTAATTTATTTTTATTATTTTACAATGCATATAGTCATTAAAAACAACAACTGGACAATGTATTTTTATTTTTTAAGAAATGACATCGATGTAAACTTGTGCATTTTTTATTCCGGTGTAAACATCGCTAACTCGATCGTCTGACATCGATTGTGTCACACTTCCCAGAATTGCGTGGTGACAGATGATAAATATATAGACACTCGACAGGAGCAGGGCGGAAATTCCTTGTCACGGGCTCTTAGCGACTAGTTTCTCGTCTGAAGGGGTTGTTGGATTGAAGTTAGGTAAGTTGAATTTATTATTTAGTACCGCTGGTACATGGGCGGTTATTAGAGTTAATTGCAAAAACCTTTGGGGGGCGCTTATTGGAGCAGGGCGCTTATTACGGCGAATACGGTATTTATTTTAACACTATATTCATTTTAAAAGTACATCAGTGATTAATAAGGATCTAATCTAAATAGGAATTAAGAAATAGAAATTAGAAACAAAGATTAATGAAAAATAAATAATAATAACCTTCAAAATGGCTACCATGGACATTTAATAATTTTTGACAACATATTTCAATAAGATTAATGTATTTTTATCCATGAACTGTTACTGTATAAATAGTCACTTAGATATGAAATATGAAAAGCAATAAATAAGCACAAAAACAATTATCATAAATGAATGAATTAGTTTTATTCAATTGTTTCTAACAAATGTACCAAATTAAACTAACATGATACTTTTCATTGACAAACATTCCTACCTATAACTACATTTTTGTTTCATTGTCACAAAGATAATGAAAGATAAAATTATCTTGAAATAAAATTCTAATAAGCTTATTTATTTTCATTAAATTACTTTAGAATATTAAAGCTATTCTTATCAATATTTTTCTAGTGCTGATTATATCCAGCTCAACTAGAAGTCAAAAGATAATTGGATATCACATTAATGGCATAAATCATTATATAATTTTAAAAATCTCACATATTCATCTCCAAATAGTAATCATATGATAAATTCTTGTTTTTAATGAAAATCAGTTATGACCTTCCTATTGTCACTATACAATGTCAATTAACTTCTTAAATGTTTTTTCCAGCAACAGTTGATACCTTTCAATCAAATGACACTATTGATAAAGTTTGCATATGTGACAATTCATAGAGCTCTTAGATAAAAGCTTAACTCCCTGGGAAGCATACAACTCGTGCAGTCATGAGGCACAACATTGTCGACTCACATGCCTTTGTCAATTCACTAATATTCAGCAGCTACAGACCATCACTAAAATCTTATTGTATGTCAAAATCTTCATCTTTCATAAAATAAATTCATATGTATGGATGAAATGTGTTCACAGAATTTATCATTTTCATATAAAAACTGCTATGGATGACACATGATCATCAATATTGAAACTCAAAATTCGCAAGAATTGTTCCTCAGAAATTCGAATACCTTTTAGAAGCCATCAACATCAAGAAAGAGTATGCTAGAGAATAGTCTCAAACAGTCTTGAATAATTACAAATCCCTCCATAGTACTCCAAAGTCAATTTATTGCAATAAATTTTATGTCTTTAAAGTTAAATTAATGAAAAGAGAAAGGTAACCTTGAAATATACATATTTAAGATGTAATTACGTAAGGACGGGGCTGCTAATGATACCAACATTGTTATTCACCTAACATAACGACCACCCTCTGTATATAGGTCACTGGGTCAGTGGTGTCAGAGTGGGGGACTACGAGGAATACATTAACTTGTTTATGTCACTCTATAGCATGTGATACGGAACGTTGACTGATAACTCTCAACACTAGTATGTATACAGCAAGTTTATCCAGGTTGATTATAAGGTCACAGGAACTACATATCTTGCTTTTTTTAAATTATGTCAAAGTTAAAAAGGAAAAAATAAATATAAATTTTTTTAAAAAAAATAGAGCCCTTTGCTCTGAGCTCATCAGGCTTCATATCAATTTTGCTTTAGCGTGTGGCGAATGTGGTTCCCACCTTAGTGGGCCCACAGGGTCACCAAATGTACAATTTGGAATCCTCCTTTTCTAACTTAGGAGACATAGTGTCAGCTTTCTAGGCCTTTTGCTTCTGGAGAAAAAGATGGAATTGATTAGAATGGTTTGGCCCTTATTGAGGCCATAGGACCGCCAAAGCTATCAATTATAATCCTCACTAGTCAAGGAGTCTGTACATAAAGTTTCAGCCTTTTAGGAGTTATGCTTCAGGAGAAGAAAATTAAAAAAGGTTTTAAGGGTGTGGCCCCTGTGATCCTTATTATTCTATCATTATTTAAAATGAAAGCATCAGTCACATGGATGTAACCAATGATTGAACGTTATTTTGACTCAAAATTGATTATTGAAAAGAAGACTTTACCAGAATTGATATTTGTGGTGCAAAAATTAGTTAAGTGTCATTCATGAAAACAGATATTGGACATACCCAGTAGTTGGTTTAAACATATTTTATTTCACAAAATGAAATAAGGATTGGTAAACAAGCCACAGGGCTTATTTGAACACCGCTGGAAATGGTTGCATAGATACTTTTTAGCTCATCAGGACTGAAAGTCCAGATGGGCTTATGGCATGGCCCGTCATCCGGCGTCCGTCCGTCGTCCGTCGTCCGTCCGTAAACTTTTGACACTTTCGACTTCTCCTCATGAACCATACACATTAGAGAGCTGAAATTTTGTGTACAAGTACCTTAGCATATGGAGATTCTAATTTGTAACTTTGGTGACCCTGTGACCCCAAATAGGGTCACAGGGGTCACAACTTTAAAAACCTATTTTCATCTTCTTCTCCAGTTCCAGAAGGACTAGAGAGTTAAAAATGATATGTGCAGACTCCTTGGCCAATGGGGATTCCAATTTGTAACTTTGGTGACCCTGTGACCCCAAATAGGGTCACAGGGGTCACAACCTTAAATACCTATTTTCATCTTCTTCTCCAGTTCCAAAAGGAGTAGAGAGTTAAAAATTATATGTGCAGACTCCTTGGACAATGGAGATTCTAATTTGTAACTTTGGTGACCCTGTGACCCCAAATAGGGTCACAGGGGTCACAACTTTAATAAAAGTACCGAGGGTACAGAAGCTCACCTTAAAATGAATGATGTGGTAATATGGTTTAATTGTGTAACCATCTTTTATATGATAATTGATTATGGCTGCCATCGTGATTTTTTTATCTTTTAAAATGCTATTCTTCTGTTGGAAACCACTAGAGCTTGAACAAACATTAATACAAGAATGATATAATCATGATTTGTTAACAAGCAGTAGGTTTTTGTATAACTTTTTTGTATATCTATGGCTGAATTGGTGACCATCTTGGACTTTTTAATCTTCAAAATGCTACTTTTATGTGGGCATCTGTATTAATTTCATTATGATATCTTGATTGGTTTAGGAGTATTCATTTAGTCACACTCTCAACTTCCAAAGAACTAAAAAGATGATGCACATAAACATTTGGAATATATCCCTCTGACACAAATCACAAATTCAGCTAGTGATAAGTCCAATTGCCAAAGTAAACTGTCCAGGTCAATGTCTCATGTAATTCTAACTGGAGATTTCTGAATATCTTAAATCTTGACATATGTTAGTGCAATCTGATTGGTCAGAATAGGCTAGCAACATGGGGGTTTATGCTAATTACTAGATATGATGACCTATGATGACCTCTTGCACCTGCATGTAGATTATGTAACTTATCCTCTTATGTAAGTTACTGTTATTCCATATAGTGAGTGTCCTCCCCTCATTTCAATATGCAATACAGATACCCTTTAGAGGAGAGTTGCAGGAGAGGGGATGGAAGGATAGGAGGGGAAAGGGGGTGGTTGGGGGGGATAGAAGGGGTGGGGGTAAAAGAGAGGTTTGCAATGGAAATAATCTGGAGGTCAACTCAGTAATATGTTTATTGAAGTATCTTAACTAACAGAGAGAATTGGTGAGAAAGACTTTGTAAAAAAAGAATTGTTCAGACAGCTGTTCAATGAATGCTGTTTTGAAGATGAATATTATATCTTTTATTAGCATGACAAACAAAATAAAAGATAATTAGTTATTCATTAACCAAAATTTTCAATTTGGAATAAATTAATTGCATGGGAACAAAGGAGTAAAAAACCTTACAGTTAGTGTTGGGAGTGAACAAATTTAATCATTTTAAATGCTTTTGAAAAGAATTTGTTTGAATTGAATGATCATTATAATTATCTAGATAATCATTGTTCAGACCGTAATCAGATATAGATGATTAAAAAATGTATATTTATCCCTCACTGGCTATTTTATTTGCCATATATGAAGTGTCAGGAATTATGTAACCCACTGATGGAGTGAACAACTTCTATCATTTTATGTTTTATTAAAAAAGATTTATTAAAACAGTCATGCTTCAGGCTGTTCGCAGATAAAGATGATTCATACATTTTTTTGTAACTGTATTTATGGTGTTGATAAATATTACAACAAGCGTATCGATACAAATATAATGACATTGATTTGATTGATCAGGAAATGTATTCTTTTCAATGAATTTCATGAAATCTAATTGAAAATTCAATATAATTGACATATTGACCATCTTGGATTCTTGATAATAAAATAAATGCGTCTTTGTCAGGAATCAATATATAAAAATATACTCACTTTTCAGAATGATATCTTAATTGATTTAGTAGGAGTAGTACTTGGCCTGAAATCTAATTGAAAAATAATGACTTCTATGATGACATGTTGTTCCAAGAACCCCTTCAGCATGATACAATTATCATTTAGTTTTACAGGTATTTATAAAACACATGGTATTGGAACTGGAACCTGATACAAAATACCTCTATTATTAACTTATCATGTAGATTACTGTACATAAAAACACATTCTTGACTTGTTAATATTAACTCATCGTGCAGATTGTTGTACACAAAAGTTGATTCTTGACTTGTTTAAATTGTTATTTGTAAAAAGTATTACTATTATTAGAATACAAGTATACTTTTCATAAAGACAATTTATATACTTTCCATTATGTTCTATTTATCAATTAGGTCAGGATTACTATGCATTATACAAGCAGGCAGGGCTGCTAGCCCCAGATCCTTAAGGAGAGTGTAGCAATTTGTGTATTTGGCTTTGTGTAAGTATATTTGGAGAAGCACCCTAGTGTGCTGAGCATGTAAACCTGAACTCTAGCAAAGCCCTTATGTGTGGTATTAAAAGACTTGACGGGAGAGAACATGAATTGTTGTGAAAAATATATATAATTTCACAAAATATAGTTAGCTTATGTCCTAAATTGATTTTGTGTCAAGAAGAACTTCTGTTAGATATAGAAATGGTACAAATATGAGTAAAACACAGGAACTGGAACCTGATGCAAAATAACTCTTTCCACATCAACTTATCATGTAGATTGCTAAACACAAAGCTTATTGTTGACAAATTTTGTGTAAGTTGTTTTTCTTAAAAAGAACATTTCACTGTCATGAGAATACAAGTCTAATTTCCATAACTCTTATTGCATACACATGGCCATATAGCATAATGCTCTACCATATCAATTGGGTCAGGTTGATTATGCAACAGACTAGCAGCTGAGACTGTGATGCAGCCTGTATTGGGATGTGTATTAGAAATGCATAGTTGACTCAGCAGGAATATCTGAACTCTGGTTGACCCCTTTTGTGTGGTATTTAAAGGAATATAAGGGAGATACCATTGTTTAAAATTCAACATGATGTTTAATGTCATTGGGTTTTTGCAGCTAGTTGCCATAAATATTTTAAACAAATTAATTAATTATGTTTGTCTTTCATCTTAATGTTTTAGAAACACTTAAAAATATAGAACAACTTGCATGACAATCTTAAATATTCCATATTCAAGATAATATTATGATTAGTAAGTTCAAATTAGAGAATTTATATGGTGCGAGTGATCACTTGATGAAAGCTTAAAATTTAGTAATAATGATGTGTCATCTGCAGCTGAAAAGTCAATATGGCTGCTATTGCGGCCATATCACAATAGGTATAACATACTACAATATGAAAATGATATCTAGATTGGTTTAGGAGAAGGAGTCATTTTCATGAAATCTAATTGAAAATTCAATATGGCTGCCATGGCGGCCATCTTGGATTCTCAAAACTGAAACGTCTACCTTTCTGTGAGGAATCACCATGGGTATAACATACTACAATTTCAGAATGATATCTGGATTCGTTTAGGAGGAGTAGTCTTTTTCAGGAAATCTAATTGAAAATTCAATATGGCTGCCATGGCGGCCATCTTGGATTCTCAAAACTGAAACGTCTACCTTTCTGTGAGGAATCACCATGGGTATAACATACTACAATTTCAGAATGATATCTGTATTCGTTTAGAAGGAGTAGTCTTTTTCATGAAATCTAATTGAAAATTCAATATGGCTGTCATGGCGGCCATCTTGGATTCTCAAAACTGAAACGTCTACCTTTCTGTGAGGAATCACCATGGGTATAACATAATACAATTTCAGAATGATATCTGTATTCGTTTAGAAGGAGTAGTCTTTTTCATGAAATCTAATTGAAAATTCAATATGGCTGTCATGGCGGCCATCTTGGATTCTCAAAACTGAAACGTCTACCTTTCTGTGAGGAATCACCATGGGTATAACATACTACAATTTCAGAATGATATCTGAATTCGTTGAGGAAGAGTAGTCTTTTTCGTGAAAGTTTACGGACGGACAGACGGACGGACGGACAGACGGACAGACGGACGGACAGACGGACGACGGACGAAGCGCCATGACATAAGCTCACATTTACTTTGTAAAGGTGAGCTAAAAACCTATTTTCATCTTCTTCTCCAGTTCCAGAAGGACTAGAGAGTTACAAATTATATGTGCAGACTCCTTGGCCAATGGGGATTATAATTTGTAACTTTGGTGACCCTGTGACCCCAAATAGAGTCACAGGGGTCAGAACCTTAAATACCTATTTTCATCTTCTTCTCCAGTTCCAAAAGGACTAGAGAGTTAAAAATGATATGTGCAGACTCCTTGGCCAATGGGGATTCCAATTTGTAACTTTGGTGACCCTGTGACCCCAAATAGGGTCACAGGGGTCACAACCTTAAATACCTATTTTCATCTTCTTCTCCAGTTCCAAAAGGAGTAGAGAGTTAAAAATTATATGTGCAGACTCCTTGGACAATGGAGATTCTAATTTGTAACTTTAGTGACCCTGTGACCCCAAATAGGGTAACAGGGGTCACAACTTTAAAAACCTATTTTCATCTTCTTCTCCAGTTCCAGAAGGACTAGAGAGTTAAAAATGATATGTGCAGACTCCTTGGCCAATGGGGATTCCAATTTGTAACTTTGGTGACCCTGTGACCCCAAATAGGGTCACAGGGGTCACAACCTTAAATACCTATTTTCATCTTCTTCTCCCAGTTCCAAAAGGAGTAGAGAGTTAAAAATTATATATGCAGACTCCTTGGACAATGGAGATTCTAATTTGTAACAACTTTAAAAACCTATTTTCATCTTCTTCTCCAGTTCCAGAAGGACTAGAGAGTTAGAAATTATATGTGCAGACTCCTTGGCCAATGGGGATTCCAATTTGTAACTTTGGTGACCCTGTGACCCCAAATAGAGTCACAGGGGTCACAACCTTAAATACCGATTTTCATCTTCTTCTCCAGTTCCAAAAGGACTAGAGAGTTAAAAACGATATGTGCAGACTCCTTGGCCAATGGGGATTCTAAATTGTAGATTTCGTGACTCCATGACCCCAAATAGGGTCACAGGGGTCACAACCTTAAAAACCTATTTCATCTTCTTCTCCAGTTCTAAAAGGACTAGAGAGTTGATAGTGATATGTGCAGACACCTTGGACAAAGGGGATTCTAATTTGTAACTTTGGTGAACCTGTGACCCCAAATAGGGTCACAGGGGTCACAACCTTAAAAACCTATTTTCATCTTCTTCTCCAGTTCTAAAAGGTCTAGAGAGCTGAAATTATATGTTTACAGACTCCTTGGCCAATGGGGATTCTAATTTGTCACTTTGGTGACCCTGTGACCCCAAATAGGGTCACAGGGGTCACAATCTTAAAAACCTATTTTTCTCCATTAGATGACAGTCTATGGCAAATTTATTTCTCCTTGGATATTTTAGTGTGGACTTCTTTCAGTGTCTGATTTTGGCGATCTTAAAAGTGTTGAATAATAATACATTTGTTTTGTAATATTTGTATAGGTTTTCTTGCAATAGGTAACATCAGTTTCATTTTAGCTCATCTTGCCTGTATAAAGCAAACTTGATATGATGCCTGATGAGCTACAGAGCCAATGGCTCTATTTTTTGTGTTGTGGCCTGACAAGTAAGTTCATTATCCTCACCTGTACAATGATAAACTGCAAAACACTCTTAACTAATGTGAATTCCATGTCACATGATGTTTTCACCTGTGTAATGAGGTCAGGAATCAGAGATAACGGGTGGCACACAACTTCTTTGACTCACAACAAAACTCTACATTATTTGGTTGGCTTGGTCCCATAACCTCTGCATTCCTGCCTTTAGCAGCCATTTAACGATTGATAAAAGACTGATATGCCATATTCTCAAATGTACAAAAATAATGGTTTATCAAGCATTCTTTGACAGGGCCAGGTTATTTGTAATCTAGAAAATAGTTGAATGGATAACAGGGTTTAATTAAGTTTTTTATGTTCAACTAAATGATGGTTGACAGAGATATGCTACTTATATTTTGGTTAATTGATATTCATACCGGTAAAAGTAGTTATTATATTATTATTCATATAAGGAGCTCAGTTGGTAGAAAGCTGCTTGTCATCAAGATCATGGTTCGATTCCCAGCCACAACGTTAAAAGATGGGAGATTTTGCTTCTTTGCTTGACGCTCAGGATTAAAAGGATAGGACAACACTTAAACTTGGGCTCCATTTTGGGTTCCTGGTGCAATAGGTGCAGAAAGAATTTCCGACATTACTTTATAATAACAAAATGGATTTGTTACACTAATTTCCGCGATTCTGATTGGACGAGAGCGCTCAAAACCTTCTGCCATTTCTCGATGAATGCAGAAAAATTTGCAACCATACCATGTGCATTCATTCCTTGTGACGTCACAATCACCTGACGCAATAGTCCGGTTTTGACAGTTGCGAGTTACGTTCTGTTGCAAAGACAGATATAACATATCCTATCACTTCCCACCTGTGTTTGTAACAAGTAAATACATTCCTCTGCCTAACACAATCCATACATTCACCGGAAAGACTGCATTTTAATAACTACGAGTCCTCAAGCTTCTTCGCTCCGAGCGTCTCGCAAACGGCGGACATTTTGAATGTCGAGTGATATGCTAATTAGGGTTATTCCGAAAATGCGGATTCCGGTTAATACGAATTGTGATTGCATGGGTGTTAATGGTTGTGAATGGTTGTAAATCTTCGGCCGTTTTAGTTTATGGAGTTCTCAATTTTGATTCAACCTTGTATTGTTTCGTGTAACAAACCACAATCTCACGACATTGATGACAGATTTTTTGAAAATAATTAGGAAAAACTTTGTTAAAATGTTGATTTTGTAATTATAAGGATTGTTTTACATGTTTTGTGCCTCTATCGATGTATAACAGCAACAAATTTTGTATAAAATCGCGTAGCAACAATTTGTTGCTGTTATACATCGATAGAGGCACAAAACATGTAAAACAATCCTTAAACTAGATTAGCGTTTGAGGGATACCGCAAAAGCAGAGCAGCCCCGGTACTTGGGGTTTCCCCTTACCCTGTTCCGCCTTTTACAGGCCTCACCAAATTGGGAATTTTCTCGTGACCTTGACCTTTGACACTCAAGGTCACACAATCAATGAACACATTTTATTGAGTATAACATTATTGTAATGAAATAAAGTGTTAAAAATTAAATTAATCCATTTTCTCCATATATGTTGACCTTGCTGTGACCTTGACCTTCGACGGTTCGTACCACTTTTTGAAAATATTGTACTTCTCAAGAGATAATATATACAAAATCTAAACTTCATAGCACAAAAACTTTTCAAGTTATTGTGTTTACAAGGTATTGCAATAACTCATATCTCATGACCTTGACCTTTGACCTTCAAGGTCACACAATAATTGAACACTTTTTATTGAGTATAACAATCCTATATTTATTCAAAGTGATCATAGTTAAAATTAAGCATTTTTGCTAAACCATGCTTAAGTCATGACCTTGCTGTGACCTTGACCTTTGACGGATTGTAGCCGAAACCTTTTCAAAATGTTTCACTTTTCCAAGGATGATATATACCAAGTTAGAGCTTCCTAGCACAAACACTTTTCAAGTTATCATGTTTACAAGGAATTTTGCGGTGATTTTATAACTCATGACCTTGACCTTTGAACTTGAAAGTGAACATGTAATAATGATTCCCTGGAAGTATTAACATTTAGATATGTTCATGAGTTCTCAAAAGCTAAATGGGATAAAGTTATACCCAAATTTAGTGAATTTTGTAATAACTCATATCTCATGGCCTTGACCTTTGATCTTCAAGGTCACACAATCATTGAACACTTTTTATTGAGTATAACAATCATGTATTGATTAAAAGTGTTCATAGTTAAAATAAAGCATTTTCGCTAAAACATGCTTACGTCATGACCTTGCTGTGACCTTGACCTTTGACTGATTGTAGCCGAAACCTTTTCAAAATTTTTTACTTTTCCAAGGATGATATATACCAAGTTAGAGCGGCGGCTGCGATGGAAACTTCACAAAAACTGATAGCAGCCCCGTCCTTAATGGGGGCTGCTAATAACTGGGACAATAAGAGTTGTTATTATCATAAGAATTACCATCGTATTTAATATTCTACAAAAATAATATTGTAGAACAAGAAAAACAAGATGTGTTTGTGAAACACGAATGCCCCCGGATGTCAAGGTCAAGGTCAAGGTCACATGGTCAAATGTCACGGTGTCATCTGAAAGGTCTTATCACAAGGGATCAATATGTCAAGTATCAAAGAGCTAGCTCTGACCAATCAAAAGTTATGACCAAGGTTAAAGTTTAAAATGCTCGCTGTGTCAAGGTTATGGTCACAAGGTCAAATGTCATGGTGTCATCTGAAAGGTCTCATCACAAGGGATCCATATGTCAAGTATCAAAGAGCTAACTCTGACCAATCAAAAGTTATGACCAAGGTTAAAGTTTTTGTGGACAAACGGACAGACGGACGGACGGACGGAAAAGGTCAAATATCATGGTGTCATCTGAAAGGTCTCATCACAAGGGATACACATGTCAAGTATCAAAGACCTAGCACTGACAGTATAGAAACTATAGCCAAGGTTAAAGTTTTCGGAAAAGGCTCGCTGTGTCGAGGTCAAGGTCACAAGGTCAAATGTCATGGTGTCATCTGAAAGGTCTCATCACAAGGGATCCATATGTCAAGTATCAAAGACCTAGCTCTTACCAATCAAAAGTTATGACCAAGGTTAAAGTTTTTGTGGACAACCGGACAGACGGACAGACGGACGGACAGACGGACAGGTGAAAAACAATATACCCCCGGAATCTCCGATTCGGGGGCATAATAAAACAATATCACAACCTTAGGTTATATCATGAAGGCCGTATAGACTTTGACTGATAAAGAGTTGACCTGGTGAGTTGCATAATCATTCAGGTCTTACCCTCGATGAGCAAGGTATGAAAGTACTGTAAACTTATCACCTGTTGGAGATTAGTGAACGATCAAGACAAGTGATATCATCCCAGGTGTTCAAGATTTTGTTATGGCATCTTTTTTGTTAACTCTATCACTGCCATAAACCCTTTTACCAAACTTGTAGAGCCTTGAAAAAAAGTATTTTGTCTCAGATTTCTACTGTGTCAGTTACAACCCATGCATCTATCTATATTCTTCAGATGTTGGCTAAATAGAAACTATTGTGTATATGTACTCGGTTAAACAGTAGACTGACACTAAATAAGGAAGGGCATTGATGCACTTAATTATATCATCCAACTGTACAGATAAGTAAGATAGCTTTTTCAAATCCGATGCCAAATTCTGATAGTTGAAAGTATATATTTGTATTTGTGGAAGAAATATATTTCATCAACTCCTCTGCTCTAGCCTCAATTAGCCATCAGTATTTGAACTATTTCATAATCGTTTAAACTAGAGTAATCAGAAGGTGTCATCTTACTCATTTCATATAAATAAAATTTTCTTTAAAAGCGCCAAATTTCATGATCCAAAGAATTTGAAAACTTTAAAGCGCAATTGATTCAAATACCAGTTTCAATGAGCTAGGTTATACAGGATTTTGGTAATGCTCGCAAAACAAAATTCTAAGTCATGTTTCTACGGAACAAGGGATAAACAAAAATCTCATGAAGTTAAACATTGATAAAGGCACATCTTCACATGATCACTTAGCAATATACAAAGTCTCACTTAGCTACAGAATGAGATGGACAGACAGACAGATGGATGGACGTTGACCGACAGACAGGAAGTTTACTATATCCTTCTGTATTATATACCGGTAGGATAAAAATCTGTATATCAATATTGCCATACACAACACATCAAAGAGGTTAGAGGCTGGGCTGTTCACTGGCATTACAAGAATTATGGTTGACCCAAGATAACAAGGGTGGAGTAGCAAGAAATAGAATATCATCTCAAATGCTGATAACATAAGTCACAAATCTAAAGCAGCATTTATCAATTTGAATTCAATCCTGTGACCTCTGGGTCAGACTATTAAAAAATACCCATAGAGCAAAGAGAAATGCCACTAACTAGATAATTAACTATCACAGACAATTATTGGACAGCTTTAAGGATTTAGATATGTCAAGTCTAAGCTTTACCTGATAAAATCTCATACCAACACTTGTTTCATGGCTGATATGCCAGTCACATACTCAAACTTGTGATATATTGTATTAGTGGAATAATGTCATTATGAGCAAGGAAGTTGACATGAGTTCATATTCGATACAATAGCATTAGTGGTCACAAATTCATGATTATGAAAAATGATAAATGATTTTCACTGTGCCTTTCTAACATTTTGGGGACTTCCTGATTTCCTACAACCCATTCAATTGAATCCATTGTAAATTGATTGGTGATATTGCAAAAGACAAAAGTATGTGTATGTAAAAAAAAATAATATGCCGAGTCGGGCTCTTTGACTATGTTATTGTTTTTAAACAGAAGTTGAATTTTATTTTTGTAACTATAAACTTTAAAAAGAGCTAAGATCTCTACTCACTGTTGGTTGAGCTATGGAGGATGAAGCAGATCTTGGTGAAGAATTCCGGCTCTGATTTGATCATGTTGATCCAAGATCCACTCGCCTCCTTGTTGGATAAACAGGTGAAGATCAACCTGAAATGTTTCAAAACTAAAAGAAATTTTGTTTCACTGTTTTGGAAACCAGGCCCATGTTTGCTTGTTATTCTATTCTCTCTGTGACTGTCTCATTTTAGAACTCTTAATTGTGCATATGAAATATTTCGAAACTCAGCAATAGAGTGTTATTGAATAAGTATAAGGCATATCATTAGGAATTTCTATCAAAATTCCTCTCAGTAATAGAAAGCAATCTGAGGAGTCTCCCTGTCACAAAGGTTCCAAACTTTTCATGTTCCTTGATCATATGACACGCAAAGAATAGCCTGACTCAAATATCAAAATTGTAAGGAATTCATGACAAAATTATAGAATTCTCCTTACAAAAGACACAGAACGCACAGTCTCATACAACAATCACTCCTTTCATGGTTGATCAACTCAGGGAATATCTATTTGATGTCCTTTACTCAAAAATAAAAACACTCATCATTAGTGACAATTTTAGGTTCAACTATGCTGGCGTTTACAAATTTCTGTGTACAGTACGCAAGCTTTTGGATTCTTTGGGGTTTAAAAGAATATGTCTCTGTATCTGTATTTAGACAAGTGTAAAACACGCAGATACACAACTTATCTGGAGCACTGACTCATATAAATTTCATTGAAAAAGTACCTTGAAGTTTCCACTAAGGTGGGAGCATCCTGGTTTTCAATCATCATCACCATCATTCTCCTGCAAATAACGAGCTTGTGTAGGACGAAAGTGATTTTTTTTCTTCAATAAATCTTTGACATGAACAGAAACATGCTCATCAGTTGCAGTTCCAATATTTATTGGCATCAAGCATAATGAATACAGTTACACTGACATTAATGTTACTGTATGTTTTGACAGGGCCAGTGTAAAAATGCCTGTGAAGTGGCTTATTTCAGAACTGCTGCCTCACGCCTTACAAGAATATCAAGGAACACAAAGATTGCATCTGGAAGGTAACTTACACAAATTTCTCGTTGTCAGCCATATCCTTACAGATAGTTTTATCACAGGCCATGTTGCCAAGGATACCAACACAGATCTCCTGAAATGTGGAATAAAACCATGAATCATTCAATCAACTCATATTAATTCATGTACAAAATGGCTTTTTTCCTTTTGAACAGAATTTTCTCTAGTGATAAATTTTTTTAGATCGTGAAATAATTTAACATTATTACATTTGGGATGTCACCATCTGCAATTGTACAAATTGAGTTCTCTTAAAGCCAGATTTGAACCCACACGTCACCCTCTGAATCAGGCAATACCGCCAGCAAGAACCCACACGTCACCCTCTGAATCAGGCAATACCGCCAGCAAGAACCCACACGTCACCCTCTGAATCAGGCAATACCGCCAGCAAGAACCCACACGTCACCCTCTGAATCAGGCAATACCGCCAGCAAGAAAATCAAATCAATCAACCTACCGTGACTCTTGGTGCTTTTGACTTTCCGATGACTCCGGAGAGAATATCAATAGCTTTAAACTCTTGCAGGAATATTGCAACCTCCTAAAAATATAAGAAATTAATTCTAAAACTGATCACAAAATACACTAGCAGCATTCATAGATGTAGTAAAGATGATGTTTTGATGCATGGTTTTACAGATTCCATGTAATCATATCTCAAATTGGTGGTAAATTGGTAATATAAAACAAACTGCAGAAATAATGTTTTGATAATCAAAAGAATAATGAGTTATCACAAAATGGACTTACTGCATTCATGGACATGTCCCACAGTTTACAGAGTTCGTTCTGAAGATCTTCATCTACGTCCACACCAAACTCAGACTCGTTCGGTTCCTTACTCTCATTCTCTTTGTCTACTTCCTGAAGTCAAGAAATAAGACTCTTACATGTAAAAGGCTTTTAGCTCTTGGAAAGAAGTTATAAAAGTTTTAAGAGTGGCTTATTATTCTAAGAGTAAACTTGAGCAAAATGCTGTCATACAATGTAACCAAAGCCAGATTAATTAATCAGATTTATCTGTTAACAGTATCTTTGTTTAAATTCTGAGACAGTTGTCAGAGATGGTACACCAAATACCATTCTGTCTACATGTCTGTTATAGGTAAATTGCTTTTTATCATTCCTGGAAAAATATAAAAAAATCTAAGATCAATACATTTTTTAATTTAACAGTTAATCAACAGTTATTGAGTTTCAGTTGCGAATCTAGGAATTTTAAAAGGTAGGGATAAACTATCATATAAGAGGTTCCCATTTTACTAGCACTTTTCTTTTTATTTTAAACAATAGAAAGGTTGGTCGAGTAACAACTGGGTTAATCAACAAGGCAACAACCTGTATGAGTTTCATGAGTGTTGAGAAGAGCCAGTGCTTGCTGAAGGCGGTCTCCCCGATGCTGTCCCCGTGTACCTCGATGTTCTCACACAGCTCGGGGGGCGGGGACGGGTTGCGGGTACACTGGGGGGAGTCAGCACACCCCTCACCTTCTGGGGATATCAACAACTAGAGTATATTCGGATTCCAATCATAAGAGAATACAAATACATGTTGTGTTTTTAGCTCAAAACCATAAAAACTATGGTCGGTAGGTCCTGACATTTTTTTTACAAATTTTTTATTCTTTTTTACTTTTTTTCATGTATCAATACAGCCTATGTACTTTACTTATTCTATGTTATGTATCGGTAATTCATTTGATAAAGATATGTGTTTATTTTCAATATTTTGATTTTTGAAAATTACACGTTATATATATACTTGATAAGTCCTATAGCTACAGATACTTTCATTAGAAAATCGTCTCCATCACAGAAGCTTTACCTGAAACACAAACTATTTTGTTTCAAAATGCCCTTACATGACAATTATTCCCTGAAACTTCAGATACATCAAGAGAATTGCAAGAATTGTCACTTATTTACATTTAAGGGTCTGTAACATTATAAACCAATATAACACTCTATTAAAGAAAACACAGTTGCATATGCAAAATATAAATATTTTTTTATGTACAGTTTCAAACTTTTCTAAAGTGTCTCTTTACACTTGAAATGGCTAACATCATGTAACATGTCCCTTAATTACTGTTATCACGTTTATAAAACACTAGATAATGATCAGTCCTGGTAGTACAAAATAATTTCAACCTCAATGCTTGTTTACCTTCGCTCATATTTCGTTTGATTGCCTACAAATAGAAGGTTAAAAGGTAAATATTGTGATCAGTTTGGCGCGTCGGCCATGCTTCTTGTCAAACAATAAGAGTTATCTCCCTTCGGGCACCTGCTAAGGGGGTAGTCTCAGGTAATATTGGTACAATAAAATTGATTTTATTACGATTGTCAAATATCATGAAATGGTACAAGTGAAATGTTGTTATTAATCAAACAGTTTATGTTCTGTCCTGGTTTGTTGAGAGTGGAAAAGAAATGTATTCTAAAGATCTAGATTTGATAGACTTATGAAAAATACCTGTGCCAAAATTCGTAGCTTTCTAGGTTTACTTATTGTTTCGTATATAATTTTCATAAAAGACTATTTCTTAGTTGATCTTAATAAACTTGGCAGGTTGAATTCGAATACCTCATTTTAAAGTACACTGTATCAATTAAATGTCTGGATTAATATATAAATATTTTCACCAGATTTACGTACATTATCAATCTCATTAAAATATGACAATTACTCTACTTCTGTACGTTACGTAAATTATAGCTAGATGGGCACATTACACACGAATATGATAACAGAGACTTTCTAATTCACCAATCGAAACGGGTCAGAGGGTCACCCTAGAATCGACCATTTTTACTGGCAATTTTTAACACCGGACCGGCCACTGTGTTAATTCATACGAAAATTTAAGAATGTGTTTAATGTTTATATGAACATGAGTGTTAAACCAGACATATAAGCAGTTGTAAGTTAATCAATCAACTGAATTTATAACATTTTCACCCTTGACGGATATATGAAATAAAATTTGGTCAAATTGTTCTTTTAAATTATCTACATCTAGAACAACAAATGAAGCGTAGTAATACTCGTGTACTTTATATATAAATTTGAATATACTTACATCCTTAATCAAATATTTATTTGTAACAATAGCATTCTTGCTCCATAAACTATATGGGTCTTCAACTTGATAGACCATAACATATGTAAATTACAAATGACTGATATTATTGTTGACTCGGGACTTGTATGACATTCCTCTAAACTTTGTGACATATAAATCTTTTAATAATGAAACCACCCTTAGCCGAGCGTGTCGATTTTGAACTTTTATAAATCCTGAACAATATGTCGAAAAGGTACGCATTTTTAGTAATGAATACACAATATACAATTACAAAGACGAAACGTCATCTCCACGAATTGGCATGGGAAAATATGTGATTTTTGCATGGCCATTTCGTTTTGATCGAATTAAGTTTGTAAACAATCAAATATGATGAGTTGCACCCAACAAACAAAAACCAATAAGGAGAATAGTTCTATCAACTGGACACACCTAAGTCGATTAAAACATTTTCTTCTCAGCATGATTAATTATATTCCTGCTGAGTAGCTCAACTGGTTACACCCTCCTGATGCGTGTCAGGATGAAGCTGATCTGTCTTATAGAGATATATAGATAGCGAATGAGAAATGTGGAGAGCGAATAAGATATAGAGAGCTAATGAGAGAGAAGTTAGGGAAAGAGATGGAATGAGAGACAGAGCGAATAAGAGAGATTTAGAGATCGAATGAGAGATATATAGAGAGCGACTGATAGATACAGAGAGCAAATGAGAGATCTAGAGAGCGAATGAGATACAGAGAGCGAATGAGAGATACGGAAAGCGAATGAGATATCAGGAGCGAATGAGATATCAGGAGCGAATGAGAGATACAGAGAGCGAATGAGATATCAGGAGCGAAAGAGATATCAGGAGCGAATGAGACACAGAGCGAATGAGATATCAGGAGCGAATGAGATATCAGGAGCGAATGAGAGATACAGAGAGCGAATGAGATATCAGGAGCGAATGAGATATCAGGAGCGAATGAGATACAGAGAGCGAATGAGATATCATGAGCGAATGAGATATCAGAAGCGAATGAGATATCAGGAGCGAATGAGATATCAGGAGCGAATGAGATACAGAGAGCGAATGAGAGATACAGAGAGCGAATGAGATACAGAGAGCGAATGAGATATCAGGAGCGAATGAGAGATACAGAGCGAATGAGATACAGAGAGCGAATGAGATACAGAGAGCGAATGAGATACAGAGAGCGAATGAGAGATACAGAGAGCGAATGAGATATCAGGAGCGAATGAGATACAGAGAGCGAATGAGAGATACAGAGAGCGAATGAGATATCAGGAGCGAATGAGATACAGAGAGCGAATGAGAGATACAGAGAGCGAATGAGATACAGAGAGCGAATGATAAGGAGCGAATGGGAGACCTAGAGAGCGAATGAGATACAGAGAGCGAATGAGATACAGAGAGCGAATGAGAGATATAAAAGAGAGAATGAGAAGGGAAAGGGAGACAGGAAAAAGAAGAAATTATTTTATTATGATCGCGAGTGACAACGACATCCAAAGGCTCCTAAAAGCCACTGTGAACTATTTTACACAATCAAACTGCCACATATAACATATATATAGGCTTCTTTAGACTTGAAAATTTTACAAATAACAGCCACATTCATTCAAAATTAAAACGCTTCTAGGTGAAGCCATTCATTGACCCTACCATTAGTGGAAGCCTTGCTTTGTCATTATCAGGTATTAAGGTATTGTTCACCCTAGGTTCAAATATTGATTATTTGTAAACTGTCATTGATCTTTATCTTACCTAAAATATCTAAGTAGTAAATCAAAACTATGTTTACGATTTCCAATTACCAACAGTATGCATGGTGCTCGATAGGAGCGTCTCTTTAAGACGTCCTGCTTAGTGACATTAGTCGATGTACAGGTAAGCATTTGGTACAAAGTCCGTTTGCGATCATACACCGACCTCCTGAAATATGCACATGCTATTTTCAGATGCATTTTTCCGAAGATCCAGGATCAAAGTACAAAGTTGTCGTTATTTGATCACTTGTGATACCTTTGGAATTGCCTTATATCATAAGTGCATTTTATCATTAACTAAGTTTCGGTGTCGAGTATAAACCAACTATTTCTTATGGTTTCTTAGTTTTATTATCTTAGAAAATGTTAAACGTATGTTTCGTTATTGTACTCATCAGACCAATTTTGAAAGCAAACAGTATTATTCTCCATGTGTATTTTTTTCTTTCTCACTTTGAAATGTTCCATTTTATTGTTTCAAGAAATTGTATCTTTAGTGAATATTTAAATGTAAAATATCAAATACGATAAATAGCGAGAAATTTAAGTAGAGAGAAAAATAGCTGTCCATCCTATCTAACCAAGATATTTGGGCTGCTGAATGCTTTATTTGAAGAGAATGCTTGAAATTCATTCATAACATTATATAAGATGTTTATTAATGATTATGTTGCTTTTAAGAAAGTTATCTGCAGTGTATAAGGGACATGTATATGAATGCCTTTGCAGGCGTTTTCGTCTTCGTAAAGCTTGTGTGGGGGTGGCCTTTTTAACTTCGTAGCATTCGTTGCTTTTTTAATCAACGAAAATGGGGTTATAGAGTGTAAATGGACTGGTTTTAATTTGACTTCACGCGTATTCCTGACTGACGACGCTTCTTATAACTTAAATATAAATTCAAAACATTGAATTACTATTGTTTCCATATGATAATGTTTCCAATTTTCACTGGTTTAAAGTTAAAAAATGAGTATAAAGTATATGAGTATATTGATAAATGAGTAACAATTAAGGTGGATAATGTAATAAAGTACTGCATGTACAGGTGATTTACATCCAGATTTGCTCAGCACAGATGAAATGAGAATTGTGTAGACATAGAAACGACCCTAAATCTTAAAAACATGTCCCTTGGAAGAGAGAAATAAACCCGATTTATGCTGTAAATGTCTGGGGGGTCAATGCAGAAAAAGAAATGACGATATCGGAATAACGGAAAGCTATAAATCAAAGTTTTTCTAAGTCATCTCTATTTTTAGATTCTGAGGTTTGCTGTGTGTAGTACTTATTCAGAGAAACTGTTAATCTGGATAACGATAAACTTCGTTGATTTTAAATCTAAACAACAATTATCTTGCCAATCGTTTAAAGCCCGATGATGCAATTGGGGTACAATCAAGGTCACCACGAAAACCTTTAGACTGCCTAAGGTGACCGTAACCTCCAGGCTATCATATTGTAATTTAGCATTGGAACTAAGGTCATAACTGTCAAAGGTTGTTTAGTGCAGGCTTAGAACACTATTTTCAAAGGGTATAAAGGGTATAGAGATAAATAAACTATATGTAGCTAAAAATCAAATCGCAACCCCAAAATCAATTCTGATGTCCAAAAGAAACGATACCATACAAATCCCAAAATGACTCAATCCACTGCAGATTAATACGACTAAAACATAGTAATATCATTTCTTCAGTAGTCAACTTACGTCTATGCCAAATTTGGAAAACATTATCTTTTCATGTTTGCGAGAAACATGCATTTGAAAAAAGTATCGATCTGGAATCTCCTTAACTAGGCGAGATAGCAGAGAGAAATTGGACACTTTCGCTTTTTTAAAACGTTCTAGTGCAGTGACGCGTAACGAATTTATGTCAAATAAAGTGTATTATATCAACAACATTTTTTCTGACATAAATTCAATACTTCATCAATTTTAAAGTGAAATGACAAAAGTTCTGTTCATAAAACAATTTGAAATTTAGATTTATGCACTCCATGTACATTTGAAAAGACACAAAATCAAAAGTATCTTTTCCTGAAGAATGAAAATGTACATACTTTTTTGCAAGATATATGCCTGTTAGACACACTTAAATTCGACTCTGTCAGGTTATAGAATTTTGTTTCGGACGACTTTGAAAACTTGGTATCGTTTCTTTTGGACATGAGTTTATATAAACAAAGAAGGTTTTGATTTTCTTTGCATTAACTTCAAAATACTGAAATATTCGATGACAATGTGCTTTGGGAACAATAAAACATAAAGATTTCTCAGTTATCCAAAGAGCTCTGCAAATGACTATTATGCATTTAAAAAATGGAATTGAATCAAATGCCTCACACACTACATTCATTTTAATGTGGCTTATAATGTAATGACTATATTTGTTTTGTGTGTGGGGGATATCTTGGTTTATAGATAGCAAAAGGGATTAATCAATTTAAACGCGTCTTTTGTATTTGAACACACAAGAAGATCCATTCTTCACGTTTATGACGTTTTCTTCTTAATTTTTTTATTTTTCAATTCTGAATGGAATAAAGTCTCAGTCGTGATAATCAAACACTCATTTCCTATTCACTAAATATATACTCCTATACCAAGAGTCTGTCAGCTGTATCAGTGATTAATCCTATGGTACAGAGTTCATCGAATACGCTCGCGTGTTATGAAGGTGTATATTTAGAAATGTCAACAGATTAAAGGGGCAGTAGCACGTTTTTTGATAATTTTATAATTTGAATTTCTCACTGATAATTGTAAGTGAATGCTAAATGTATTATTTTGACAGTGTCAAAAATCTCATTACACAAGCCAATCATCCATTGTCAGAGGACAAAGAATGAAGATTCACATAAAATCCATTAGCGGCCATTTTTTTGTGAACACCTTTCATTCATTTTTAGTAAGAAACGGAATCGCATGGCTAAACTTAACGTTATATATTGGAATTATTACTGCTCCATTTAGTTTAAATACATTGTCTTTCAATTGAAATCATTAATTTTCATTTTCCTTACATCACCCTATATTCCCCCTAAAAACGTGCTACTGCCCCTTTAAGCAGCTAAATATAGAACATCCAAGCAGCTTGTATTAATCAAATTAACCTCTTTATCATCTATTTCATCCCATATCAGGGATTGGGAGATGCATTTTTAAAGGGCAAAAAGTTTAAGAAAGGTGTAGAATGGACAATATTATTGTTAAAAAAACGTCTTTCCGAATCCATGTATATGACCTAAATCCAAATATTCAGGTATAGTGACTTTACAAGCCTCATGTTAGCTCTATTTGTATGTACCTCGTTGTTATCGTCATGTCCACAATCTAATAGGGAAGCAGAAGAGGAAGAAGCAGCACAAGAAGGTGAAAAAGTAGAAAAAAGTAGAAAAAGAAGAAGATGGTGATGATGAAAAAAAAAAAGAAGAAGAAAAGGTAGGAGAAAAAGTAGCAGAAAAAGTAGAGAGAAAAAAAGAACAAAAGGGAGGAATAGATGATGAAGAAGTAGAAAACGAAGAAGAAGAAGAAGAAAAAGGAGGAGGCGAAGAAGAAGAAGAGGATTTTGTTTAAGGGTCACACAACATACAACGATGGTTAATGATACATGTATATATAGAATAACGTGTCTTGCTAGGCAAAATCATGGGCTACTGAAAACTATTCAAAGGAAAGGGAAATTGAAAAAGGTGTGTGGTTAAAACAGCAGGCGTCGACTTGATAAACCCCTGGTTCATGGTAAACCATTGCAAACAAAATTTGTTAATGACTTTTGTTGGAACCCTGGAACTTTTTTTATAAATTGAATCCTACAATAACTTATAATCAGGTTATATAAAAGGGTCTGAAGGAATCTAAGTCGCACACATGTGTATACTTGGTCAGTTATTTCTATGTGGCTTGTTATACAGGGGACATATATAAGGAGGACAAATGTGGTAGATTTCCTTGAAACATAACTTTGTTTTCATTTAAATATAACTGAATCTGAATTTTGTCTTTCATGTACTGTATCATGTCTCATTAAAAACTGTGCATTTCCTTGTGTCTTGACCATGTTATTTAGCATGGAAAGTATTCTTAAGAAATTGACTATTATCATGTCTTTAATCTTCATATTGAAATGTACTATAGCAACCCACGTGTCGTTACCTCTAGCCTATCATTTAGTCTCAGAAGTATATATTTTGTTTGTAAATATTGACAATATTTTAAAACCATTCATATATTATAGCAAATGGAGCCCAGAAATTGCTTTAACTAAATCTGAGTGACTTGCTATACTTTGTCAATTGAATATTTATGCCTTAGTGTCTGGATTGCAAACTAGGCTACCTCTTTCTGTTTGAACAGTACTTTTTCTCTAATCATTCACTGATTCTGTGAAATATAATTTGAGTAGTTACATTTTTTCTAACCTCTTTCAAAGGTATATATATTTCACACGTCTTTGATTGTATCGAAGTAATATCGAAGTGTATATATTACTTGAAGTACATACATGTCTCTGCTTCACTGTTCCAAAATGTAATTCATTTACAATTATTATAACCCTTTTGAAATCGCTATAAGCATTCGATACTTGACGTAATAATTCACCATTCCTTTGATTTTTGAGATACCCCGACCTAGAAAACAAAAGGATCGAACAGTATGATTGGGGTCACGCTGTCGTCAATGATACAAGAGAAACTTCAGAAAGGTTTAATATGATTAGAAAAGCGCTGAAGTGTTCCATAAAGGCAGGAAATCGATTCCATGCTTCAAGATGAAATGAAAATTGTTTTTAAACAATAGTAATGAACCTTTTCTTTTAACAAGGAATTTTATAGCTCATAAAAGTCCTTGATTTCACCAAGAAGAAAGGATATTAACGGTACAAGTTTTAGTTCCGTGTCTACGTGACTGCACGGACACTGCGATTGGTTAAATGCGGCAGAATAGAGGGGTCAGGGGTCAAGAGTCACGGGTCAAGGAGAAGCCACGAGTTGTCCAGAAACAAGGGAAGTAAATTCGGTCAGATAGAGATGTAAACAAAGGTAGAATGTTCTCGACTCGGACAAATGAGATCATTACTGTTGGTAAAGTTTCGTCTCAGTAAACATAGTCAAGCGCAAATGGACACAATATGTTTTGATTCTTCATTTGTTTCATTAATCTATCTTCGTCAAAGAAGGATAAAGATGGATCTCCGAATTCCGAACATGTGAAATAACATATTGTTCACTCTTGAAGAAGAACCTTTAATCGTGATGACATACAGACAGCATAAATATTGACTTTGTTTCAAAAACATGCTTATTCCTACAATGTGTCTTCAAAACAGGAATTTAAAACAAATCCATACATCTACTCGACATATAAACAGTAACCAACAGTAACTCTCGAAGAAACAAAGGCGTGTTCATTAACCTTATTCGGTCGTTAATATCCTTTATGATATAGAATAAACGCAAAGTGAATTAAAGGAAAACGAGGAGGCCAGTTGCCCCTCATCATCATTATCTTTCAGTTTTCAAGAGACACTAAGATATTCAATTTTAATTATCTAATCTCGTCTTCATAAGGAAAATTAAAATAAAATTCATTCCTGAACTTCCGATGGTTTATGTAGTTGTATGTGGATTGTTCAATGGTTCTTGTGTTGAAAGAGTACCTATGAAATATAACTAAATCCTATGAAACAAAAGTAAATCCTCTACAACAAAACTAAATCTTCTGAAACAAAACGAAAGCATCTACAACAATAATAAACGCAAACCGTTGATAAATACTTCAATAATATGATCAGACATAGTATTCCCAAGCAAGAAAATTCCTGAGAGTTCGTCGAATAGATAGACCACATCAAGATATTTCAGACATGTAATGCTGAATTCGGTACAAGGTTTGTATATCTAGCGATAGTAAATGTAGCATGTAAACGAAAACACATATGGGCTAACTAGTAACTAATATGCTTAAGGAACTTTTCACTGCAAAATGCTTTGACCCGTAAATTCGTGAACTCGCGCTCACCCAGAACGAAATCAATTGTTAGTGAAGGAACGTCGTCTGGAATGAGTTGGATATAGTGTTTTCGGAAAAGCAAACAAACATGTTTCTTTTACTTTGTGAGGACTGATAAATTGAACCATTTATATGTATTATTGTATTAATACCCTTTTTTGACAGCTATGATTTCAGTTGAGAGTTATCACATGAAAATATTCTTAAAACGGATAGACGATATCGGTGTGAACGTTTATATTTAATTTCAACTCTGTTCACACCTGTCACTCATACTCAATGAAAGTAAAAAATGACGTCGTCTTGTTAATAAGTTTATATTCTCATAAATACAAAATAACTATGTACGTATCAATACGCCTTAACTTGAACCCTGTCTAGTTCACGCATTACCCAGGATCCCCAACTGTTAGATAATATACTACTTAAAAACTATTGGAACATTTTTAAATTGTCCTACAATTACTATCATAAGCAAGACTTTAAAATGTGTGTTTAGAAAAACATTATCTTAATAACTGATAAAACCTGAAGCACTTAAATGTCAATTTTGAGCTTAGATGTGAGAAACTAAGGGTAGGTAAAATACTCATGATGTAAGATAGTTCAGTTTCAATACGATGAAGTCTTGTCTTTGTTGATTTTAAATGAAATTGTTTTTGCCTGTACAGCACTCAGTTAAAGATATTTCCTAGAAAAACGTGATGGAAAATTCAAACTTACAAAATCAATCAATTCTTTAAAATACTTTATAGGTAAGAAATCAGTATAGCTCCCTGACTAGTATGCATATGGTTATTAACAAAATTAAAAAAAATTACTTTCATTTTGAGCTTCAAAAATGAAAAATTGTTGAAAATGATAAAAACTTCTTGAGTGTTCCTTAACTTCTTTTAATTAAGTAGTATATGTTCATTCGTATTTGGGGCTCATCTTCGTTGTACTTGCTCGTTAGCCAACTATCGAGGCAAGAAGGCAATGCTTCATGTCAAGGAGGCACTATAATTTACTGTTTATTAACATATCTTATGAAATTACAAATCTCTATTAATATTTAATATCTGTTTTACGGCTAGCTCTTTTGATGTAATCTGGGCCATGAGGCTTTTAATTCTGAATAAAGTCTGTCTGTCTAATATTTATATCTGAAAAACTTGTAAAGCATGATTTGTTGCTTTCAGCATTTATTTAAACGTACCTATTTCACGTATAAGTAAAAAGGTTACTCTACTAAATAAATGGAGATTGCGTTCAGAAGGTGCAGTTCAGATTCTGACACCGGCATAAAACATATACCGAAACGTCGCTCTCATACATGTGTTTATAAGGAAGTTGAACATCCATAAAATCTTATAAAATGTATATGTACCTTCTATCTCTCAAACAATGTATCATTAGGGTCGGGGCTTAACGCGCAATAACCTGTCTTCAAATCAAACAGAACAGATACGTGAGTCTAAAAATACAAACATCGCACCCAACCCAAGACACCAGAGTGACGAGAGAAACTCGGTTAGTAGTGCGACCCTGATAAGACGAAAGAATGCGATGAAGGGCACCTGTTTGTACCTGTTTATTCTCACTTGCATAACTAGTTGCACGTGGCTCCTTACTTATTGTGCAATCGTTAAAAAATCAGTTTTGACTCGATAAATGGATAATTGAAATTTTCGAAAAAATCTCTTAAAATATTCATGAAATATTTTATTTTGAATTACGTACAAATGTCATCAAATGTTCACCCAAAGAAAATACATACTTTTTATGTATAAATAAAGGAGAGGACACTCAGGAACATGGATTTAAGTTTATATAACATCTACAGAGAGAAATTCACCAGCGAATTCCGTCAAAGTAATTATTACTACTGGGAGAGAGCCCACAACGATCTACAATAAAGAAAACTCTGTGTGTATTTGACTCAATCAAATTGTCAACTTAATGGCGTCTTCCTTAATTAATCCGCCGCAGGAGAAACACCTATAACTCAATTAATGACTTAATCTGCGTGCAGGCTATTGTTTTAGTTAATTGATCTTTATATTACCGTTATTTTACGGAAGAGATTCTCTACGCGTAACTGAACACGGAAGATAATTTGGTAATGAGGTGAAGCGACAGGTGCCATACTTAGAGCTTAGAGCTTATATACACACATATGAGGCCACGCCGTCTGAATGATTGCCCAAGCATGATAACACGGTATCTTTTTGGCATTGAGTTGTTTTTATTTTGGAATGATGAGGTTGACATTTCTGGCAGACATCGTAACGTATTATGTCTTAATATGTTTAAGTGTTATTTCGGAGAATTAATTACTCATCATTATTTTCATTCCACAATTGCGTGTATATTAAACAAATAATCATTCCACAAATGCGTGTATATTAAACAAATAATCATTATTTTCTTTACCGTTATATGTGTTGTTCTTTTTTGTTCTAAATTCAATAAGGCATTTTTACTTCTCTTACTCACCTATTCACTCACTAACTCATACAAACATACAAATATATTCATCAAGACATACATAAATGTGCATTCATGGTAATCAAATATCAATCAGAAATGCAATGCAAGATACGATTGAATAATCACCAAGAGACCAAGAATAACTCAATTATTCGATTATGACTGATTAACACAATCCCATTGAGAGTCACATCCACTATAACACGCTTCAATCCCCATGGCGGATTCGCAGGTATCAATTGCGGGGCAAACAAAGGTGAGAGTCGATTCCCCCTTGGGGGCGAGAACGCTATAGATCACACCTGTCTGTCTTTCTACCTAGCTTTCTCATTATTCCATAGTCGGGCTTCGAGAATCATTAAACTTTCATAACACATTGACTAAGAGTCAATGATCTAAGACACCCGTATTCACTGATTAGGTAATACGGTTGGATGCATCGGGGGTTAAGGTTATTTACCTGTCATGACCTGTTTTATTTTGAATATTTATGTAAGAGAGTCCTTTGTTATGGGTAGGAAACAATGAGAAAAAGAGAATATGGAAGTAAGATGAAAATTTTGTTCTTTTGATCTATTTGATGAATGAATCGAATGCATGATAAATGTAATGTTATTTCTTTTCACAAAATGTCCTTGGAAGGCTTTGTACAGTTTTGATTAAAACATGTGGTTTAAAAGCAAAATAAAATGGATGGCTTTGCTTTATATATCCCGTTATTATTGATGATACTATGATGACAGTTACACATCGGCATTAGCAATTAAACTATTGATTTTAATATTTGTAACAAGAATTATATACCTATTAAATCGAAATCGTGTAGGCCTATATCGACAGTGTGAGATAAATATTGGCATTAAATAATATAGGCCTAAATATAAACGGTATTTTATTAGGCGCTTGGGTTATTAAACTTGACGCCAGTTCCTTTTGTTTGACATCTGTTAGTTGATTATCTATATTTTGTTTACGCTATTTATTGACGGCAGTTGGACTCCGATCGACATGTCACCACGTAAATAGCAAAACATTCATTCATTCTAGAATAAAATTATAAACGCGACATAGAGGACTGGCCAATCACAACATCCGCCAGTCGTCTCGTCCGATATAAGTAGCCAACCAGGATGGTCGTAACAAATCCATTCTGACCACGTGACCGAGAAATCCTCTCGACGTCACTCGCTGCCTGTAGCATTTCAAAACAATCCACAACACACGAAAGAGCCGTCTGATTATTGTGGGATGTAGGTGATTTTACGGATATATAACTTTGTCCAACATAACAAGCTCTTGGATATAATACGGAGCGATCAAAAGGAGTCTTTAAAGCATGAATTTTTCATTTGCTGGATGTGGATTTCTGGGCATTTATCACATCGGTGTTGCGAGTTGTCTGAGAGAACACGCGCCCAAGTTGCTGGATGAAGGAACCTTACTGGGTGCCAGTGCTGGCGCAATCACCTCCTGTTGTTTTCTGTGCGACTGTTGTTTAGGTGAGTACACGGATTTACTTATCTATGCATGGAATTTGATTGATCAAGTTGTGATTCAGTTGTTTACTTGTGACCCACTTTCAGCCTGTCAAACATTGAAACAAGCCTTCCCTTATTCAGGGCCATTGTCACTTTGCTGTAAAAAAAAGGACACGGTTTGATTCGAAAACGATCAATGAATAATAATGTTTACTTTTAAAAAGGTAATAGTTGCCTCCTGCATCGGACATATTGTTTCATATCCTGACTTGTAAGTGTGGGCGCTGTCCCAAAAAGCATGAATTTGATTGGCTGAAATACGGGTGAACTTTTTAGGTTCATGGGTCACTGTGTTATGTAAGCAACTGGAGCAAAACGTTTTGTAGGTACCATCTACAACCCAAGGGTCTTTGTCATTTTGGTTTGTTTATTTTGGAAATCCAAATTATGATAATGATCTAAATAGAATATATATTCTTTGTGAAAAATTTTCTCCATAAAAGTGTATCAAGAATAAAGATAAACCATTAGGGCAGTATTGAGTAAGTTGTTTACAAGAAGTTCAAGAAGCCAATTAGATCAAGACCAAGGTTGCTAGCAGTGGAGTAGAAACAGACTATGTTTTGACACTTTGTTTACTGTTGATATTAGAGGGAAGACGTGGTAATGGAATTCAGCATGAATTAACCAATATTTACAATGCACAATCATGGCCCAGGAGACATAAAGAGTTTTTAAAGTATTCTGTTGAATAACTAATGTAAGACAATGTAACTGTCACCATTTACTAATATCATCAGTGGCATTATTTTGGTTCACTGTGTTGTTGTGATGTCATTATCTTTAAATTAATAAGTTGTTGACATTGCTTTCTAAAGTCTCTTCTTTCAAGAATATAAGTGAAATACTCTTGAAAGCAGCATTTAACTCCAAATCAACTCACATCACCTCACCCACCTCTTTAAAAATTGTTTTTACTGACAGTTGTTACTTGTATGTCTATAACTATTTACTTGTCATAGTTTTATTAACTTTTATCGAAATATTCTTGCGGTGTCACAAATATATCTTTATCAAGTAGTTTGTAGATCACTGGCTAATTCAATTTGAAAATAACAGACAAGTTGTTCATTGCATAACGTATTAACAATAAGGAAGTGTTCTTTTTAACCCTGCCAATGCCTGTAGGGAAATATCACTGGGGCTTGGAGGGCGTGATAGATTTGGACAAGTTTCTTAATCATTGAATTTTCTTGTTGCAGGTGAATGCACAAGCTTCACATTACGTTTGGCAACAAAGGCTAGATCAAGAGCACTAGGCCCACTCCACCCAAGTTTTGATATTAACGGAATCCTCAGAGATGCATTATGGGAGGTGCTTCCAGACAACGCTCATGAGATAGTGTCCGGTCGGCTGTATGTTTCTCTCACTCGTGTGTCCGACAAGAAAAATGTGGTTGTTTCTGAGTTTGATTCCAAGGAAGAACTTATCCAGGTAAATGACTGATTAACTTATATCAAATATGTGAACTGATTCAGTACGTTAGCAGGGTTTTACGGGATGCAACTTTCCTGAGTATTTAACGCAGAAAATGTCAGGAGGACCCCCAAAAACTAATCATGTGGGTCCTCTGTGACTCAGTATCATTCTGATACAAATATCTAATCTTTCAATGAAAACACATTTCAGTATGATTTTCATGTCAAGATGGTATTAAAATATCAACCAATAACCATCTCCAGGGTTCGAAATTAGCACTAGCCTGGTAGCCAATGGCTAGTGAAAAAGATGCTGGGCTAGTAAATTGTAATCATGGGTAGTCCGAAGGACTAGTTGAATTTAAAGAAAATATGATTATATCGGTGTATTTGGCTAGTCAGAATATGTTTGGGCTAGTGCTCACAGGAATGCATTAGTCCGAATGCCTAGTACCTATTTAGGACTAATTTCGACCCCTGATCTCATTATTGGCAATTCTTTATCAACCTTTCCATTAAGTATGAAACTTCTATAATGTTTTTAAGGACTCCTGAAATAGGAAAAGGACTCTTAAAAATATATGCTCTGAGTCCCCAGGACTCTCAGTTTTGATTGACTATGTAAAACCCTGCGTTAGTTGTGCAATCACAGTATCACTGCTCTCTGTACAAGATTATGATAATATACATGGAATTATAAAGCAGCATTTGTATGAATAAAAATTTTGATTAGAGGATTGTAATAAATCTATCATTTGTCAAATTGTAAAAATGAGACTATATAGCTTGCTTGGAGGGAATTGAGAAATTAAAGTGTATCAATGAGAGCATAAATTCATCTGTATAACATGAGCCTGAATTCCTTCTCAACATGAATTACCAACATTACTCTCTTGAACTGTTTTGTAAAGGTCAAAACACAAAGGGAACTTGATATTGGAACATGATAAAAGGTGACCAATGATCGGTGCATGTAGACTCAGACATACTTACTAGTAGGTTATGTAAGAGGTAATCCACTGAAGTGCTCTATCGCAGCCGCGTAATGCACTTGACAACTGCAGCCAGCTTAACCTGAATAACCTCTGCTGTTAAAACCATTCTGGATAGGAATATATTCTGTTTAGAAATAGTTAACTTTCCACTTGCTAGTATGATTTAGAATTTGTGTATTTGTGTTTATATAATGAATGTCTTTAAAGAGGTTAACCATAAATTCCTCTGTAATAATGAAAATTTAAGTGATATTTACAATTAATCATCATATAATTATGATATAATTTTTTATAAAATGTGAATTTATTTAAATTTCACAGTTGATATTTAGGTAAATTGGAGTCTTACGTTTTTTATGGGAGCATTTACACCATTTTTTATCCTCAAAAACCTTACTCTTATTAAACCGTAATGAAATGTAAAAATACTCTACATTTGTATTGTGTTGATAATTACAGCAGTAGGGTCATGCTTGAAGTCAGTCAGTTCTGGCCTTGTGCCATGATTTGTGAGGAACCTGGTATAATCAGGTCGCCCAGAGTGAGCTTGCCCTTAGACATTGACACTTAGCTCTGTGAACAGCTTGTTTCTCTCATATCAGGACGCCCACTATCTTGTACTACAATAATCTCTGGCTCAAAGTCGAACTGGGGGACGCTTGCACCTGATCTGTCATCTGCAATTTAAAGAATTGCCACTTAAGTTATGAAACACTCATTCTGGACATTTAGAACTTGTCTAAAAATGCTGTTTCGAGGACACCTTGTATCATTTAGAGAATTACATTCCAAGAGAGAAGTTGTTGACTGACATGTTATTCTCTGAAATTTTAAATTTTTTGTTTATGAATATTTGTCACAACAAAAACATTATCTGGTTAAATTATCAACTTTTAAGATTGTTTTGCATAATTACTTTGTTTAATTGTTGTTTTTCAAAATACAATTTAAGATATATCAGATTATCCTGTTTTATTGGTAAAATATTATCAACACTCTTGGCCACTCATGTCTTTCAAAGTGGTTGTAATCAGTTTATGCATTAATTGCCAATGATCTTGATATTGTAGATTAGATGCAGTAGTTTAATATAATGTTATCAATAATAAGCTTTTCTTGAACCTTTTCAGATCTATACATGTATTGATTTGGTCAATGGTCACATATACAAAACAATATTTATGCATTTACTACATTACATTTTAAAGTACATTGTGTTTATAACTTTGGTTTCAGGCTCTTTTGTGTAGTGCTTTCGTGCCATTCTACAGTGGCTTGATTCCTCCCAAGTTTAGGGGAGTGGTGAGTACCAGTTTATTCTTTGTCATTATTCATGTGTGAAAGAGAATATAACATAACCAACTGAGGGCTGTTTAGAAACACTAAAAACCTGAATGTGACCCATTGTCAAAGATGTCTTTCCCATTTCCTGCATGTAAAATGTTTGTCCTTTGAGTTGAAGGATTCCCATGTCTTGATAGAATATCATAGACAAAAACTTGCCTTCAATATGTCCCAAAACCGTAATATCTGTTGGTCATAATATTTGTAAAAAAAAGTCAATAAATGAACCATTTCCCTTGTTACAGAGGTACGTAGACGGAGGTTTGAGCGACAACCTGCCGATCCTGAACGATGAAACCATCACAGTATCTCCCTTCTCAGGGGAGAGCGACATCTGTCCGTCTGACGGTTCGTCCAACTTCCTCCACATCACCCTCGTCAATACCAGCATGCAGTGCACGGGCGAGAACCTCTACCGACTGTCTCATGCGCTCTTCCCGCCACACCCGGAGGTCCTCAGTGAGATGTGTAGGCAGGGCTTCGATGATACCCTCGTCTTCCTTCAGAGCAACAGTAAGCCATTTAGTCGGTCTCATGTTCAGTTTAGTGACAAACATCTGGATTTGACCATTTAGTAAATCATCTCTGAAAACAAAGCCAAGAAACTAGTTTGCCGCTATCACTGAAAGGGCATCATTTGATTGGCTTGCTATATATAGCGATACGACAGAAGACTATAGGAGGATATCAGGGGATAGGTAGTAGCATTAGCGGAGACATATACGCTGATGTAGCAGGATGATCGGTAACAGCTATTTACCATTCATTGAGGTTCTTTTGTCAAAATTATGGTATTTTGTTCAAAATATGTTTTTGCCACATGTAATTTCAATAAGACTTTCCATTGTGCATTTAACCATGTACATCGCATGATTGTAGGGCTTAATGACATTTTATTGATGACTGATCACTAAGTACTGTACAAAACTCTTTTTGAAGAGAATACAACTGGTCGTGGCATTTTTGTTGCCTAGAAGCAAAACGGTCTATTATGAACTGATTTCAAATCGGTGATCAACATTTTTACCTAAGCATAATAAAACTGTTTGTGTTTCAGACCTGATCTCGTGCACACGTCACCTGAGTGTGAGGTCGTGTATTGCGACGGCAGGTATCGAGGAGAAGGAATCGGACTCGGAGGAGAGTGAGGAGGAGATGTTGGACGAAACGGACGGACATGAGGACGACTGTGAGGAGTGTAAACGCAAACTGCACGGAGCTCTCGTCGACTCCCTGCCCCCCACCGTCATGCTAGGTGGGTCTCCTTCTTAGTTTACTATTGTATTATTGCTGTAGGCTCCTTCCTTTATAAACGCAAACTGCACTGAGCTGTTGTGGACCCTGCTCTTCCCTCTGTCATGCTACACTTGAACCATTGCTTCTCCCTGATAACTGCATTGCATAAAGCTAAATACACCCCATTACTTTAAAAGATTTGGTTTATTTCGATTCATATTTCAGCATTTGATTCTTGCTTCATATTAGACTTTTCTCATTCAATTCTTTAATTCAATGACTCAGATCTAAAAAAGAAAATTGGATGTTGTGTTGTAACAAAGAAAAATTAGTTTGTGAAAACTGATCTCAAATCTCAGGCTTAGCCATGTAACACTTGTTATCTTAATAGCATGTTTTAGTACATTTGTTGAATTTACATAATATGAATAATAAATTAAAAAATAAATCAATTTCTTTGTTTCCTTGCAGCCTTCCAGCATGCGTGTGACTCAGTGAACAAAGGTCTGGTGAACTACTTCTACAACACCCGACCAATCAAACTGCTCTCACTCGCTATCTCCCCCTGGATACTGCCTGCAGAGATAGTCTTCAATACCACTGTCAAGTATGTACAATATCTCACCTAATTAACATAATTTCTTCTCTGGAAGTTATTCATTTAATTCTGTTTTTTAAACAGCAAGATTCCTCGGCAAGTTTAAAACAAAGATCCTATTCATGCATTGATTTTTTTTCTCTTGAATTGTTGAACTTTTGACTTGTTTAGATTTTGATAATGTAGGCTAGTCATAAAGAGCATCAAAACTTTCTTCAATAGATAAAACAAAATAAATGTGAGAATGATTTGGTATCAAACTCAAGGCTTGTGAGAATCACCCCAAATGAAGAACGTTTATAATTTTTTGTTAAGGAACTTATGTTATATTCTTATGCAAAATTAATCAAAGAATGCAGAACCCTCAATAACTGAAAAACCCTCTTTTTTGCAGATTCCTCCAGTGGTTACCCACAATGCCCCAGGACGTCCAGGGGGTCGTTTCTGAGACTGTGGAACTGGTGAAGATCATCGCTATCAAGATGTTCCACCATCACCCGCGCTACTCAGCCAGGTGGGTTCCCCCCACAATCTCCTGTAGCCACGCCCACTTAGAACTCTCCCTCACTTTCCTTAATCTCTCGCTTTGGTAAATGATCTATTTTTCTTTTCTTGTCCTGTCAGACATTTTCTTCTTTGTCTTTTATTTACATTAGAAATGGTTGAAATTGTGCCTCCCTAAATTTATGTTGCACTCTGTAGTAAACAGAAAAAAATTATCTCTTTTTTGGTTAATAAGTATGTTGTCAATCATTTCTTTGAAATACTATACTTTTGGTCATTTTATTCTACTAGGGAATATATATGATTTTTTTTTAATATCCTAAGTTTAAGACAGACACTTTGAGGAACATCATCAATATTTCAATGAATTTTCTTCAGATTTATTTGGCATATCTTAAAACAAAGTTAATAATTCATTTCAGGTTCACATGCCAGTTGGCCATTACTGAGGTCAAACTTCCGAAGGCGTCCTCTCGAAGCCGACCTCGAACGACACCAAAACGAAGCCACACCTTCACACCTTCATCCCACAAGCAGGTAGCCAGACGAACAAAGTACCCTGAGACGAGCAACAACTCCATCATACGCAACTTCAACATCGGCTTTGCTGTCGACTTCAACACGACGAAACCGGACACGGTGAAGTCTCTGGAGCATCTACATGGTCACATGGACAAGCTTCAGATGGAGGATGTTCAGATCCAGCAGTCAAGTCCCTCCGGTGATCTCCTTTATCTGCCGCGGGGCAGCAACAGTGATGACACACCTGCAAATGTGCCATGTCAGGGAATCTTTGACACTTTTGAACAGTGCCTCCACATCACAAACCAGATGGAATCAGCTCTGTCGTACTATTACGAGGATCCGAACAATAAGGGGTGCTACAAGTTCGAGGAAATATTCAGTTTGAAAAATGTTGATGTGGACTTGAATGAAACTACTTCAGTTCGAACTGGGACCTATGAATCAAGTTTGAATGAATCAAGTACAGAGATTGATGAAAGTATGACATCCACGTCGGAACCTGACTTGTCCTGGGACAGTTACCTCGAGATGAAACCAGAGATTGAAGATGAAATTGAGGCTCTCATAGACTCCGCTTTATCGTTACCACGGCTACAGTCTTCGACCAATGAGGCTTCCCATTCACAAAGTGCTTTGAGTGCTGACCTATCCTCGTGAATTGAAATGACATAATTCATGTGAATAATGGCCTTCAACTTGTTTATGAACAAAACCAGATGTCAAACTCGTTTTTTCCAGCAATAATTCTACAATATAAATTTCCAGTTGAATATTGTCAGCAGGGCCAAGTTTTCATGCATATTTTGCATAATCAAGAGTTCGACATATAAGTGAATGGGCTTGGGTGGAGTGTTGGTAGAATTAATTTGACGGCTCAGGAATTCTGAGTGGTGATAATGAGATGACAACAAAACAATCTTGTGGATGAAACTTGACATGACACGACTTTCTTCTAATGAGACATTTCATTACCATGTTGCTACATTGAAATATTCAGTTTAGTGATGGGTTCACAAACTACCATGGTTCTTTCACGCTTTGTCATAATCATAGTGTCGGTACATTCTCAAGACAGCTAGTCGCTTTGTCCCTGTTCACCTGTCAAAAAATGTGAAATAATTAATATTATTTTAGTATAATGGCAAGCTGAATTTGCTGTTATTGTTAAAATTCTGTTGTTATTTGTTTGTATCTCTACAATATTATTTAAATTTTTATTCAAGGTGTTAGAATATGCATGATTATATGCAAGGTTTGTTTTTTTATTTGGCAAATATGGCATTTTAGCTGTTTTCAGTTGTAATAAGTAAATGTATCAAAGTAACATAAAAATTTCAGTAATTTTTATGACCAATGATAACTTTTAAATGTTAATTTTATCATCCACAAGTACAATATTTGTTTTCCTGATGGTAATTTATTTATCTAAACCGCTGAAACTTCAATTTGTGTTCATTCTATGCATGTCGATGTCTGATGTAATTTGCAAGTGCTATTTATTACATTAACTAATGTTAAGATTATTTATCATCTTACCATCCTCATGATTTGTACAATCTTCATTTTAATCATTTTCAAGATCAACTCTGGTTATTGTTTTGTTTGTTTTTTTTACTTTTAAAAAGCAGTTGACTTTGTCCTTATATAAAAACCAAGACACGCTGAGAATCATGTTAGCTAAGAGTCATTTGTTCTCACAGTTCCCTTTTTAACAGGTGGGTGTTTGTTACTGTAATCTTTTACTTGCAATTTGTTCGAATATTAATAATAATCTTTTCACTTTGGTGCCTCCTCTGGATATATCATTATACAAAACCAATGGGGACATTCTCTGTAAAAGTAAATTTTTATGACTTCATCACTTTTTCTATATCTTGACTTTTCGAATTTATCTTCAACATTAATTGTACAAAAACTGGCCTTTGCCTTGCAAGTTATTATTATCTTTACTAGCAATGCTGCAATAGTTTTTCAGTTTAAACAATGATAGGAACATCAAAGATAATCATATTCCAAATCAGCTGATATTCAAGTTATCAACAGGGGGTACTCTTTATATTTAGATTTCCACAAAATCCCTGTTGGTTGAATTTTTTTTCTGTTGAAGATAAGACTTCACAAAACTTGTGAATCTTTCATACAAGATCAACCAAAAGTTTCTATTGATGTCAAATCTATCATCAATGGTTGATAATTGTAAAGATATTCATTTCAAGCCAAGAATATTTGTAACTTTATCAACCTTTGTCAATGAATTAGATATCAGAAGAGCGTTAGGATGAGTTTCTCAATCAAACCCACAATTGGTTGTGTTTCAGTTAACCTTTCCTATTGAAAACAGGTCTACTGTCAGATAAGATTGATATGTCATGTTCTACTGTAATTATAAAACAAAAAACCAATTTGTATCTTACTGAAACTTCAAATGCTAAAAGTAGCAGTTTACTAGCATTCTTTCTTCAAGTATTTGATAACCCCTTTCATTTGCAGTTTCTAACTTTTCAAAGTTAAAGCTTTACCATGATTAGAATAATCAATCCATTAATCTCTAGAATTAATAGATTAATAAAGCAGTTAGGTTTTTCTTATCATAAATGCATTTTGTGTACTGTGTAAATTTGATATACCTTGCAATTCATATAAGGTACGTTGAAACCAGCTGGTATATCAAGATGTTTTCTAAAGATGGTATGTATCTCATTAAAACCAAAACGTGCTTTACATATGCTTCCAGTATTGTGTTGAATTACATTTGTATATAGAGTGAACATTTGAAGTGTATAAAGAAGAGCAATGTACAAAGAAAAATTGTGTATTTATTTGAATCATTTTGTAAATGATTTGTACATACATCTACCTGAAGAAAAGTAAAGAAGTCTTCTCCATGAAACTGTTGTCTTTCTTCTTTTTAGATTCGTGGAAATAACTGGTATCAATGCAATGAATTCTCCTGCTCAGATTTTAAAATTAGAAGGGCATTTTGCATAATAATATTATGTTTTGATATTAAAATTTACGCTATATACCGGTAAGTCTTTTCACGATGATGATGATATTGGACACAAAATACAGTCAGTGGCCAAAAGTGAGTTTGCAAAACTGTGTGGGCTGTTTAATGCACCGACGTTTGCTGTAAAATAAATGTTTCGCGTTTCTGTAAATGGAAATGAATGGTCATGAAAAGCAATATGATGATATTCCATAGGGTGTACATTTATTGTAACACAGGTAGCATCAGTTGTTCCCCTTTGTTTGTCATATCTCAAAATACTGATAATTTCATGTAAGTACTATTTTATTTTCTCAAGTAATTTCCCATTCTGAAATAAATACTGAATTAATTAGAAAACAACGACTACTCAGTAATTTTGTTATACCCAAAAAATTTCATCCACATTTTGCAACAGTTATTGAAGATAATTATATCGACCACTGCAATGTAGTCGCAAGGAATGGACTCTTTTAAATGTATGGTGATATAATATCATGTTACAAAGATACAAATCCAAAAATATATTAGGACTAACAACACTTGCAATATATAAAGGATATCTTTTGTTTTGAGTGTGATATCACTTATCTCTCATCGAGTGACGGGGTAGAGCCAGTATTTGAAAATATAGGCTTTACCCCATCACGAGATGAGAGATAAGTGATATCACACTCAAAACAAAAGATATTCTGTTTATTATATGCCTCTGTGATCGAAAATGTGGTAATTTATGTCCAAAAGGCTTTGACTCGAGAGTTTTCTGGCGACGTCATACCATTGTTGATCGTAACTTAGCGACTACGATGACGTCGCGTTGATTGTAAAAGTGAAGTCAAACCATTGTACACATGACGTCATCCCCTTTGTGATATTTTCACTAACTTGAAAAAGTGATGTCACACTCAGTGGCGAGAACACTTTTCTAAAACTGAGAAAACTCAGCCTCTCACCGCATAGCATATAATAAATAAGGATACACTGCTTGGAAACTTGAAAGAATAACAAAAATGTTATTAACTGTTTACCAAATGGTTTTCATATATTATCAGCTGATTAAGCATCCTGACAAGATCTGAGATTTAGGCTGATGAAATCCAGAACCAATGACTCCATTCTTACTAAGAAAAAATGCTAAGAATATAAGCTTATGTTTTATTTTTTAAATCTTAATGTATTTTTGTACTATTTTGAAGTCACGTATGACTTGCTTAATTTTGAAGATGCTGACAATTTGAATTTTGAATTATGTTGACAATATAGGGAACAAATCCACTTAAAGTTTCTTTCTTGAAGATGCCTACCATGAAATTTTGTAGATTTTATGTGAGCTTCAACTCATATCAAGACTATGGTCTAAGGGAGGTAATTTACACAATTGCGCAAATATTGCGTCATGCAGAACCAGTCACCAGAATGACCCTTGACACGGAAGCATTGATGTGGAGATAGTCAGAGAGCTTGCCCATTTGTTGACATCGGCCGAGGTTTGTGTTAAACTCAAATATACAAGGTAAACCTTACTTAATTAGTTTCATATCAATGTTACATAGATGATACATTTATTAATGTGCAATGACATTGTCTACAAATAAAGAATTTGCGAAAGATTAATCTCTTGCAAAATAGATTGTTGATAGACTTCAACTAGTCGAAAGACATTTTCGAATTAAAGACCCTGTAAATAGTATTCTACACTGGACGTTTTTTTTCTAAAGATTTCATTCAATATTTGGTGTTGCCTAAAATTATTTTTATCAATGAATTCTGTTTGGATCTTTGTCTAAAATGCAGAATACAGTCTGTAATGAGCTTGAATTCAATGAAAATGTTGAGTGCAATTCCAAATTAACATGGAAGTCAATGGAAATCATGTCATTTACTTTTTGCACAAGTATGTTAACGGTTTCTGTTGATTAAAAAAAACAATAACTTTTCAATGGCGGTATTTACTCGATAACTATTAAGATCTATTTAACTCTTTCTGTATAAGGCAGTGTCAAACACTAACGTCACATAAATATGTTAACCTATAAATTGATATTAACATATTTAAATGACTGAAGTTTGTGACAGTGGATCCATTGGTAAGCTGTACCATAATAAGCAATCAATTGGTAAATTCTTTAAGAACGACTGAAATGGTCTAAGAAAATTTGTCATAGACTCAATTTTGAAAAGAGTTGTGATGATACATATAATATATGATATATATATCGATATATATATTGATCAAGTTTGGACTGTATGACAATTAATTAATAAATAAGAAAAGTGTTGAAACAAACATTTCAATGTTTTTTTCAAGGAATCAATGGCATACTTGAGGCAGAACTCAGTACAGAAGAAGGTGGGGTGTGTGTTTAAGATCAAAGTAGAAGATAAAGCATCCGAGAAACGTCAGAATCAGCCGTTCAGAGTGACGGCATCTGATGACTTTAGTCCAGATGTAGAAGACCATGATTTGGAAACTGCCAAAGCTACGGAGAAGCTTGATGGGACGTGTTGCTATATCTCTGAATATGAAGGTAAAGGTCCCTCAGTCTGATTAATATTGACTTCACTAGTTCAATGGAATAAGAATCTCAAAAAACTCTCTGGCAATGTCCCCTCATTTCTGGTAACAAATGGGGTGATGATTTGTATCCAATTTAACTATAAATAGTGTCTAATTATAACTTTAAATGAAAACAATAGTGTTCTTTTTTTTTATTCAAATAGCAGTTATCTAAGATTTGAAAAGGAAGATAGTAAATTAAACATAATCAAACAATAAGGAAATCATGTACTTAGGGAACATGTACAGCTTGTGTCTATAAGGAAGAAGTAAACGTGATCATTTCAGGAAATGATGTTTCAAATCAAACTTGAAAGTCTTATTATTTCACACAATCATGATGTTCTGTTCTGAACACACACAAAAAGAAAAGCAAAATGTGTTCTTGGTCCACCATTGTATTTTTTTTATAGAAATAAACATTTAATGTTAAATTTTTTATCTAGGTGGTGTTGTATTTTGATGTTTGAATATAGAGGTCAGGATAAAAATCTATAAGTCCCAACTCAAAGTCTACCTTGGTTTTGGACTTACCCGGTTGGCTTTAGGACTCTAATAACATTGTTTGTTCACTCTGAAATTGTTTTTGAAAAGCCTTGCTTATTGACAAAAAGTCTGCCATGAAATTTGAGAATGTTTGTGACATAATGTCTTCACTCATGTATTATTTAAAGAGCACCTAGGTTGTTGACATGGTTTGCCATTATCTTTAGATAGAATGGAAGACATAATGTATAAACTCCTAATTTTATTCAAGGAAACCTTCCTTGGTAGTTAGCAATGTTTGCCATTATAGTTTTGAATATAGATAACATTATGTGCTCACTCTTATATTATTTTAGGAAAGCCTTGGTTGTTGAGTCTAATGTTGACAAAAAATATGTATTCACTATCATATTTTTTATAGGAAATGCTTGGTTGTTGACAAAGTTTGCTGTTAGTTTTTCGATTATGAAGGACCTAATATGTTCTCTCTATAAATATCATTTTAGGAAAGCCCATGTTGTTGACTTAGTTTGCCATTATCTTAAGATATATGGAAGACATGATATCTTCATTCTTATATTTTTAGCTCATCAGGACTGAAAGTCCAGATGGGCTTATGGCATGGCCCGTCGTCCGGCGTCCGTCCGTCCGTCGTCCGTCCGTAAACTTTTGACACTTTCGACTTCTCCTCATGAACCATACACATTAGAGAGCTGAAATTTTGTGTACAGGTACCTTAGCATATGGAGATGGACCCAAATAGGGTCACAGGGGTCACAACTTTAAAAACCTATTTTCATCTTCTTCTCCAGTTCCAGAAGGACTAGAGAGTTAAAAAAGGTATGTGCAGACTCCTTGGCCAATGAGGATTCTAAATTGTAGATTTCGTGACCCCATGACCCCAAATAGGGTCACAGGGGTCACAAACTTAAAAACCTATTTTCATCTTCTTCTCCAGTTCCAGAAGGACTAGAGAGTTAAAAATGATATGTGCAGACTCCTTGGACAATGGGGATTCTAATTTGTAACTTTGGTGACCCCATGACCCCAAATAGGGTCACAGGGGTCACAACCTAAAAAACCTATTTTCATCGTCTTCTCCAGTTCTAAAAGGACTAGAGAGTAAAAAAAGATATGTGCAGACTCCTTGGCCAATGAGGATTCTAAATTGTAGATTTCGTGACCCCATGACCCCAAATAGGGTCACAGGGGTCACAAACTTAAAAACCTATTTTCATCTTCTTCTCCAGTTCCAGAAGGACTAGAGAGTTAAAAATGATATGTGCAGACTCCTTGGCCAATGGGGATTCTAATTTGTAACTTTGGTGACCCTGTGACCCCAAATAGGGTCACAGGGGTCACAACCTTAAAAACCTATTTTCATCTTCTTCTCCAGTTCAAAAAGGAGTAGAGAGTTAAAAATGATATGTGCAGACTCCTTGGACAATGGGGATTCTAATTTGTAACTTTGGTGACCCCATGACCCCAAATAGGGTCACAGGGGTCACAACCTAAAAAACCTATTTTCATCGTCTTCTCCAGTTCTAAAAGGACTAGAGAGTAAAAAAAGATATGTGCAGACTCCTTGGCCAATGAGGATTCTAAATTGTAGATTTCGTGACCCCATGACCCCAAATAGGGTCACAGGGGTCACAAACTTAAAAACCTATTTTCATCTTCTTCTCCAGTTCTAAAAGGACTAGAGAGTTAAAAATGATATGTGCAGACTCCTTGGCCAATAGGGATTCTTAATTGTAAATTTCGTGACCCTGTGACCCCAAATAGAGTCACAGGGGTCACAACCTTAAAAACCAATTCTCATCTTCTTCTCAAGTTCCAAAAGGAGTAGAGAGTTTATATTGATATGTGCAGACTCCTTGAACAATAGGGATTCTAATTTGTAACTTTGGTGACCCTGTGACCCCAAATAGGGTCACAGGGGTCACAACCTTAAAAAACTATTTTCATCTTCTTCTCAAGTTCCAAAAGGTCTAGAGAGTTAAAAATGATATGTGCAGACTCCTTGACCAATAGGGATTCTTAATTGTAAATTTCGTGACCCCATGACCCCAAATAGGGTCACAGGGGTCACAACCTTAAAAACCAATTTTCATCTTCTTCTCCAGTTCTAAAAGGACTAGAGAGTTAAAAATGAAATGTGCAGACTCCTTGGCCAATGGAGATTCTAATTTGTAACTTTGTTGACCCTGTGACACCAAATAGGGTCACAGGGGTCACAACCTTAAAAACCTATTTTCATCTTCTTCTCCAGTTCCAAAAGGAGTAGAGAGTTAAAAATGATATGTGCAGACTCCTTGGCCAATAGGGATTCTTAATTGTAAATTTCGTGACCCTGTGACCCCAAATAGGGTCACAGGGGTCACAACCTTAAAAACCAATTCTCATCTTCTTCTCCAGTTCCAAAAGGAGTAGAGAGTTAATATTGATATGTGCAGACTCCTTGGACAATAGGGATTCTAAATTGTAGGTTTCGTGACCCCATGACCCCAAATAGGGTCACAGGGGTCACAACCTTAAAAACTTATTTTCATCTTCTTCTCCAGTTCTAAAAGGACTAGAGAGTTAAAAATGATATGTGCAGACTCCTTGGCCAATAGGGATTCTTAATTGTAAATTTTGTGACCCTGTGACCCCAAATAGGGTCACAGGGGTCACAACCTTAAAAACCAATTCTCATCTTCTTCTCCAGTTCCAAAAGGAGTAGAGAGTTAATATTGATATGTGCAGACTCCTTGGACAATAGGGATTCTAATTTGTAACTTTGGTGACCCTATGACCCCAAATAGGGTCACAGGGGTCACAACCTTAAAAAACTATTTTCATCTTCTTCTCAAGTTCCAAAAGGTCTAGAGAGCTGAAATTATATGTGCAGACTCCTTTGCCAATGGGGATTCTAAATTGTAGATTTCATGACCCCATGACCCGAAATAGGGTCACAGGGGTCACAACCTTAAAAACTTATTTTCATCATCATCTTTAGCTCCAAAAGGTCTATTGAGCTGAAAGTTAGACTCCTTGGCCAATTGGGATTCGAAACTGTAGGTTTCGTGACCCCATGACCCCAAATAGGGTCACAGGGGTCACAATCTTAAAAACCTATATTCTCCATTAGATGACAGTCTATGGCAAATTTATTTCTCGTTGGATATTTTAGTGTGGACTTCTTTCACTGTCTGATATTGGCGATCTAGAAAGTGTTGAATAATAATAAATCATTTGGGTAAGGAAATTTATTCCGAAATCGTTACATTTGTTTTGTATTTTTTTAATAGGTTTTCTTGCAATAGGTAACATCAGTTTCATTTTTAGCTCATCTGGCCTGTATAAAGCAAACTTGATATGATGCCTGATGAGCTACAGAGCCAATGGCTCTATTTTTATTTCAGGAAAACCATGGTTGTGGGCGAGACTCGACCGAAAGCCAAATAAAGCTGGCGACAAGAAGCTGAAGAGATATCTTGCAGAGAAGGATTCATGGCGGGAAAATGGAGAAGTGGGGGACCCCCCTCAGATCAACTGGAACATCGTGACAGACTTCAAGGTTAGATTATATGCCATTTATGTTTTTAGTCTATTAATGAATTGGTTAGCTATAGAAGTTAACACCAAGTAGCAAGGTGAGATTATATGCCATTTATGTTTTTAGCCTATTAATGAATTGGTCAGCTATAGAAGTTAACACCTAGTAGCAGTGTATAAAATAGATTGGAAAGCTAAGGAAACCTAGCCTGTCCAGAAAATTAACTGGTCAATTCCTTAGGGGAAAAATGAAAACAATGTTTGTAAAGTTACCAGTCCTGACCAAAAAGTAAACAGCCTTGGCAGAAAGTAGCCACTTTGAGGAGTGGTGGACGGGCTAGTAGGAAACAAGTATTATTGTTTAAAGATTTTTTTTAATACAAACTTACAATACATATAGTTAAATTTCATAGTGTACCATAGGGTTAAATGTCATGAAAGACTTGAAAGTGAGATTGTGGTTATGGTCAGCTCAGAATTAGCATTTTTTTTACATCCCTAACTGATATTCCTTTTTGTTCAGTGCAGTTAAGAAACAAAACATCATTGTAAATAATCTCTCAGAGTATAATGTTAAAAGAAGAGTACCAGCCGCACACAACATCTACTGAACACAAGGCTGATTTAACCCAACATTAACCCAACATTAACATTACTAACATATGTCTCTAGAAGATCACAACCAACAAACCCCTTTTACCAGGAACCCATTTTCTGCTTTGTGAATAAAGGCACATTTTGAATAAAGTTTACTGCCCAAGGTGACACGGCAAGTCTCAAAACTGGTGTCTCAATTATTCAGCAATCAGTGTGTCACCCTCCCTCTAGCAAACCGTACCCTAGCCGTTGCTGAACTATCCTGAAAGCGTTCGACTGTGCGATGCACAGGACCACGTGCCACCACCAATAATGACGCTTTTGTTTTCTACAGGATGTCCCTGAGAACTGGAGGCCTGCACTGGAGGTGCCGGTTGTGGACGGGGTAGCTCAGCCAGACAGTCACGGGCACATCCCAGGTTGGTGGGAGGAGTTGTGATTATTCATACCTAGGCTTTACAAAATCAACGTTTTGATAGGGGCAAAATATCTAAAAGCAGGAGGCAGGAGATTCAAATGTTTTTGTGAACATGTTTTGAAAAAGGTTTCCTGAAATGGATTACTATTTTTTTTAAATTCCCCTTTTGTTCCACTGGTGTGTGATACTATCGGATGTGGTCATCGCATGTCATTTTGTCCGTTCATCCGGGATGAACATAAACATAAACCTTTTATTTCAAACAGATTTCTCTCAAATTATTCTCCTTCTCTCTTTTAATCTATTCAAGTTCATTTTTACATCAAATATTTGGATCAAATTTCACACTTAGATTTTGATAAGATGACTTTTTTCAATACCATTGAATGTAAATATATCACATAACTTACAAATGTTTTTAATGTGATTTATAGTTTTAAAAATGAAATTTATTATTTCTGTCAGGCTGGGTGCCAGTTAACCCTGCCGAGCGTCAACATCTCTGGCATCTCACTACGGTTGATCTGACACGCGGTCTCGGGCTTCTGCTCAGGTGCTGTAGTTGGATACCTCCCAGGGAGTTGGGCTTTAAGAGACAGTGGCTCATTTTTTTGTTAAATTTGAATTTTCAAATATCTTGTAAATAATATTAGTTTATGCCACATTTATTATCTTCAGTGGTCAAACAATTCATCAGTCAACTTGAATATGTGTAGTTTTAGAAGAATTATTGAGAATCAAGTTAAAACACTATCAGCCATTGTCTCAGTATTTATTTAAACCGTGTAAAATTTCTTAAAATCAAATTGCATGGTTCCCTAATGCATTTTCCATATACAATATATTATTTTATTTTTATTAATTTACAATGTATATAGTCATTAAAAACAACAACAGGACAATGTATTTTTATTATTCAAGAAATGACATCGATGTAAACTTGTGTAATCATGCTTCCAATGTCAACATCGCTAACTCGATTGTCTGACATCGATTGTGTCACACTTCCCAGAATTGGGAGGTGGGCTTTAAACCGAGAATGACCCCATCCTGCTCAACCCTGAAAAATGGGGAGTGGTCTTTAGTTCGAGGGTGGTTTTATACCCGTGAGGATACAGTAGTTATGATCTAACTAGAAAGCAATCATAGGGCTAACAAAATGGTAACTACCCCAAGATGCATAGTGTAAAATAAGCACTGTTGATTTGTCGGAAAACATTTTAAAATAGACAAGTTGTCAATACTGTAAATAAGGTCATGTTTGATAACAAAGTTTTATCAGTTTAGATTGTAAAGTTATCATCGACTGCTATTATAAAACTTCTACTATTGAATTAACATCTTATTTTGTTTATTGCAGCTACTCGGAAGATGGTCTGCAAATTAATTGTGTGCGGTTGTCAGAACATCTGGAGGAGACTGTGGAGTTGATCGGAACACATGTGAATGGCAATCCGTATAGTAAGTGCTTTAACCTTGTACTAAGGTCTAGAATTGTCCTCAATGAAGTTACCAGAGACAAAGCTATTCTCGGCACCCCAGCAAGAAAAAGAGGGGTAACGAAATAGTGGTCATTTCCTTTGTTGCCTTCATTATAGTGTAACATAAATAGAGGATATTATATGGTGTCCATTCACAAACTATGTTATTGACATAAGTGCTCAAATAGTAGTATTTCCCAAGTGAGAGCGAGATATAAACTGATATTTTGGCACAAGTGTTGTAAACATAATAACCATGTCATGGGCATGATTATTAGCAGCCCCGTTTAAGGACGGGGCTGCTATCAGTTTTTGTGAAGTTTCCATCGCCGCCGCCGCCGCCGCACTCGTAATACTAGCTACGGTATAACTTTTTTCCACTAAGCTTTCCAGAACTCTTATTCATACCTTACTACTCATACCTCGGGGGAACGATTTTGACACGTTCACTTTCAAGGTCAAAGGTCAAGGTCACGAGCTATGTATTCACTCTAAGAATTCCTTGTAAACGCGATAACTTGAAAAGTTTTTGTGCTATGAAGCTCTAACTTGGTATATATCATCCTTGGAAAAGTAAAAAAATTTGAAAAGGTTTTGGCTACAATCCGTCAAAGGTCAAGGTCACAGCAAGGTCATGACGTAAGCATGTTTTAGAGAAAATGCTTTATTTTAACTATGAACACTTTTAATCAATACATGATTGTAATACTCAATAAAAAGTGTTCAATGATTGTGTGACCTTGAAGGTCAAAGGTCAAGGTCATGAGATATGAGTTATTACAAAATGCACTAAATTGGGGTATAACTTTATCCCATTTAGCTTTTCAGAACTCATGAACATGTCTAAATGTTAATACTTTCAGGGAATCATTATGACATGTTCACTTTCAAGTTCAAAGGTCAAGGTCACGAGTTATAAAATCACCACAAAATTCTTTGTAAACACGGTAACTTGAAAAGTTTTTGTGCTATGAAGCTCTAACTTGGTATATATCATCCTTGGAAAAGTAAAAAATTTTGAAAAGGTTTCGGCTACAATCTGTCAAAGGTCAAGGTCACAGCAAGGTCATGACTTAAGCATGGTTTAGCGAAAATGCTTAATTTTAACTATGATCACTTTTAATCAATACATGATTGTTATACTCAATAAAGTGTTCAATTATTGTGTGACCTTGAAGGTCAAAGGTCAAGGTCATGAGATATGAGTTATTGCAATTCCTTGTAAACACAATAACTTGAAAAGCTTTTGTGCTATGAAGTTTAGATTTTGTATATATTATCTCTTGAGAAGTACAACAAAGTTCAAAAAGTTTTGGGTACTAACTGTCGAAGGTCAAGGTCACAGCAAAGTCAACATATATGGAGAAAATGGATTAATTTAATTTTTAACACTTTATTTCATTACAATAATGTTATACTCAATGAAATGTGTTCATTGATTGTGTGACCTTGAGTGTCAAAGGTCAAGGTCACGAGAAAATTCCCAATTTGGTGAGGCCTGTAAAAGGCGGAACAGGGTAAGGCGAAACCCAAAGTTCCGGGGCTGCTCTGCTTTTGCGGTATCCCGCAAACGCTAATCTAGTTACATTCAGATTACCGTACGTGTATTAAAGTTGACCAAAAAAATACTCAAAATTGACTTCAAAGCACAGGTGGACAAGCTGCCTCAAGAGTTGTAACATAAAAGCATTGCTTGTAATGTTGCATGACAGAAAAAAAATTAATTGTGCCTTATGGCGTCGTGTAAAAAATAAACTCCCAATATGACTCCCCTTGTAGAAATAATTGGGGATATGTTCAATAAGAGTAACTAAAGTGTAATGATGACCGTTTTGAAAATTTTCTAATTTTCTTTTTGTTTACTTAACTGTATTTACTGTAACTGATCTCAAAATAATGTAGCAGGGTTGAAGTATATTCTGCTGTGATTGGGAAAGGCATTGGCCATGGGCTGTTTTGAACATTAGATGAAAAAATAGCCCATTAAAGTTTTGTAGTTTACTATTGATATAACGGACAATGACCCATTTGAACTTTAGAAAATTACAAAAAAAACCATGAAAATGGCCTATTGTCTAAGATGTCTTTCCCAATCCCTTCTTGGTAAATATCAGTTTAAAATTTCAAAGGAAGAGTATAGGATACCGATTTCAGGATTAGGAAATTTTGTTTTCCAGAGCTTGGCACGAGACAGCAACCGGTGCACCTGCTAGTACTTCATGGCTGTATCCCAGCTCAGTGTCCTCAGCCTGTGAGCCGTGAGTCTCTGGTGAACTGGCTGGAGAACTCACCAGAGGGCAGAGTGGAAGGAATTGTCTGGCACTGCCCAACTGGAGCTCTCTTCAAGGTAGAATTTTTGCTAATCAGGCCCGAAGATTATGATTTATAGTTTGGATCCTGTAATCAAAGTTATCAATTTCAGCCTTCTTCTGAATAAGGTTTGGTTGCATTCTAAAAATGCACATTTGTTGACCCTGTGGTCCGTACTAAGGAAGTAACCACATTGATCACCCTAAAGAAAAATTTAATATGAAGTCTTGTGAGCTGCACATAAATGAAAATATTTCAAAGAGCTTGGTCACAGTCAGCAATTTTAAACAGAAGAAATTGATTAGGATTGAGAATGTGAATATATATATATATATATGTTTATGCTGATTTAATGAAAGTTTCTGTTTATCCTCAGGTTCACCGCAACCATCTTGGTCTGCCATGGCCAATTGAAAACACCTTCCTTTCGAAACGTAAGGTCAAGATTAATGTTGACGGTGCAGAGTTCGAATTTGAGAAGAATATGAGATGCCTCTTCTATCTGATGTCGAGACACAAAGGATCGTCCTGCGAACATCTCTCACAGCTTCATGATCTCATGTACGGCAAGACATGACCTGAATTAGGTCTAGATTTATAACCCTTTAGATGTGTTGAAACTGTTCCAATGAGACATGCCATACCTAAATCTGTAGTGAATTTCAGAGACAATCAACATTCCTGCATCAGATACAGTTCCCATGCATTGCTGTGGAAAGCTTTTTGCTTTACCTCAGTGTTTTTGCATTGTAGTTGAATCTAAAGCTGCAAATCCAAGGCATGATTTTTCATTTCTGTACTTCTATGAAGTTAATTTAGATTCATAACCCCCATGCTTGATGTGAAAGCAAACTTCATATCATATGAACATTTCTATAGATCTGACTGAACAAAATATTATCATATCATTGCTTTGTTTACACTGACATGCATGTCCATGCAATACTCTCTGCTTGTGTTTTATTTTACATTTCATTTTTTTTTTTATCATAATTCCATTTCTTAACACTTAATTTGTAAAACATATTACATTATATGAGATGATTTGTAAAGCTTATCAGATTTGTAAATATGTACATGTACATAAACTCATAATGATAAACAACACAGATAAGTTTCATAAATATATACATGAAATTGAAAAAAAAGCACTAAAGGAGATCAGGTTATGGTGGGTAAAAGTTTTGGGAAACAACTTGAGTCTCAATCGAGTAGCAGCAACAGAGTTCTGCTGTATTTGGTTACCGGTATGTAAACTGGCACAAATTGCCACAACTCCAACTGGCAAGGCTTAACCCGTACCTGTCTCTATCGCTTGTGCTTTCAAGCCTTGCTGCATTTCACAGAAATTGTTTGGTTTGGCATTGGAAACTTTAGAGCTCTGCTAAAGAGTAAAGGAAAGGTTTTAAGAATAGATTAGATTGATAATGGCATAATAAAGGCTTTTGGTGTACCGGTAGTTGAATATCCCTGATCATGTTAACTTTGACTTCAGGGCTTGCAAAAGTTGTTGGCCCTTTTTAAAATTGCTTATTGAATTAAGAACACTTAAACTCAGTTTCTTATTGGTAAACTGGCTTTCCCAAATGACCAAAAGATCAGTTTAAGCTATGTTTGCTAAAGAAACCACACAATGAAGTCCACTTAAGCATTGCATTTATTTTGAGAGTTAACACCTTTTTAGCTCATCTGGCCTGTAAGGCCCGATGGGCTTATGGCATGGCATGGTGTCCGGCGTCCGTCCGTCCATCCGACTGTAAACTGTGGAATTTCGACTTCTTCTCCAGAACCATAAGGCCTAGAAAGCTGAAACTTTGTGTACAGACTCCTTGGCTAGTGAGGATCATAAATTGAAGCTTTGGTGACCCTGTGGCCCCTAATAAGGGCCAGAGGGGCCACACCTTAAAAACCTATTTTCATCTTCTTCTCCAGAACCATCAGGCCTAGAAAGCTAAAACTTTGTGTACAGACTCCTTGACTACTGAGGATTATAAATTGTAGCTTTCGTGGCCCTGTGACCCCTAATAAGGGCCACAGGGGCCAGGCCCTTAAACCCTATTTTCATCTTCTTCTCCAGAACCATAAGGCCTAGAAAGCTGAAACTTTGTGTACAGACTCCTTGGCTAGTGAGGATTAAAAATTGTAGCTTTGGTGGCCCTGTGACCCCTAATAAGGGCCAGGCCCTAAAAAACCTATTTTCATCTTCTTCTCCAGAACCATAAGGGCTAGAAAGCTGAAACTTTGTGTACAGACTCCTTGGCTAGTGAGGATTATAAATTGTAGCTTTTGTGACCCAGTTGCCCCTATTAAAGGCAACAGGAACGTCTTTCAAATCTATTTTCATCTTCTTCTCCTGAAGTATAAAGCCTAGAAAACTGAAACTTGTCGCCTTATACTTAATTTTAATGATTGGTGACCCTATGGCCTCTACAAAGGGGGAATCACATTGCCACACTCTACAGCATAATTGATGATGAAGCCTGATGAGCTACAGAGCCAATGGCTCTATTTTTTGTAACATTTAAAATGTTGAGTCATGTTTAAATTAGGAGGTTGTGGATAGTCTCCTTTGTTTTTGAAACAGGCTGTTTTCTAGATTTTATGTTCTCTTTCTAACTATCAAAGGTGAAATAAACTTCTGATGTCAAATCTCATGTATGTTTTCTGTTGTAGACTGATAGGAATATGATCCTGAATAAGAACGTCTTAAGGAGTTTGAGTTTGAGATAAAGTTTGAGATAAAAGTCTCTAAGAGTGCAACAATTACCGACTTAGGGTAACAAGGATTGACTTTGAATGTCCTAGACCTCTGACAATAACCTTCATATTCAAAATCCAAGGGAGTTTCATTAATGATGTAACACTCAAAAAGATGTCACACAGGTTTCAATTTGGATGAAAATCGCAAAGCAAATGTCTAATGAGTTGGCTGATAATGATTGTTGTTCCCCCTGCAGCACTGTTGAATTGGGGACTATGTATTCAGCGATGTCCATGCTTATTGACATACATCTTGTTGATGCAATTTTTCATTAACCATTGAGGGGCACTCTTCATGCATTTTCTGGCTCAAAGTTTTTGTGTTTGGAGACAGGCTTCATGTGGGAATTAAAAACACACTGTTCTTTTTTGGTTACCTTGACCTTCTTTTCAAGATCACCACAGAACTTATGCATGAGTCTGTAACAGTAATTCAGGAAGTGTTAAAGGGTTAGCAAGACTGCAGTTACTGAAACAAATGTTCTACAGTAAAATGCTAATATGAATTTTGGCCATATCTCAGAAAATGTCAATATTTTGTAAAAAAAAATGGTATATGATTTCACCGATGGAAATAGATCTAGTGGTGGTAAGTGGTGCCTTTTGCTGCTTTGAATATTCAAAAATTCTTATTATATCATTATCTGGCCCAACAAAAGTGGTTGGATATATTAATACAGGCCCTGTCCGTCCATTTGTTTGTCCATCTGTACTGATATTGTTTCAGGAGCAGAAGGGTATATAGCAATACCAACGATTCTATCCAAATGTTTTGTCTGACCTATTACGGAAAAACTCTTCATCCGATTGTTTCAAATTTTGTACATGTCTTCTATTACTAGGAGGGGTGCAGTGCCAATTTACAAGCGATTTTGTTTTATTTTGGCTTTTTTAAAAGAATTTCTATGTTTTGTACTTAGTTGTTTAACAATATCAGACTAATTGCAGAAAAACTTTTGATCCAGATCGGATGTATAAGTTATGGGTCGTAAACAGCAATTTAATAGATCAGGGATGTACGGAGGAGGGTGTTAGTGAGCAATGCTCAATTTCTTGCTTGTTTAGAATATATTTTCTGGAGCAGAACTCAAGGTGAGCATTTAATGTAGTGAATAAGTTATGTTCTAATATTTGTCACATTTCAGTTACAACCAGTCCCAAAGAAAGAAGATTGGAAGGAACATAGCAATTGGTGTTGCTGTGGGGGTTATAGCTATTCCGGTTGCAGTCCCTGTTGTATTGGGCGCAGCTGGGTTTGGTGCTGGTGGCATCGTTGCCGCAAGTTTTGCAGCTCGACTGATGTCTGCTGCAGCAATTGCAAATGGCGGTGGGGTTGCAGCGGGGAGTGCAGTTGCGGTTTGTCAGTCTATCGGAGCAGTGGGACTTGGGGCAACAGGAACAGCTGTGGCTAGCACCGTCGGTGGCGCCATTGGTGGTGCCATCAGTGGTGCTGCCACGGGTTTGTACAACAGAATCAGACGGAATTAACCTTGGACTCAATAACAGCTGATCTTGCCAAAAAGAAAAATCAATGTATACCCTTACGTAATATTGAATATGTAAGAAAGGTGGTGGTTATCCTGCAAATTGTATTAATACCTTCTTTGTTTTATGGACTGTTTTGGGGTTTTGTTCGACCAAAGAAAAATGCGAAATATGGATTTTGTTTACACACTTTCTCATGAACTATTGCAATCAAAGTTTCAAATTCAAGACTGCCTACATTTGAGGACACCAGTTAACAAAATGTTGACCTTGACCATATTTTTAAGGTCAACAATGACTCATTTAATGAATGAAGGGATTGTTTCTAAATAAATCATAAAGAATAGTAAATGAATATTATCCTTTTTATATTTACTGGCATGGGACAACGCAATATTAGTCACAGGAAAACACTTGTATGTAAAGGAGTTTCCTTTAATCTGTGACCCTTGCTCTTATTGTTTAGTTTAGTTACACATTCCAATCCGATCCATTCAGAGAAGATATGCTCTGAAAGTGCTAACTGACAGTTGTGTTTTAATCTTCCAGTGATTTAAAATGGTACCAAGATATGGTAACTTGTATACATTATTTCTGAAGACATCAACAGTATTTGTGCCCCTGCCGTTAATTGCTGAAATATTGCGCAAGTATTGTCCTCAGTGTTTGACCTTCTTGTACATTAATTGAAAAAATGACATCCCGATATGATGTGTGTCAAATTACATGGCCAAAGAATCTTTTTATACAAAATTTATGTTGTGATTTTTACTGCATTATCAGCATTTTTCTATATTATTTGTCTGTAGACTTTGGTGAAATAACAAATCAATAGAAATCTTTTTTTGCACAGTCAAATTATATATGACAATTATACAATATTACAAAATTTATTTTCTTGAATTACAAGCGCATCCATTTCATTACTTGTAGAATTTGTTTTTGTGATACATATTGGTCACATTGATTATCCATCCCTCAGAATACAAGAGCATACAATTAATGTTAACCTTCATCTAGGCTTTTCTCTAACTTAGTGCTTAGTGGGCTTTGAAAATCTAGACCCATGTTTTCTCAATTGTCTTCCATGAAGTTGAAACAAGTTTTGGAAATAACCACAACTATACAACTGCTTTCAAAATTATTTTGAACCTAGTGAAAATGAAATAAAATATTTTGTTTGCCTAATATCTAATGCTGAAATAAGCAGTTGAACTGTATTTATCCAAATTTTGTGCAAAATATTTGTAAATCTAGATCCATGTTTTCTCAATTGTCTTCCATGAAGTTAAAATAAGCTTTGGAAATAACTACAACTATACAATTGCTTTCAAGAGTTTGTTTCATTACTTTGAACCTAGTGAAAATAAAATAAAATATTTTGTTTGCCTAATATGTAATGCTGAAATAAGCAGTTAAACTGTATTTATCTAATTTTTGTGCAAAATATTTGTAAATCTTGACTCATTTATGTTTTTGTTACAACAACCTGTATATCTAGTCATATGCATATAAATATATATATTTATATATATCATATTTTAGGATTTTTGTAACTTGTCAAATGCATGAAAAGAGAAAGTTTCAATGTCAAAATCCTGGCGTAAGTCTTCTTTTGTTTATCTTACGTTTATTAACAGGTTTAACTATTCACATATGTTACACGTTTTTCATACAAGTCTTATTTATTTTTCCATGTATCAAGGTGTTTGAACTATTGTAACTTCATGTTATGGGCATGGAAAGTAAAAATACAAGTCATAATGTAAATATGTTGTTCTTGTTTTCTTTGAAGTCAGTGCAGTATTCAAAAATCATCCTTTAATACAAAAGTGTTTAAGATTCATTCCACAAAAGTTATATGAATAATAAAGTACAAAGTATTTTATGGACATCTAACTTCTTTATTCACAGAATAATTATTTGGTATACATTCGTATACCATTTTCAAACATATCGTCAGAAGGGATGTCTAGCCGTTTTCATAGTCTGGAGTAATGTGAATAAAGAAGTTGGATATCCATAAAATTTGTATTTGACTGTTATGAAGAGCCAGTAGAATGACAATCTACCAGGTACTTGTGTTCAGGTACTTGTGTTCAGGTGGAAACAGAATCCTGAACTCAACACGTTAAAATGTTAACCAACGGTTGCCCTGAAGAATGTTTTGCCAAGAGTACCGTTTTAGTTTTTTAAAAAATAATGAAAAATAATGAAAATGTTTTGTTGGTAACTGTTTGGTTTTGAAGCCATCTTCCTACACCACACCTAAAACGCCAGTTTCCGAACTGTCTGGTTTATGCTTGCTGCAGACCCTTGAGTTTTCGCCCTTAAAACCTATTTTCATCTTCTTCTCCAGAAGCAAAAGGTTTAGAAAGTTGTAATCTTGTGTTCAGACTGCTTGACTAGCTCGGATTAAAGTTTGTAACCTTGTGACCTTGTGACCCCTTTCTGTGCTGGCATCACTACCCCTACTGGCGATTGTAAGTAACGTCCAGTTAATCTGATTGGATTATTGCTTTCTCTCAAAGTAAGCTAGAGAGCAAGAACAGAAAAGTCAAGGGTCAGCAGCAAGGCATAAAACTGACAATTTGGAAACTGGTGTTTTAAGCTTTTCATAGGACTGACAGTTTGGTTTGGTTTGGTGTATTAGGCGTTGCGGAGATGCAGGTTGTATTGTTATGTCAATTTCCAATTTCAAACAGGAATACATTTAACCAGACAACACCAGAATTATTCCAGTCGTCTTGCAACAATATAACAGCTGAGTACGAGTCCATGTCTGACTCTAGGTCATAATCTCAACCCTATTGAACACTTGTGGGATGAAGTGCAGAGACGTTTTATTCTAGCAAGTCCGAGATGTAAATCAACATCAATGAATTATATAAACGTTATTCACACAATGTATGGTTGGTGTGTCGCGAATATGACTGTCAATGTCAGTTAATGAGGTAAACAATAGTATACTTAGGTTGTATAAAATGTGATGTATTGGAAATTTAGGTATAAGCCTTTCATGTATAACCTTGACGTGAAGGTGTATTAAATATATACTGGTCACATGGCAATGTTAAGATAAGATAAATCTTTATTGCCCTTGGAAGGGAATTTGGATTGTCATGAATTGAGCACAGTAGTAATACAGAATATATAACAGGATATAAAAAGGCTAAAATATACAATAATGACAATTAACAATAATCACATGGTACATGGGTATTCAATCCGAAGGTAGCTGAGCATAAAGCTCGAATTTCATATTCTGAGTTCACAGTAGTACCATTACAACAAGTTGTTAACGCATGAATGGCGATGTTTCTGGCAGTATCTGATTTCTGAGTATCAGTTGTTCTGCTTTTGTTCATTTTCATAGAATAACGTTCGGACAAATTTAGACATATTTAAAGGGCAGTACGTATTACAATACATCCAGATTATAGACCAGGGGGTGTTGCAAAAAACGGCACAACACGGAAGTTCATCTTAGTATCATCCTTAAAAATTGCACTAAGGCTACCTTTAAAGGGGCAGTAGCACGTTTTTTGATAATTTTATATTTCACATTTTTCACTGATAATTGTATGTTTATGCTAAATGTATTATTTTGATAGTGTCATAAATCTCATTGCACAAGCCAATCAGCCATAGTCAGAGGACAAAGTTTGAAGATTAACATAAAACCCATTGGCAGCCATTTTTGTGTGAACACCTTTTATTCATTTTCTGTAAGAAAAAGGAATCGCATGCCTAAACTTTACATTATATATTTGAATTATTACTGCTCCATTTAGTTTAAATACATTGTCTTTCAATTGGAAGCATTTATTTTCATTTTCGTCTTTAAATTGGAACCATAAATTTTAATTTTCCTGACATCACCTTATATTCCCCCTAAAAACGTGCTACTGCCCCTTTAAAGGGGCAGTAGCACGTTTTTAGGGGGAATATAAGGTTAAAGGGGCAGTAGCACGTTTTTAGGGGGAATATAAGGTGATGTCAGGAAAATTAAAATTTATTAAAGGGGCAGTAGCACGTTTTTAGGGGGAATATAAGGTGATGTCAGGAAAATTAAAATTTATGGTTCCAATTTAAAGACGATGTATTTAAACTATATGAAGCAGCAATAAATCAAATATTTAATGTAAAGTTCAGCCATGGGATTCATCCAATGTTCCTTTTCTTACACAAAATTAATTAAAGGTGTTCACACAACAATGGCGGCCAATGGACTTTATGTGAATCTTTATGATTTGTTCTCTGACAATGGATGATTGGTTTGTGTAATGAGATTTTTGACACTATCAAAATAATACATTTAACATTAATGTTCAATCATCAGTGAAAATTATAAATATTAAATTTTCAAAAAAGTGCTACTGCCCCTTAAGGTCACCCTAGTGGTTTGTACAACAGAACCCAGTTCAGAAGCTTTTTAACAAAAAACTTAAATTCGAAAAATGTCATTGTTTTTAAAGACACTGTTATTATGCACACAAAATGTAACCCAACAGTTACTGATTGATATCTAATAATATACATATATATATATACATGAGGACTACCGCGACGTTAAACAAAGAAACCAGTGAACTAGAAAGTAGGCTATCTCGGCTAGAACCGGGCTCTATGGTTACACGTTCACAACGATCAAGAAATTCTTGGCTTGAGCAGTGTTCTAACTTCTTGCTGTCTTGTGAGACTGTGGTAGCTGCATTTGAAGGTACGTATCGTAGACAACAAAGGTAGGCGTTTTTTTGTCTGAAAGCCATATGCAAGGGCGTCTATTCGAGGTAGGTGTGTAACTAAGGAAATACGGTATTTTTTATAATAAGACACGGGTGTGGCAATGTACCATTTGTCTTAATCAACAGTCTTAAGTTCTCTGAAGTAACAGTGTTCGAAAAAGTGCTTGAACGCCACTTTCATACTACTATGAGATTTGTCTTGGCGGCATGCCCACAAGGCTTTTGTGTTGTTAAAGATGCCAATTGTCGCAACAGTTCATGGCTCGTAAAATTTAATGTTAAGGAGGGCTGTTTTTTCAAACCACATAAGCTATTTGCTTGTAGGAACTCAAACATATTTCAAACACTGACTCTGAGCTATACGAAGCTATACTCCAAATATGAAATTACCTTGACCTTTAATGGTCTTCAATTGTTGTAAGAGTGTTAATGTCAAAGCTACATATGCCTCTGTCGGTGGAACAACACTGCAACGAGAAGGACGGGACGACATTATTTAGTTATTTCAATTTTATACAGTAAACAATATACCGATTTGTGAAGTATTTATAAGATAAGTACTATAAGAAAAACAATATTAACTGAGACTATACAAATTCTAATCGTGCACAACAAATGACGTAATTTGCTGATTTGATATTCATGTGGTTGATTACGTTTATTATATCATATATCCATGTGCTGTTGTTGTAGGTTTTAAATGACAGAGTAAATGCCCCGTTGACACTTTCACGCAATCATGGTACGCAAAAGTTCATACCACGGCGGATACTGTGCGTACTATTGCGTGAAACAGTCATAAACTATATGCGTGCCGTTGCATACCATTGCTTTGTCCAAGCCCATGCCACGCACTTCAGTGCTTACCATTTTCATAAACCATATGCGCAAACTATGCGTATCCGGTGTGTAAACGTGTCACGCATTGAAGTCATACTCAATGTCACGCATTGGTGCGACAAGAAACGGCAAGATCCTCAAAGGTGCTCATTGTTTGATCTAGGTTTCTGCAATTCTTCCTGCAATTTGATGTGTGTCACTGGTGAGCATGGTACTTACTGCTCTTTATAGTGTACTCATTGGTGCTCATAATTTACTCACTTGTGCTCAAAGTTTACTTTCGAATCCTCATTGCCAGGCCGCTGTTCTGTCGGTGTCAGTTTTTGACTCTAGAACCTTATTTCGTTACCTTTCATCCTCTTCCAGAAGTAGTAGACGAGCAACCGCTGTTTGATGTACTTTTTGCAAAGTACGGTACTTCAAGGTTTCAGGAGTATTCATCTTGAAGACATGCTGACTGAATGGGCGATTTTACCTTCCTTTTTTATATGTATGAAGTGTGCCTGTGCGTGTCACAAAATGACTTAGAAAATGGTCACGTACGCTTGAGACTGAGTGCACTTACCTGACCAATACGTGTCGGTGCAGGGACTGGCGTAGGCCTCTTGCGGATATGTACCAGTGCGGACAGCATTTGTAAACTATGAGCAAATGATGGTCCGCAATGGCACAAATTATTTGATTGACAGGTGAAATATATATGTTAACCATCCGCAGTGGTAAGCATTAGTGTGAGAAAGCTCTGTGTTTTGAACGATTTTCTCCCCGAGCAAGAACACGTCCCTTAATGATTGTAGACCTGTTGCAAATATCTATTTTTAAATCAAAATGTTCTTACATGTACGTAATTAGAAAAAGTTGTATATGTTTTTGATTTTTTGTCATTGTGGTTTCTTAAAAAACGTAAAGATCTATAGTAAAATGAATATTCCAACTTATTTTGTCTGTTCCAGCTCATCACTCCGAGGACCTACATAAAGATGCTAGGTAAAGTTGTTGGCATTGCAATCGGTGCTGTTGCACTTCCGGTAGCCATTCCCTTGGTACTGGGGGCAGCCGGATTCGGTGCTGGTGGCATCGTCGCTGGAAGTGCTGCTGCCACGGCGATGTCTGCTGCGGCAGTTGCAAATGGCGGAGGGATCGCGGCCGGAAGTGCAGTTGCAGTTGGCCAGTCTATCGGAGCAGCGGGACTTGGGGCAACAGGAACAGCTGTGGCTAGCACCGTCGGGGGCGCCATTGCGGCAGCTGGTGCCGCTCTAATTGCTTCCTTGATTCCTTGACAAACAGGACTGTCTATCGCTATCTCTTGTGAAACATTTTCTTGTTCACAATATATTGCTAAAGATATACTCTTCACAAAATTGTATGCAATTGCCCTATTTGTTGAATTCATGAATGAAGAATTGTTTTGTCGTCTGTTTCTAAATTGTAATGCCTATTCAAAATATTTGGGCTGAAAAATTAAATTAAATTTTTTAACACTAGATGAAAGAAAAACGCAAGTGTTGGGGGAAAGGTCAATTTAATTGACTGATAGATAAACACATTACATTAAAACATGAGTCCTCCGTATAAAATGTACAACAAGTTTTTAAAAAATAGGTAATTATTAAAAGGATTTAAAAGTTAATTAAAAAACCAAGCTGGGATGGTGGGTGGGTCGCGTCCGTACGCTCAGCTTGCAAGTGAGGGACTGAGGCAGGGTAGAAGTCCGTGCAGCGCATGCGTCTCGTCAGCGCTGTTCGGCAGATCCGGGCGCCGCCGGTAGTTACCGAGTTAAATAAAAATAAATAAATTTATTTAGTACTTAACACTAGATGAAAGAAAAACGCAAGTGTTGGGGGAAAGGTCAATTTAATTGACTGATAGATAAACACATTACATTAAAACATGAGTCCTCCAAACCCCCAACACTTGTATTATTTAGCAATTTCTGATGCTGCCAGCACGATTGCACGGGAAAACTTTTTGTGAATGTCACTTTTGATGCAGATGTAGCGCTCGAAGGCATTGGACTTCCAGTCTCCATGTAATTTGATTAGAACTGGGGGCATTCCTACCTGGAAGGCGAATGAACATCCTCCCCGTCTGAAAGAGTGACCACTGTATAATTTGGGATCATAGCCACAAGAGGTCAGCACACATTTGAGAGCTTTTATGAAGCTATCATAAGTTAAACACTGGATCTGGTCGTTGATTCTGTAGGAAAAGAGATGGTGGTTAGCAGATATACCCGCCTGTAGCTTCTGGAGGGCGCGTAGTGCTGATACCGGGCACAGTGGCGAGTCTGGTGCGGCACACAGTGGTATAGCGAGGGTGCGTTGGCCAAATTGGATTGTCTTGGTGTGACGCACTGTGAGGAGCACGGAGTTGTCTTCCCAGCTAACATCACGAATAAGCAGTTGTCTATCTGCAGGCAGATCGTTGCGTGGAAGTAGAGTTGATTTTCGAAAGAAAGTGAAAAATGAGGTTATGCAGGCACACCAGAAAGCAACATTAAATGGAATGCTAAAGTCTAGTCTTTCTTTAATAGCCGTCCGTACGCTCAGCTTGCAAGTGAGGGACTGAGGCAGGGTAGAAGTCCGTGCAGCGAATGCGTCTCGTCAGCGCTGTTCGGCAGATCCGGGCGCCGCCGGTAGTTACCGAGTTAAATAAAAATAAATAAATTTATTTAGTACGTTATTGGTATATAAGTACTTTTGTACTTGTTTGAATAAAAAAAGTTTTGCAATTTACATTGAATCGCGTGGTTTTTAAACAACGGGGGTTAAAAGGCAAGAGATATAGTCCCGAAGATGGCATTGTGAGGAGAACACAAGGAATAAAAGCTTGGTTTTTAGCTCATCAGGACTGAAAGTCCAGATGGGCTTATGGCATGGCCCGTCGTCCGGCGTCCGTCCGTCGTCCGTCCGTCCGTCCGTAAACTTTTGACACTTTCGACTTCTCCTCATAAACCATACACATAAGAGAGCTGAAATGTTGTGTACAGGTACCTTAGCATATGGAGATTCTAATTTGTAACTTTGGTGACACTGTGACCCCAAATAGGGTAACAGGGGTCACAACCGTAAAAACCTATTTTCATCTTCTTCTCCAGTTCTAAAAGGACTAGAGAGTTAAAAATGAAATGTGCAGACTCCTTGGCCAATGGAGATTCTAATTTGTAACTTTGTTGACCCTATGACCCCAAATAGGGTCACAGGGGTCACAACCTTAAAAACCAATTCTCATCTTCTTCTCCAGTTCCAAAAGGAGTAGAGAGTTAAAAATGATATGTGCAGACACCTTGGACATTGGGGATTCTAAATTGTAGATTTCGTGACCCCATTACCCCAAATAGGGTCACAGGGGTCACAACCTTAAAAAACTATTTTCATCTTCTTCTCAAGTTCCATAAGGTCTAGCTAGAGAGCTGAAATTATATGTGCAGACTCCTTGGCCAATGGGGATTCTAAATTGTAGATTTCGTGACCCCATGACCCCAAATAGGGTCACAGGGGTCACAACCTTAAAAACCAATTCTCATCTTCTTCTCCAGTTCCAAAAGGTCTAGAGAGTTAATATTGATATGTGCAGACTCCTTGAACAATGAGGATTCTAATTTGTAACTTTGTTGACCCTGTGACCCCAAAAAGGGTCACAAGGGTCACAACCTTAAAAAACTATTTTCATCTTCTTCTCAAGTTCCAAAAGGTTTAGAGAGCTGAAATTATATGTGCAGACTCCTTGGCCAATGGGGATTCTAAATTGTAGATTTCGTGACCCCATGACCCCAAATAGGGTCACAGGGGTCACAACCTTAAAAACCTATTTTCATCATCATCTTTAGCTCCTAAAGGTCTATTGAGCTGAAAGACTGCATGTAGACTCCTTGGCATATTGGGATTCTAAACTGTAGGTTTTGTGACCCAATGACCCAAAATAGGGTCACAGGGGTCACAATCTTAGAAACCTATTTTTTTCCATTAGATCACAGTCTATGGCAACTTTATTTCTCCTTGGATATTTTAGTGTGGACTTCTTTCACTGTCTGATATTGGCGATCTAGAAAGTGTTGAATAATAATAAATCATTTGGGTAAGGAAATTTATTCCGAAATTGTTACATTTGTTTTGTAATTTTTTTATAGGTTTTCTTGCATATAGGTAACATCAGTTTCATTTTTAGCTCATCTGGTCTGTATAAAAAAAACTTGATATGATGCCTGATGAGCTACAGAGCCAATGGCTCTATTTTTTACTCTGTTGGGCTATAGGACCAGAAGACTTTATGTCATGGGCCGTCGTATATCGTTCGCCGAACTGTAAACTTTGTACCTTTTCTCCAAAGATCCCTGCACCCAAAACCGATAAACGAGGGTCCTATAGGAACTATATTCATCATCAAAACGCAATGCACTCCGGCCTTTATGAGTTGGTAATGTCCTACCTGCGATTTGCGGTTTTATTTTCATTTTGTGTACAAAAATAATAACCAGTACCTTGCTACGAACAATTGATATTTAACCATGGTGAGACATCAGCAGAGCCGCCTTGAAAGAGACGGAATTGGCAGAATGGGTTCACTGAGAAGTTTTTCACTACTGCTACAATCCAATCTTTGTGCCACCTTACTCGCTATAGACTCACCCTACAGCCTAATTGTTCTTCCCCTGGGAAGATCTAGGAACATAAGTTTCATCCTTAGCTTCTTTTGAGTTGTGAATTACAATGCATGTATGAGAGTGATGTTCCTTTTGACAAAATCAATTCTGTAAACAATGAAATTAGTCAGTACAAATGGCCTGGCCCTAATATGAAAGTTAGATTAAACTGAATAGAAAGTGATTGCTCAATATAAGTAGCATACGCCCAACACCACAAAACGATTTGTTAAGCATACTCATTTGTGCAGCGACAGTTGTGAAATATCGACTGAAAATTACCCATGACACTTACATAAAAGTAGTCTGGTATTACGCATTGCGCATTTAGCTGAATAAATTACGAAACGTGTCACTTGTTCGAGTTGTAGCGAATGATCAAATTCTGAAGATATTCTCAAGAAGACTTTTCAAGTTACACGTTTACTGACATTTTCAGACGATTTCTAGAACAGGATTTGCATCTTTGCTTAACCCGACTGGTGGCTTTAATTGAAGGTAGGTATCCAATCAGTATACCTATGCATATTAAGTAGAAAGGCCGTTAAGGTGGTTCATTTTGTTTTTTTATAACCTGAAGGTTGATGAAAGGCATCACCACAGCATCCAAGGACAGAAGGAGAGGATAACGTCTGTTTCTCCGACGAGTCTCGTTTTCATATTCACAGTGAAGGACTTTTGCGTTGTTTAAAAGCTGATGCGCTTGAGTTATGCAATGGATTCGTACGGGCGATGGAAGGATTATGATTATGTCCGCTAGTCACAGAACATATCTCCCCGTCGTTGATGGTTATCTTACGGGAATCCTGTACAGAGATGAAATATATCTGTATCATTTGTTACCCATTCTTCAAAAACCCGGGGCCATATGGATTACAATCATGTCAATGCAAGGCGCAAATTGCATGTATAAATCAATACAAGTAACTATTGGCTTTGTATATAGTTTGTATATACCATAGATAAGCAGCGTATTTAACACGTACAATATCAAGGGGAGGCGGCAAACCCGTACCCAAAACAAACCCGTACCCCCAAAAATCATGGGTACGGGTTAGCCGTGGGTACGGGTTTGACGTGGGTACGGGTTTGTTTTGGGTACGGGTTTGCCGCAAGCCATATCAAGGCCGACATAACTCAATATTCCTAAAACAGAGAGTAAATACCTAACAGGTCTTACAATAATCTGGAGCACTGATCATATCAACATAGAATTCATATATGAACATAACACTGTTCTTCAAATATAAATTGTCCTCTCTCTTACCTTTCCATATGATTAATTTAAAGAAGGCGTCTTAAGGTGAACAGCACCATTATTAGCAACACGCATTTCGAATATATCGACTGAGCCTTACAACATTAAAATGGGTCGACGAACTCGTTTCTCATGGTATATTCTTGTTCAATATATAAACGATCCATGCATTGTAACGTTCTATACGTGTATAAAATAATTCATATTATTTCAGTTCCAACTCTCCAACTCCGTGCAAAACGATGTCTGGCATCCCCCGTGTATTAGAACCTCTTGGGCTAGCTGCTCGCCTGATCGTCCCTGAGAGATTTTCTATGCCAACGGCGACTGTAACTTACTGTAGTATTGGAGGAGGCAGGGGAATCTCTTTGGGAAAAGCTGTTGCAATTGTCGTTTGTACGCAAATATGTGCCTACGTCCAATTTGAAGGGAAATTTTCTTTTACCTTCCGCAAGTAAACACTGAGCAATGTTCTCCAGCAATTCGTTGAAAGACATGGCAGCCACCAAAGCACCTTCAAGGAAGGTACGAGTATCCATATCGCCTGTGTGGTTGATATATAAAGAAGATTCGTCTGTTTTATTCGAATGACAATATGTTACAAGTAACAAAGGTTGAATATCCTTGAGTCCTTTTTCAATTTGCTAATAATCAATTATTGATAATAAAGATGTGTTCTATAAGGAGAAGAAGAACAAGTTAGTATGGATAATCACATTCTTTACTGCATGAAATGCCATGTTTTGGTGTAGATACTAACAAACGTTCTTGATAATGGTGTTAGTATCTACACCGAAACGTCGCAATACTTGCTTGATAATGGTGTTAGTATCTACACCGAAACGTCGTTATACTTGCTTGACAATGGTGTTAGTATCTACACCGAAACGTCGTTATACTTGCTTGACAATGGTGTTAGTATCTACACCGAAACGTCGCAATACTTGCTTGATAATGGTGTTAGTATCTACACCGAAACGTCGTAATACTTGCTTGATAATGGTGTTAGTATCTACACCGAAACGTCGTAATACTTGCTTGACAATGGTGTTAGTATCTACACCGAAACGTCGTAATACTTGCTTGATAATGGTGTTAGTATCAACACCGAAACGTCGTTATACTTGCTTGATAATGGTGTTAGTATCTACACCGAAACGACGCAATACTTGCTTGATAATGGTGTTAGTTTCAACATCGAAACGTCGCATTACTTTCTTGATAAGTGTGATAGTATCTACACCGAAACGTGATTTCAAGGTGATTACCCAAACAACTTGTTCTTCATAAAACTTCATCCTCTCAAACAAAATTTCTACATGTAGGTTGTTGATGGGAAATGCATTTTTGGCACTTAAATGCACTGTAATGTTTCTGTGCAAACATAATGTTTGATTTAAAACGGTTAAAATTATCAAGAGCAATAATGCAACAAAGAATTTTAGGCAGAATATTTTCATTATTCCATAGGTAGTCATACATTGAAACGAAACAGACAGAGAATTGGTTAGAATACATATCCATGAATAGAGATTACTGAAAACATTGCTTGAACACAACCAACGACAATAGACAACATGCACGTCTTCAAAATGTTACATGTTGCCTTATATTTTGTAAGAATTATCTATAAAGAATTTAATTAAAATACTTTAAAAGTGTGTTATTCAAATTTACTAACTCGATAAAGAATGTCCATCCTCACACAGGGCTTAATGTTCCGATGATATTCGCTATTGCCAACGAAATTTCATTATGAAAAAATGTACTCAAAGAATATCCAAAATAAATGTCTCAATAAGGAAGACGAAGATAAATGTTTGGTAATGTTGTGTTTTCGGGATTTGAATTTAAAAATCTGAACAAGAACTTTCCTGTTGATTGATTGTAAACCCGGTAGCGGGAGCTAAGTTGTGGATAAACTACGACCACGGGAACTTCCTGAAGGTTTAGAGCCTCTAGAGGAAGGACAAGCCAAGAAGCGAAGGGTCCGAGGGCTTCCCGACTCTCTTGTTAGTCCGAAAAGAAGTGATTTCTCGTACTCATCAATCATCAAATCATCAACCATAAGACCTAGAAAGCTGAAACTTTGTGTACAGACTCCTTGGCTAGTGAGGATTATAAATTGTAGCTTTGGTGGCCCTGTGGCCCCTAATAAGGGCCATAGGGGCCACACCTTTCGAACCTATTTTCATCTTCTTCTCCAGAACCATAAGGCCTAGAAAGCTGAAACTTTGTGTACAGACTCCTTGGCTAGTAAGGATTAAAAATTGTAGCTTTCGTTGTCATATGGCCCCTAATAAGGGCCATAGGGGCCACACCTTTCGAACCTATTTTCATCTTCTTCTCCAGAACCATAAGGCCTAGAAAGCTGAAACTTTGTGTACAGACTCCTTGGCTTGTAAGGATAATAAATTGTAGCTTTGGTGGCCCTGTGGCTCCTAATAAGGGCCATAGGGGCCACGTCCTTAAAACCTATTTCCGTCTCATTCTCCATAACCATAAGGCCTAGAGAGCTGAAACTTTGTGTACAGACTCCTTGACTAGTGAGTTTTAATTAAAGATTTTGTGACCCTGTGGCCCCTACTAAGAGGGGATGCACATTGGCCACACACTAAAGCAAAATCAAATATAAAGCCTGATGAGCTACAGAGCCAATGTATTAGCGAGCGAAAGCGAGGGTTATTAAAGGGATATCTGTCATTTCTTGACAAATACCATGTTAATCACATCGAGTGAGGAAGAAAGTTCTATTTACGAGTGTGGAGAATTTTTCTGCCTAACTTTTTCAATAGTCTACCTATATATTGATATTCATTTGAATATTGACTATTATTTGGCACTGTGCCACTGTTACATTCCTGTGTCTTAACAAACTTTGCAACGTGTCACATATTACCTTGGATACAGATGTTTTAACTTCCGGGTTACAATAAGTGGATGTTCTCAAATTTGACTGGTAGCTGTTATATAGTATATGAGCAATACCCCAAGTGGTTGTGCTGTACGCTACTCAAGGGTTACAGGGAGATTCAAGAGATTGTAAGCAGGAATTGCAACTGTGTTAAACCGATCAGTGACTTTCATTTAAAGGTACGTGCATGTATCATATAAATGCAAAGTCTATGGTTAATGGATCATGAAGTATATGCATGCTAACAATAGCAAACGTGACCAGGCATCTGTTGTACTTTCGTTTTCGAAATCGATCAAGTCTTTTTTATAATTTTCTTTGAAATGATATTACAGTATGTGATATTACAGTATGTGAGATTATAGAATCAGATTATATAAAAAGATCCAACTAAGATGGCGCGTGTTTTATGAGTCCACTGAGGTCTAGATTCGAACAATCACTCGAGCGTAAACGCGTAGGTCTAGATAGATATATTAACGGAAACTGAATTCTATTGTCTACATTCTGTTACAGCACTCCTTAAGCTTCCGAGCATGGGCAAGAAGATGATAGCAATTGGTCTTGTGGCTGGTGCTGTTGCACTTCCGGTAGCCATTCCTTTTGTAATGGGTGCTGTTGGATTCAGTTCAGGCGGCATCGTGGCTGGGAGTATTGCTGCTAAATTGATGTCTGCTTCAGCAATTGCAAATGGCGGAGGTGTCGTGGCGGGAGGTGCGATTGCAGTTTGCCAGTCTATCGGGACAGTAGGGCTCGGTACAGCAGGAACTGTTGCAGCCGGGACCGCTGGGGGTGCCATCGGCGGCGCTGCAACGGGCTTATTTAGTACCAAAGAGGGGAATTAATACCCTTAACTGGAATTGTAATGGTATTTCCCCAATCAATTTTCAAGTCAATTAATGCTCTTGAAATGCCAACGTATATGTGTGTGGTTCATTTATATAGAAGATGCGACCATCATTGTATAATGAATATATGTACTATGTGATATACTTATATACTAAATCCTTCTTGATAATTTTTAGCAAACGTTTTATTTGTTTTAACTTCACCATAAATTGTGCAAACCAAAGAACAATAAGGCTAATAAGGACACTCATGCATTGTAGTGTCAAGACAGACAGCCTATATTTAACATATCTTTCCAAACCAAACAAGACATCTGTGAGTAGTTATTGGTTTTTATGTAATCTTGAATGTTTCGAATAACGGCAAAGCTCAGATATTTCCACACATTAAACATGACATATTGTTGTATATGAAGATGATACGGACTTAATTCACTGTATTTATTCAATGAAATTTTAGTGCTTAATGACACATCACTTTAATTGTTTTAACATTGGATAACGACTTTACGAAAAAGAGAAGTATATATCATGCCTTTGAAATAAAATTAATAAAACAATAATGTTCTTCTTTTTTCCTCTCTCTTTTGTAAAAGTAGATGTTTCGATTTATATTTTTCTTTGTTTTATATCGATGTCGATTTTTGTTATATAGATAACAGCATATTCCTTTCTGTTGTATAAGTACAAATAGCAACAATTTTCAAACGTGGTCTGTAATTGCCGATAGAGATCTAGAATTACCTCCCTTGTTACCAATCCCACAATCCATTAGCAGTGTTTACATGGTTGCCAAGGAAGAGGACCGTGCTCAGAGTGACGGTATCGTTTCTGACGGTTCCATGTAAATAAAGCAGTAGCTAGCTTATCGGGCCGAAACAAGGGACGGGATAGATAAAAAAACATGAGTTTCAAAGAAGTAAAGAGCGAAAGACGTCAGGACTGGCATCAAACAAGTGCAGGTGTTGGACATCATTACAGACCGGGCTATTACTTCCCAAATTCTGAATTTCAGGTGAGACTGACAGGCCGCATTCTAACTTAAATAATAAATTAACCCTATTGACTTATGGTTGTACAATGTGCAGACAAGATACTAGTTCATCTAGATAGTTAACGTGTCCACAGACGTTTTAGTTTACGGGTGCTTATTAATTAAGTAGCCTACATTTATTGTATTTATATCAAGTAAGATTGAAGGTAAACATGAGTTTTGTTCAGGTATGTTTCCAAGATTGGTTTTTTTTGCAAGAAGTCTTTATTCCCAAGTTTATGTAAAAGTTACATCTATTCTAGTTTCAGTGATCTGTGATTACAAAGTTTCCAATGTTCATACTTTGTTATCCTTCAATGTAATTTTGAACCTCATGTTTCAGACACTGTTGAGGGAACCTGTTCCATCAGAACTTGCAAAGCCAGATGAGATCACACGAGATCAGATGTTCCAGACCACATATGGTAATGCTCATGACCGAAAGTATCCCGGCGGAGTATTTGCTAACAATCCATTACACAAGAAAGCTCCAGGTCATTGGAAAGTCGATTATGTTAAGGATTTAGCAGAAAAGGTATGTAGTTCTTTTTAACATTGTTTCTAAAAATAAAATTGATTTAATAAACATGATAACTCATAATTTATAGAAATCAACAAAGTGTGAGAACAGTAATTGTGAACCAAAGAACAGTAACGCTAATATGGATACTCATGCATTTTAGTGTCAAGACAGATAGACTGTATGTTACCTTTATTTCCAAACCAAACAAGACAAGACAACAATTGATACAACTTTAATATTTTTTAAGGATCTAAAGTGAACGATTTTGAAAAAATATTAATATAGAAAAGAAAAAGAATTCCAGAAAAACAAACATCAATCAAGGTAAAAGTGCCATTGATTATTTCTGAAAATATTTTCAATTATTAAGTAGATTTTATGGAACTGGCATGGATAGTTGACTTTGCAAGAAAAGAAGCTAATATGAAGGTTTATTAGTTTCCTAAAACAGTAATCAACTCCAACCGACCAAATCCCAATATATAATGTTTGACATTTAACAGCTTGGCCCAGGCGGATGGAGGAAGCCCCTCACAATGGGAAACCAGAAGAGCGAGACTCGTGAACAGTTCTGTGCGGCGCCTGGACTCAGAGACAAGTATCATTTTGACGAGATCGCCGGACCTCAACCCTTCCTGCTGCAAGACCATCACAAAGAGGGACCATCAAAGGTGTGTAGTTGATTGCATATGTTTTTAGTTGTGCCTCAGCCTGGCATCAAGCACATTTTGATGTAAAAATGATCAAAATGTCTTTGTCCCTCTTAATGGAATAAAAATTTAATTGTGCTTTCAATAGATGGTTCTATCAGCTACCAATACTTTTAATTTTATCATACCGGTAGTTATGAATTGATATTTTGACAAAACTCTCAAATTCATTTACCAAAAAAATATCCCCTAAATATAAATAGTATAATATTTAATACAAGGACAAACCATTAAAATAACATTAATTGTCCACAGTATGGCCAAGCCACAACAGAGAACCCCAAGCTCAAAGGGAAACCATTCTATGTGCGAGACCATGGAGTACTGAGCTTGCTGGATCCATATCTGTCCACCACACACAAGGACCACAGATCCTTCAAACCAAAGGAACTGGACAAGTACCCCAAGAAAGATATCGCAACGTACTGGCAATGTGAAGACTACCCCAAGTCATGGGGACATGGACTCAAACACAAGTAAGCATGATAATAGAATTTTGGTCATGGACACAATCTTGAACTTGAATATAAAAATTCTGAATAATAACCTTTCTGAAATCGAAAATACACAATTTTTCCGAGTTTATCCTTACACCAAATAGTTGAGTTTCTTCTGACATATGTTTCCCTTTGTTCCACCTGATGAAGGAACAATCATATACTCTGAAACATTCTGTATTTGCACAATAAAGAAATCGTTTTCCACAAAAGCTTTCTTTTTGCTTTTGATAGCAAATTGATGATGAGTAATAAACAAAACGGATATATATCTTTGACATAAGACTTGCAAAAATATATGAAATCTTGATTGGAAAGACACACAGTTATCATTATTGACTGATGATCACATTTTAATTTCTCAACTCAAACTGTTATCAATACCAGCATTGAAGTGTCTTAGTGTGTCAAAAGGATCAGTAGCTACGGTTTTAAAGGAGGGATGGGGGAGCTTTATGACAGAAAGCTTATGGCTAATGAAGTGGACAGCTTTGCTTTGTGACTGTGATTTGATTGATATGTTGGGCCATATTGTTGGCAGTCTTTTGATATCCTATTGACCCAAGAGTATGCATTTGAAAAGTTTACCGGTACCTAGATTTCCTTCAAAATACGAACTCAATTTGAAGCTAGGACATTATACATTGAGAAAATGAAGATCATAAGGGAGGATCATCACAATTTAATAATTGCAATTTATCATAAATGTTTTTTATTATTCTTGTTCAGCCCGTTTCCGAAGGATGCAGTTCCCAGGGAACGTCCCCCAATGAGAGACACAATGATGTTCCCAACTGCCACCAAAATCCCTCGCCGGCCCAAGTCCATGGTTCCTGTACCTCACTCGTAAGTTTCTCTTTCCAATAAAATCCTGAAAACATTTACCATTACTTATTGGTCCATATCAACTTATAAGCTCATTTATCAAAAGAAATCCTGAAAAGTTTATTCATTCTTGAAATATGATTTTTTTTTTAATAAAACAAATACAAAATCCTTTACATCCTTATTTTTCACCTTTGAAAGTGTCTCTGGGTTCAAGGTGCCAGCAGCATGTTATTCATTTTCCAATGATTTCTGAATATTATCATGATTATTCCCTCTATTTCAGTGGCCTGAAGACAGAGTACACAGATCTGTACATGCGTCCATCAGACGTACGAATGAAGGAGAATTACTACTCAGCAGTCGACACTCCATTCACACAGCCAAAAGCTGGCACCAACTCTATCATGACTGTGCCCAAGATGTACAACACAGAGTATGAGAATGTGGGCAGTGGCAAGCCAATCGCTGTGTAATAAGACTTTTGTGCGGGACTGCTTTGTGGACACTTTTTTGGACCTGAAGCTGGAAGTGTTTTAAGCAATGTTGTGATATTTAAGGGAGGAATGGGACTAGATAATTGGGGATTTTGGAGAATAATCATTGAGAATTTAAGATTTCTTTCTAAAACTGGCTTAGTAGGGATGTGGGGAGAATTTGGGGAGAATTTTTAGAAATATTTTAATTGTTTATAAGGAAAGTTATTAACAGCACAATTTTCAATAAGATTTTTTACGACACATATTTTGGAAACATCCATTTTAATATGATCTTTTGATCTTGTCTTAGGATGATCTATTGATGCCAGTTAGATGTTCTCAAACTGTGAAACTGTTATTTGCGACATTTTGAAGCTTCAAATTTAAAGCTTCTAAAAAGCTTGTCAATTGAAAGGGATATTACTTTTTCGTGCCATTTCGTTTATATTGGAATTGATTCATTCAATTCTTTTCATCAGTAATATCGAGGTACTAACAATTGGAGAGAGTTTGGACGTTAATATTCACCATTTGTACATAACTTTATGTATAAAAGAACACGCGTGTACATACCTCAATAATTGAAGATGATATACATATCACATATAAGTATTAAGTGTGCAGTAGCGTACATGTGAAGAGGTGTCTATGTAAATAAATGATTATATAAATTTCTGTTGTATTTCATTTATTTGAATAGTCTTTAATTACTTATGTTAAATTAGTCCCCGCCTAAAACTTATGAATTGAATGTGTGCTGCAACTTTTGTATCAGCCTTTTTCATTTTTGACACACCCGATTACATAAACAAGAGTTGAACATTTTTTACTGAGTGTTTTATTTGAAAATATGACCTTTATGAAAAATGCAAAAAATAAATTCAAAGAAGTGAAAGATCCAAAAAGGCAAATCTTTGCATACTGACTTATTCAGTAGTTCAGTATAATGTACTGACAAAATAAAAATATATGGACATTGATTTTAACACTAGAAATGATGTTATCATATAACAAAACTATAAATATCTATCAAATTCGCTTCAAAATATTATAAATATAAATTAAAATAAATTTTGATCCAATATAGTTAAACAATTGGAATATTAACACTTCCTGCTATCACATCATACCAACATTTTATATTGGCATTGCAATATTAAAGATCAGTTTTAAACAATATAATATTTATTTAATGTGATTTATATCATGTATGGTTTTCTTTATAATCAGAAAATCGTTGTTCCAGTAGCCACTGTTCCACTGCTTTACTTCCAGAATCTGTTGAGAGATTTTCTTTCTTCTCATCAATTTCTTCTTGCAAGCTGCAAACAAAAAGATCCAAATCATGTAAATCAAAATTTTCTTGCAATAGACTTAACATAACTTTTCTATAAACAAAAAAATGAAGAAAATCTTCAAAGCAGCTTTAATGATTTTTGACTGTTTTTAATAATGGAACAGGCAATCCATGCAGCAACTGCTTCAAGACTCAAGTCATTCTCAATTAAAACAGTTGTTTTACTGCAGATAAGGTGCAGAGACAAAACAGGATTTCTACAGTTTTCTTGGTCAAGACACAAACAGTTTTACTAGCAAACTACTGACCTATCCTTACACCAAGAATGATTTCTTAAAACATGTATAATTTGTAAACTGTTTATCCAAAAATTAAATTTATTTAGTTAAAAGCTCTGTGAAACAGTCAGCATGTTAAAGTAGCCGCGTGGCATATTCAAAATTCAAGTTAGGTACTTTCTCATCGATCAAAAACTTTGATTTGGGTATCAAACATTTCCTGAAAGATTTTTCTACAGAACTAATTGTACTCTGATACCATATTTTTTTGAAGGTTTTCCTTGACGTGCAAGTATAAATAAGGGGCTTTATGGATTTACTGTTTATCAGTATTAATTTTTTATTTTTATCTATCTACAGTTTTATTTCAGAAATACATGGGTATCAATCACACAATATGTTTACATACCCAATAAATGACAGGATGACCACAATTTGAAGAAAGTATCAACTTCATTTGACGTTTCAGCGATAATCAGTATTAATGTCAAACCTCTGTATTGTGCTCCAGACTTCCTCCCTAGAGAGCTCACACCTCCGTGTGGACATCAGAATCTCTCTGTCTGGACCTCCGTCCTCCCTGTACACGCGGATAGGTCCTCCCTTCACAACGTCTCTGCAGAGGACATGAACATTATTTAAACTTTCTTTTATTATACTATTTTTTATACAGATATGAATTCTTTGAGGATTGATATCGAGACATCATATTACATTTTCATTTACGCGTATAAACTCGGCCTTCAGAAATAAACTGAATATTGCTAAGCTAAACAGATGCTAGAATAACAAAAAAGCACTGACACATTGTCACACATACCACTTGTATGCGTGTCATTGCTATATAATTGACATGAAACCTAGACTAAACAAACGCTGAAATGCCAGGATCAACCTCTATTAGTCTTAGAAAGTCTTTGAGCCAAAAATTAAGCCTTGCAGCAAGATTAATGGCTAAGTATCTATGAAAAGGACTTTCTATACAAATGACCTTGCATTCTGCATCAGCCTGATGATGATGTAGCACAGTTTGTAGATGCGGAGAGGCAGCGGTTTCTCTGTATTCTCGTCCAGCCATCGACGGAGTTGTTTCACTCCATTCGACCCCTGAGCATCTCGCAGGTACTTGTCCAGACACTGGCTGAGCATGGAGGTGGAACAGATGAAGAAAGCTTTATTTTGGGGTCAATGAATATATAAGGATAATTCCTTCCAACTTTAAAAAAGAAATGCTACTAAATGCAATAAGCAGAAAACAGCAGTACAATCACAATCCCTATCTCATAATACTAATGAGAAAATTAAATTTCCTGATTATATGAGATTCACATCAAATTCACAGGGTAATGAATGAGAGAGGGGGAGGAGCTCTTGGACGACACAGTCTGATTTAAATCGACCGAGCTCCGAGGTATAAAATAGCAAAATGTTGTCTCTATCAGGGTTCAAACCAGCCGGGATGTCCTCTTCGTCTCGGTCTGAATGCACCTAACTCTGTCGCATGTTGCTATAACCAGTTTACCACAGACAAACTCAGTTGTAAGCTATCCAATCATATCCTTGTTTTAAATAGCATTTAGCAGCGATTATGTATAACAAATGGTACACTGAAGTTACCTGCCCCTTGCATGATGTCTAAAGCTTTTGCTGCCCACCTTGCGATTGGATTAATGAGCATACGTCAGAAACATGCAACAGAGGTGGGTGCATTCAGACCGAGATGGAGAGGATATCCTGGCTGGTTCAAACCCTGATAGAGACAACATTTTTGCTATTTCATTCCTCGGAGCTCGGTCGATTTTATTCAGACTGTGGGACGACTGCTTTGCATCAGTCTGAGCTACAACAAAGCTGCCCTAGACACATCACTTTTGAAGTCCTTACCGTGTGAGCATAAGGGGAGCTAACTCTGTAAGTCTCCTCCACTGGGTCGAGGCGTGTATGAGGGTAGTCGAATGTAGATAAAGAGTCTCCACACATCGCGGGTCTCCGTTAGCCAACAGCTCACAGTAGCGGTGTAGCTCCAGGATCGTATAGTCACATCTCTCCTCTTCTGTGTTCTAAGAAAAAAAATTCTTCATGCAAAATTATTTCTCTTTAATCATATACATTAAATTTTCATATATATGTGTACATCATACAAAGTATGTCCAAAGTTAGATTCATTTCAAAGGTGTTTATTCAATGTAAGCTAAACCTATTCGTAGTCTTTAATGTATTCTAGTTAAGGAAAATCATCTTCTTTATATAAACTGTATTTCTCAATATAATCATTTCCCTGGAAACTTATCCATCGCCAATTCAACAATTTGCGTATGTGGTCAGGCATTTTACTTGTAACTTGAGTTTCTAAGAATCATCAAACAAGCTGAACAGAAACAAGGATTATTATGTGTTAATGCAGGAGAAATTTATTTACTTCATGTTTACTTTATTTCTCTATCTAATAACTGCCTTGAAATGAATTCCTCACCAATATTAATCTTATTAGATCAGGCATACTGGTCTCATCCTGAGTTTACAAGAATCATGAAGTCACAAGTAGCAAGCTGATAGGTTACTTTGGTTGCACTCTCAAAAAGGAAAGGAAGGAAGAAAATCAACATTTTTGCTAAAATAAAATTCAACACCTTATAATATATTCAATTGAAAAATACCTTAATTGTTTGTTTTGGAGGAGTGAACCCCAAAATGGCTGAAGTACGAGCTTGATAGACAATGAACACATCAATGTCGCTCCCTGGACCATTCAGGTTGTATCTGAAATAAAATAGAATATTATGCATGTTTTGTGTTTTATATATTTTCTGTTTACAATTTAATGCATAACAAACACACACCAAAAGAAAATTGTAATAGGTGAATAAGTAAAGCTCAATTTGAAAAAGCTCCAGTAAGTTTAAATTTAGCTTTAAGAAGACTGATTTATAGCCATCAATCACCAATATTTTGAAAGTCCTAATCTTTCAACTACTGCTTTGAGATAATCAGAGCATACGGTTTGAACATAGTTATTTCATGAGATTTGATTGGTAAGCAAGCTAAAAGCCTATGTCAATACCGCTCCAAAGAGCTCAATGCATACCACCCTGCTTAACTTTACATGGCTTGCAAAACATTATATGTCATTAAACCACTAACTGGACAGAGCTCCATTTCATTACAGGGGTCGAAACTAGTCCTAAATGGGTACTAGCCATTTGGACTAGTGCATTCCTGTGAGCACTAGCCCAAACATATTCTGACTAGCCAAATACACAGATATAATTGTATTTTCTTTAAATTCAACTAGTCCTTCGGACTACCAATAATTACAATTTACTAGCCCAGCATCTTTTCACTAGCCATTGGCTACCGGGCTAGTGCTAATTTCGAACCCTGCATTATATTTTTTAATTATACCTGAGTCGAGGAAGAAAATGAGATAAAATGAGATAAACTGGATGAAATTCAGAGAGAAATAAATCTCTTTTACTACTTTAATTATTAAAACGAAAAGAAACAATCTTATACAATTACAAACCTCTGACTGCCAAATGGGCAAGCCAAATGCACTTTTCCAAGTTCTTTTTCTACCTTTTTCACAATACTCTCCCAATATTCTTTAACATTTTCAATCTCTGCAATGTCAGATTTGATAAATGGAGCAGGGGCGTGAGCCAATTTTTCCTCCTTGACTAGTTGTCTCTTATTCACTAATTCTTTGTACAAACTGTCAATTTCTTCACACATCTTTCTTCCAACCTCATATGGAACCTCTTGCCAATTTCTGGACTTACTCACATGTGTCTTGTCTGTTAAAATAAAATCAGTAGATGTGAAAGGTACACAACGTTCACCAAACTCTTGCAGAAACGAGCATTTCCATTCAACTTGAAAATGCTTCCATTGAGTGATCTCCCCTTCCTTCTCTACGTAACTACCTGGCTTGTCAAGCATTGTGCAGTATCCATGCCAACCATGACAATTGTTTACGCTGAAAATGAGAATCACATTTCCTTGTTCCAAAGCTTTTGATAGAAGTATTTCAGGCTGTTCTGTTGAATTTGTCCGATCTTTACACGCCCAAACGCTGGATTCTATGCACTGCCTTAAGGAAGGAATGCTTGCACATTTTGCAATGAAGTAACTTGCATTCATTTCTCCCTTTTCAGTCATCTAAATGATAACAAAATAACAAAAACTCTTGAAATTGACATGAATTCAAATTTCATTGGATTTATAATTTCTTCAAAAGGCCCTAAAAGGCTTAAAGTGATATAGAAATTGTTATACACATAAATGTACTAAGGGATGGTTCCATATGATATTTGTTATCTTGAGATATATCATCATATCAAATTGTAAATCAACTTCAAGGAATATTATATAATTTAAATGGAAAAAATCATAATGGAAAAAGGGCATTCTCTAAATGATAATCAAAACATTGTCTAATGATAACAGACAGATTATATCAATTCATCATCCTTCAATAATGATTTTAAGCTTAAAGGCACTTAAGTAGTATATACTAGAAAATAAATTCACAAAATGTAGCATTAACTTTGAATATTTAACAAATAATACCAAATCATTCTTTCTTCTGACTTCAGACAACAATAGATTTATACGTACAAACATTAGGTATGATGACATAGATAGAGTACTTCAGGAAACATCTGAGCACAGAGAACTGAAAGATTGAGGAACCATTGTGCAACTCAAGACAAGGGAAATAACTCCTGCAAATTCGGTAATATTTATCTTGATATTAATGCATTCTCTGTGAGTTCGAGTCTTCCGTGTATATTTAAATTTTTTCAGATTTATAACCAATTAATTTTCTTCAAGGAATTTGAATAACTTTTTTTAGATTTAAAAATTAATTGTTGTTGAGAAATTGTTTTTGTCGTAATTTTACTGGTATATTATTATTGTTGTCGTTGGGTTTGTAAAACACATGTCTATAAAATATTATTCTGTTCAATATTATGCTGTCAAAATAAAATACCTACTTAAATATCAGTATTCATTCGTGTGATACAAATGGTTATTCACATTATGATTTAAAAAATTATTCATTTTCGTTTGAAAATTAGGTTTCAATCAATATATAACCATTAAAAGATTTTAAGGCTACTCATACTAAATTGATTGATTAAACCCATTCTGAACATAAAGTAGTCTAAATATGCTCTGCAAATCTTTTTGACAGGTGCTTGCAAGCCGCGGTTGGAAATCAGAATTTCAACCAATCAGATTGCAGCATTAGCGATAATCTCGATACTACTATGATGCAGAATAGCAGTCGGGTTTGTTGTGGTTAGGATTCCGTAAGCCGCAAATCTTGAAGAAATTTGCCGATTTCTTCACACATTACGTTGATCGGTTCAACCGAATGCATCTATTCTACAATGGGGTGTCTTTTCTCCAGATTTGGTAGCCGACAACCGCTAGAAAATGAGGATGAACCCCCTAAACCGAAGCAGTTTTCATGGTAAGTTCTCCATGCGTGCATGTGCATGTGTGTTTGACTTGTCAAAACAGGAAACATGTTTTTGCTACAGATCTAGACACATGGATCAAGAAAATTATACAATTTATCATTATTTTTTGTAATATCTTCTTATTTTGTGTTTAAGACATTCATTATCCAAACGTCTGCATTAATTTTATCAGTATTGACGTTCATGTTTATTGTGTTTGTAAAGACTGTTGATTTTTTAATAAAAATCAAATTTCACTTAAAAAATATACTTTTGAATTAAAAAAAAATCATACTCACCATCGATGAACGTGATATATATTTTAAAATGATAGACAATCAAACAAGACTAGAAGATATAAACAATAGATAAAAGAAAGAGTATATATGAATAAGGTGGTCCCATTATTATCATTGCTCTCTAATGTAGCATCTATAGGAAAATAACTTTTATCTTATTATCTGTGGACAATATTGTTTTGAAATATTTCAAGAAAAAAACTATTCCTTGTTAAGTATTTAACAGATCGAAGTGTCTCAATTATTGAGGTAATTAAAACTTTATCAATTAATAAATTAATAACTATGATTACAATTATCAAAGTAAAATATAAATTGTTAAAAGTAAATGTTAATTGAGTTCATACTTGGATTAGAATATGACATTTGAAAAACTACAAAAGAAATATTTAGGAGATCTGGTAGGCCGAAGGATGAAAAGGTCGAGTGAAAAAGGGCAGAAAATAAAAAAATAAATATTCATTGTATTCAACCTACATTTGATAGTTGTAATATGTTTACATGGTTCCAGATAACTTTTGAGTGAAGTTGTACATACACATTGAATTTAAATTGGAGGTGTACTCAAGAATTGGAAGGTGTACTGACATAATGTAAAAGGGTTGTTGCATTTCAGGGTTCGAAATTAGCACTGGCTAGTGAAAAAGATGCTGGGCTAGTAAATTGTAATCATGGGTAGTCCGAAGGACTAGTTGAATTTAAAGAAAATACGATTATATAGGTGTATTTGGCTAGTCAGAATATGTTTGGGCTAGTGCTCATAGGAATGCACTAGTCCGAATGGCTAGTACCCATTTAGGACTAATTTCGACCCCTGCATTTTAAATTTTTATGGGCTTATGGCATGGCATGGTGTCCGGCGTCCGTCCATCCGTCCGTAAACTTTGTGGAATTTCGACTTCTTCTCCAGAACCATAAGGACTAGAAAGCTTAAACTTTGTGTACAGACTCCTTGGCTAGTGAAGATTATAAATTGTAGCTTTGGTGGCCCTGTGACCCCTAATAAGGGCCACAGGGGCCACGCCCTAAAAACCTATTTTCATCTTCTTCTCCAGAACCATAAGGCCTAAAAAGCTGAAACTTTGTGTACAGACTCCTTGGCTAGTGAGGATTATAAATTGTAGCTTTGGTGACCCTGTTGCCCCTAATAAAGGCAACAGGAACGTCCTTCAAATCTATTTTCATCTTCTTCTCCTAAAGTATAAGGCCTAGAAAACTGAAACTTGTCGCCTATATACTTAATTTTATGATTGGTGACCCTGAAGCCTCTACAAAGGGGGAATCACATTGGCCACACTCTACAGCATAATTGATGATGAAGCCTGATGAGCTACAGAGCCAATGGCTCTATTTTTAGCTCATCAGGCTTGAAAGGCCCCATAGGCTTATCATTATGGCATGGCATGGTGTCCGTCCCTTCATAAACTTTGTGCATTTTCGACTTCTTCTCCAAAAGCATAAAGCATAGAATTTTATTTACAGCTTAAAAAAGGGCTTGGTGAACTTTTGGATCCTATACCTGAAATTATCAATTGCAGATTGGGTAGCTTTCGTACTCAAATGGGGGTTGGTCACTTTCTAAAATGCACATTTCATGACCCTGCCTCCACTACAAAGGGGTAGCTACATTTACCAAAGCCTTATGCAAAATTTAATATGAAGCCTGATGAGCTACAGAGTCAATGGCTCTATTTTTATTTATTTAAAACCTCAGATTAAAACAAAACACTTTTGTTTTTTAACTTCAGATTTGAAATTTATAAATTGAACATAATATGTTTGTCAATGTTTTTAAGCAATTTAATAAGGTTACTTAGTGTATGAAGCCACTCGATCAGGGCACACATTGCGCTCAGAGTTAAAAAGGAAAGGTTTCCTGTCTGCATAAAGAAGTACCAAAAAAGTAAGACACATTTGCACTGATAACCAGTATAAATCACATCAGGTTTAGTGCCAATTAACAGACTATACGTCTTGATACAAGATGAAAGCCGAGCTCTTGACCTGAATGCACTTTGTAGATGTCAAAGAAGTGTGTTGGTTAGGAACTGTGTTACATTTCTTGTTTGATTGTGGGGCATTCATTTGTTATTTACATCAAACTGGATTTTAGGTCATGGATAATTATCTTATATTCTAATCTGAATACAGGAACTATTATATCAATTAAGGGTGCAACGATACACCGATACACCGGTGCATCGCGATTATATGGCTGACGATAAGATACACGATAGGTTTTGCTTCTGAATCGATACACTACGATGCGACCCACAGTGGAATTAAATTTCTTAATTTTAATTTTTTACCCTGTCAGTGTCAACAGTGTTTATTATAGACAAATAAAGTAAATGTTTACAGTTTCACTATCCTGTTTAATACGTATCGAGATACGTATCGTATCGTACCCCAAATATCTAGATACGTATCGTATCGCGACCCTCCTGTGTGGTTGCACCCCTAATATCAATTATTGACATAATTTCTTAATTGCTTATTTTTGTGTGAAGTTTAGTAATAAATGTTTTTATGAAGTCATGTAGTATAAATATATATTCATTGAATATGTTTCTGGTACTATTGCAAAGAATATAGATGCTATAGATGCTAGATTCATTATGGATGCAACCTAGTTATCTATAAGAGAATGAAAAAAGAGCAGAAAAGATGACACTCTAAGTACAATAATGTTATTGTAAATCCATAAAATATTATTAATTCTCAATGCAAAAATTACTTCTGAAAATTCCTTTTTCAAGAAAGCATCATATAACCAGGGACAGAGAGATATTGTATTTAATATCTATAATTGTCTCTGACCATGTATGTGTTACTGACATGAGATATAATCTCACAGTATGATAACAACTGACAACAATCTGCACAGGGGTTGATACACAAGAATATTCAAATCTTCAGAAAATAACAATATAGGAAAAACTAAATTTCAAACATCTATTTATCTTAGACAAAATAAAGTTACAAACATCTAAGACAAATCAATAAAGCCCCATAAAAACATTTTTTGACATATCGTTGGTTATTGAGTTGCTATGAAGTATGTTCACAAACTTGTTTATATATATATATATAATAGTGCAATGAGTTGCAAAGCAATTCCGTCTTAATATCAAAAGCATTAATTTCTACTTCTGTTGGTTACTAATCCTAATAAACAACTGTCTGTCCGTCAATGGCAATGCTAATTGGCCCAGTACAGCTAGGGAAGGATTAGTGTAGTGTGGTTGTTAATCCAGTACTGTAAGTGTTGGTCGTCAACAATGGGGTCGTTAGTGAAATTAGGTCACTTGTCACACCTTTTTGCCATATTTCCGTAGAAACGACAATGAAGTATGTATGTAAGTTTTTTAACCATGATATTTTTTTCAAGGGTTTCCTTCTTTATGTAATATGTTGATGTATGTTTCACATTTTAATTGTACCTTGGTTTTCAGGTACAGCTTTACATGGAAGTCAAGAAATTTCTTTTGGTGTAAGAATATGTTTTATTACAAATAATGAAGATATTTTTCAATGTTTGAAAGTATCAGAATTTACTTGCAAAGTTTATCTCTTTGAGTAACGGTCTAGTTTTCTAAAGATCTAAAGGCAATTTTCACATTTGTAATGATTAAACTGCATAAAGAAGAATTAAAAGTTGAATGAAGATCTCATTTATAGATATTGCAGTACATGAGCTGTGTATTGCTATATGTTGCAATGCTTGATTGATGCAATTCTTAGCCCTATCTCTAGTTCGAGCAAAAGCACGTTTTTTGATAATTTTATGTTTTAAAATTTTCACTGATAATTGTTTGTTAATGGTAAATGTATTATTTTGATAGTGTCATAAATCTCATTACACAAGCCAATCAGCCATAGTCAGAGGACAAGGTATAAAGGTTCACATAAAATCCATTGGCGGCCATTTTGTGTGAACACCTTTAATTAATTTTGTGTAAGAAAAAGGAATCGCATGGTTAAACTTTACATTATATATTTGAATTATTACTGCTCCATTTATTTAAATACATTGTCTTTCAATTGGAACCATTAATTTTCATTTTTCTGACATCAACCTAAATTCCCCCTAAAAACGAGCTAATGCCCCTTTGAGCTGATGATAATGTCTCAGTATTCTTAGTCCTGCTTCATGACTTTTTATTGAAAAGTAGCTTTTGATACAGTCCTAGTCTGTATGTCTGGATTGAATGAATATGAAATGAAAAGCCTAAAGAAATAAAATAATATGAATAAGGAAACAGTTATCATTTTTGATAGTTTAAAGCCCTTTTTTATGCCCCCGAATCGGAGATTCCGGGGGTATATTGTTTTTCGTCTGTCCGTCTGTCCGTCCGTCTGTCTGTCCGTCTGTCCGTTTGTCCACAAAAACTTTAACCTTGGTCATAACTTTTGATTGATCAGAGCTAGGTCTTTGATACTTGACATATGCATCCGGGGGCATTCGTGTTTCACAAACACATCTTGTTATTCTATATTATTCTTAGCAAGCATATAAACCAGTGGCTTTCTTAATTGTTTCATTTTGTCCATGAGCTTATACATGAGATGGATCAAGTTATGAATAGTCCAAGAAGTAAAGTGTTCAAGTAATGCACTTGATTGTAAAGTTTATATGGTCAGGCCAAGAAAACATATTTCTTTATTTGTAAGATAAGCCAAGTCACGTCAGCAAAAACGTCATGAAAGGTGTCTATTGTTTGAAGCAAACCTGTCAGGCAGGTGTTTTACTCTCTGCCGGCTAAAAGGTTATTTCAGGACATGTTCAATACTTATTGATCCTTTCATTCATATCCATAATTGATAAAGACTTGCAGTCCTGAAGATCCAATAATGATAAATAGGCACGGCCACGAAACAAGTCCTTTTCTTTTATTCTGTTTTGGTTTATCGGGAATCTTTGATTTTTCAGTTGTACTTGTTAAAACGTGTACTACTCTAAATATTAAAACAATTAATTTTGTACTCTGTTATTTTTTATCATAATTTGAGGAGTTATTTTTGAACAGTTTGTCCAGAAGATCAAATCCTGGTAAATAAAGAGAACCAAGAGAAGACCTTAAATTAAACTTGTCACGTTTTGTTCTGTTGTATCATTTTAGAAATATATTTTCTTCTATTTCAACGGTCAACATTAAATATTTTACCGATTCTTCTGGGGGCACATTAACAACACCTTCAAGCAAAATTGAGCTACAGAGCCAATAGCTCTATTTTACAATATTTAATTACTGCTGCTTGATGCAATTTGTAATCCCTATATTACCAATATTATAACCCTCCATATAAGGATCATACAATACCAACTTATAACCATAATAAGTGAATTACATAATAATGATAGGTGGAACATATGCCATCTCAGGAATTGTGTCCTTTCATTGCAAAGTAATCACTGATATATTAAAGGGAACATTTTGCTCAGTGCGGCTGAGTGTCAAGTTTGTAGATGCTGATTTAAACTTGAGTACCTAAACTTTTAAGATGTAAACTTTTTTTTTTTTTTTATCTTGCATATCTTATAGGCTTAGATTTTGGATTCATTCATGATTTTCTGAATTTATCATTATATACAGATAGAAAGCTTACCTGGATCTCTGCAACTGTATTGTATAAGATAAAACCTGCACTTCCACATTACTTATGACATCCCGAGCCTAATTTGATATCATTCTTAACTTGGATAGGAGGGTATCAGCAATACTTCACATTCACCTAGATTCTTAACTTAATGAAACAATCTTGCAATAGGTTAAATCTTCAAGGCTTCAAATAATAAACCAACTAAACAGGTAATCAATAATTTTGATAAAGTGGATATTAAATGAGTGTCTATGACATACTTTTATTATGACACAAGTGCTTCATCTTCCTCACAAAGCTTATAAGTCAGTTACCAAATTTACTAATTTAAGCATTGCTATCGACACTCGACTTTTCTGTGCTTGTTCTCTAGCTTACAAAAAAAAGTTGTAGTCCAATCAGAAAGTCCTTTACAAAACTACATTGGACCAAAAAAATGTGGCAGCCTCTCTGTCAAAGTTTGGCAACTAAAAAATTTACGAAGATAATGTAGCGCCTTTAAAAGTCAGATCAATATATTCATTTCATTATATTTCACATTTAATTAATCAGTGCAAGTATTGTAACATCGAAACAACAGAGAAAAAGAAGATTTGACAAACTTGATTAATTGAGGTCAACCAACACAGACACAAAAAAGAGCTTATGATTGGCTGTACCAAAGGAGATAACTAGAGGTACCAAATTATCACTAGAGAGGGCGATGCCAGCAAACTAGAAGAATCAAGGGTCGACAGCAAGGGTGAGATAAGCCAAGTCCGCGACTGCCATTTTAATCTTTGCATAGGAAGATGCGAGTGCCTAAATATAAGTACATGTATTTCCGAAGCGAGAGTGAGGGATATATTGATATGTAGACGTGAGTGTTCTTAACATAGTATGTCATGGGCATAAGTATAAAAATCTGTTTATTACCTTTTGAACAGAAAGTTTTAGACAAATTGTGATATGAGCAATGTTTATAACATGTTGTCGCAATGAAAAAGTTATATGTTGCCCTAGGGCATCATATGAAAAATATGAATCCCGATATGTCTGCCCTCATAGGTGATAAATAAATACATTTTTCTACTGCCATTAGTTAATGCAGGTGTTTACATATGCTCTGAAACATGAAGATTTCTACTTTTAAGAAGTTGTTATTCGGAAAAAGTTTGATGGTCCTTAGACTAATTTAATCTCAAGAGAAATATATTTCCTAAAAACTGTTGTAATAATTTTTTGATAATATACACATATTTATAAAAAGGAATTTCCCCTCAAATTTGTAAATAACTCAATATATATCTGTCCCTGTAATATTAAATTGAAATTGAAGATTTTGTTTATTTTCTGTAGAGAATCTGGCAAACCTCTCAAGTTGTTATTCAGGAAAAGTTTGATTTTCCTTAGGCTAATTTAATCTCAAGAGAAATATATTTCCTAAAAACTATTGCAATAATGTGATGATAATAAGGTCCCCACAAATTTTGTAAGAAACTCAATAAAACTGTCCCTATAATCTTAAATTGAAATTGAAGATTTTATGTTTATGTTTATTCTCTGTAGAGAGACTGTCAACCCGTCCCAGTTGCGGCAAATGTTATTAGACTAATCGGTCCCATTGATTGTTACCCTGGATAACACTAAGAGGACTTTCAGTGTCGGGTGATAGAACACAGCTCCTGCCAGCTTGCGTGGAATTTCATCCCCCTCCCGTCCAGTAGAACAAGTCTGATGGTGTTGATATTGCACATTGTGACTCTTTTACTACAGAGATGCATTTTGGACCGTTGCCAACTTGATGTTGTCATAAATGATTAAACTCGTCCTTAGTTTCATAGCGTGCCATGCTTCATTTGAATATCAATAGGCCAGCTTTCACTGGAAACTGCTGTGGCCGAGTTGCTGCTGTAATGGTTTTCAACACGATATGGACCTGGCAATTATTCCTCTACTCAATTCACAATTCTCTTGTGTTTTCTCGGGATAGTTTTCCAGTGAAGCCATTGCTGTGTTTTGTGGAATGTGGTGATATTTAGCAAACTCCTTTATTCTTTTGGAATGGATACTTTCCTAGTTGGAAGGAATTGTTGATAAAGTTGTTTTTCTAGAAAGTGTTTCAGTTTGATGTGCTTTTGTGAGATGATTATCACCTTGAAAGGAATTTCAATAACAGATGTTGTAATGTGTGAAAACTAAGGGATTGATACTTATCAATTTAATCTGATGTGTTAATGAGTTGTTTTGGGATGTATCATGGAGATGATAGGATTTTCAATTTGAAAGGCATTTCCATAAACTGACGTCACTTTTAAATGTGAAAAGAAAAACAGATTCAACTCCTGGATATTTTTCTCCTGGATTGTAGATTAATTAATTCAATTCTCTTAGGTACATCTGACCGCTAATGACTTAAATATTGCCAAAGCGGCTTAAAACAGTAACTCTCTCACTCTTAGATACATTATCAGTATTCTGGCTAATAAAGGGTGAAAATATGAATTGATTTGTGTCATGATACCTGCCATGTTGAAAGCACCTGCATCTGTCACTAGAACAACTAGTAAATCTGGGTCCCTTATCTTTAGATTGATGTGCTGGTATTGAGTTATGAATCTTTGATGAGTTATCTTGTTTTTTAGGTTCTGTGTATCTGTAACCACAGTGATTCAACACACATAACCTTTTCGTTATTGCTGTGTTTATAATATTTCAAGTAGTCATTGATTCTTTCGCTGTGAAGTATTTGCTGTGGATGAATACTTGACATACAGTCTATTTACGAGATGAAAGTTATCATTTTGAAATTGAAAGTTCATTCATTTCAGGGTATCAATAGTCGTGAATATAGACTTGAAATGGTTCAGTGATTCAACAAAAGGAAAGTTACTACTTTCACAGTGAGAATTCATTCTTTGTTTTGGATGAATACTTTATATGCGTCAGTGATTCAAAAATGTACCCGTAAAATTTTCAATTGACATTTCTTTTGAGGACTCTTCCTGCATGTGTTAAGACTGTTTAGTCAATGCATGTTGTCACAACAAACGACTATGTTGGGAGCATCCTAGATTCCAGTATGTCATGGAGTGTGTATGTCATATGCTGGGACTTCACAGGTCTTGCTCAGCCATTACAAAACGTAAATGTAAAAAGTGCCGCCAAATCAACAGGTGAGAGATTATTTCAGGGTAAATTCAAAATGAGGTATTTGGCCATGTCAAAATTTATTACCATAATTGATAAGTGTTTGATTTAAACTTAGTAAAGAGCATGGTGCGCACAGGCCTTAAAAAGGCCTGGAATTTGAAGAACTGCATAAAAAGATCTTAAATCAGGCACTGCCTTAAAAAGACCTTAAAAATTGACACAGCCTTGAAAAGGCCTTAAATTTAGCAAAAGTGTTTTTCAAACTGTGAAATAAGTTCACTTGAATTCTTAAATATTCTTGTGTCCACCTCCGTGAAGATAACAATTTTAACATTCAGGTTTCATTAGTTGAATTTAAATGTTTTGAAATTCCATCTCTCGAACAGTGCCACAAGTTAATTACGAAGATGCATTTTCTCTTTTATAAACGCCCTGTTATTCAGTGACAATTAAGCCTTAATTTTGGGTTTTGAAGCCTTAAAAAGGCCCTAAAAAGGCCTTAAATTGTATATGGTGTTGAGTGTACTCACCATGAAGAGGGATGGCAATTAGAACAGGGATTCACAAATGGCATGTGAGAGTTTGTAACCCTAAAACACTCAATCACCCCATTTGACCTGTCCATCAAGAACAAAAATGCCAACATTGCCCAAATATAACTTCTGGTTTAACGATACATATTACTGGTGAAATCATTTTCAGAAGGAAGTGAATAAACCTGTGTTTGCAACAAGTATTCTCTCCATCCGTCTGTTTTTCCAGAGTGAGGTTTGTGTTTCTATTCACAAATGCATGTCCTGTCTTTCCAGGGAAAAAGTAACTGTAAAAGCCTAAGTCATCGAGAACTTGAATATAAGGTTTTGTTTTCCAGCTGTGTAGCCTCTCTTTCTTATCATATAATCCAAACTATAGGGAATAAATTTAGTTTCACTTCACTTCATTCTAAGGATGTGTGATATTATTGATATATCGATATGTTGCAATACAGGAACAATGTGATATGAATCGGTATACACTTCTGAAAATATCCAATATATCAAATATCCAATATATAAACAAGCTATTTCCATCTAAAATTGCCAAAACAATACAACCAAATAAAACATGATTGACAGAAAGTTCTTTTCAAAGAGTGAAGTTGTGTTGTTAAAATAGCTCAAAAATGTATGTAACAGATCATAAACAGTGAATGAAAAAAACATCCCCTTCCTAAAAGGCTCATAGCTGAGCAATGATGATGGTTCTAAATGCTCATATTTAGACAATATAGCATGCAAATTCTTGAATTAAAGAAGTACCAATATATTGCAATACCCATTGTTACTTCAGCTTATATAATCTCTGTTTCTTATCATAATAAAAAGGGACCAAATTTAGTTATATAGCTTGTGTTTGACATGTTTGACTTCTTTCTATCCTTCACGGTTACATGGCGGACTTCATTATTGAGAATTTGAAGATTATAACAAGCTTTTGTTTTACAGCTTATGTATCTTTCCAGGGACAAGCCAGACAAATTAACACAAGCCTTGATCTTAATGAAATTTACTTTATTCGTACTTTCACAGGAAATGAGGCATATTTGTTACTAAATACAAATTTAGGCTCGGTTCGATTTAGAAGAGAAAATTTATCCTTTTGTTTAACAGGTTGGGCTTCACACAGGTGACATGTTTGTCTTTCCAGGGACATTTATTGTGTTTCTTTCAATCTCTCTAGAGATAAGCTTGTGTTTAACTTGACATCATTTCTGATCTTGTCTTTCCGGGGACACGCAAGACAAGATTAACAGAAGATTTTACACAATTTGCTTTCTTCTTATTTTCAGAGGATATATTACTGACTATGATACCATAATCAGAAGGGAACAAATTTAGGCTTGTGTAACACTCAACATCATCTCTGTATCTTTCTCTTTATCCTTTCAGGGACACGCGAGACAAGATTAATGTAAAAGACTTCATCATCGAGAACTTGAAGAATGAGACGGTCAGTCGACTCCCGGGCTCGGTCAAAGGTCAGCAGCTGGTCATCCAGAACTGCGAGGACTGCAACATCTACGTGTTCGACCACTCTGTCACCATCACCGTGGACGACTGCACCAACTGTAGAATCTTCCTCGGCCCTATCAAGACGAGGTATGTTGTCATGGTAACAGTGAAAATACTTTTGCTGGAACCAGCAAACCATGGGTGGTACTGTGCTGAAATTCAGTGTAGCATTGCACCCCAACCTGACTGCATGTAGAACAGTTCTCTACTGAGACAATTTGCTGAGCCCCTGAGGGGATTTGAACCCCAGACCTCTTGATCTGAAGATGAACGCACTAACTACTGCGCTATCTCACCCCCTGGGCTTACTTTAGAAGAAAAGAGTTAAAAGTCCAAAGATCTGGGGGGAAACAAGTTACAGAAATGGGTGAAAATGATGGTTGATAATCATGTCAGTGAATATCCTTTGGAAAAAGTAAATTACATAAAATTGACTTACAGAAAGAAAGTTTTAGTTGTAACTGCATGTAAGTGGAATAGTCAAAATAACTGAAACAAGACACGTTTTTTATGCCCCCGAATCGGAGATTCCGCGGGTATATTGTTTTTCACCTGTCCGTCTGTCCGTCCGTCTGTCCGTTTGTCCACAAAAACTTTAACCTTGGTCATAACTTTTGATTGGTCAGAGCTAGGTCTTTGATACTTGACATATGGATCCCTTGTGATGAGACCTTTCAGATGACACCATGACATTTGACCTTGTGACCTTGACCTTGACACAGCGAGCAGGATGCATCCGGGGGCATTCGTGTTTCACAAACACATCTTGTTGTAAATATTAGTGATATTTTATATTCACAATACGGCATGTGTGTATCAGTAAGAACAGAAATGTACCTGATTGTTTATTTGGAAATTAATTTGTACAAGAATAAACTGTATATATATATACCACCTGTACACAAATATGTTATCCTCTACAAACAACCAATCGAAGCGTAGGTCACTCATTCCTAGTTTTCCTCAAATCTGAGTTTTATTGAGCCACCATGAGCATACTTCTGAGTGGATATGAGCCCTATTCAAGTATGCTCGATTATATTTCAGCGTGTTTTTCCGAGACTGCAAGGACATAAAGGCAATGGTGGCGTGTCAGCAGTTCCGCACACGAGACTGCAGCCGATTGGACATGTTCCTGTGCTGCGGATCCCAACCAATCATCGAGGCAACCAATCATGTACGACTAGGCTGCTTCCAGTGTTACTACCCTGAACTAGATGGTATGTAGACCAGCATTTCTATAGATTATCTCATTGGGCGCCTTGTCTTAATCTCTTCTTTGGTGATGCACTAGTCAATCAAAATCATTATCCTGTATGTATATTCTCCATTCTCCATTGTGGTGAAAAACCTGGGAGTCTACTTGGATAGCAGTCTCTCCATGGAAACACATATTAACCACCTTATAAAGATTATTCACTATCATCTCAGAAACATATCCAACATTCGCCACCAACTGACTCAAGATTCTGCTGCTCTGCTTGTTCGCTCCCTCATTCTATCCAGACTGGATTACTGCAATAGTTTGCTCACACGTGCCTCCAAAACTCAGATTAAGCGCCTCCAATCTCTCCAAAATAAAGCTGCCCGTCTTTTCACCCGTTCCACAAAATTACGTGACATCAATTCCGTTCTAAATTCGTTGCACTGGTTAAGGATTCAGGAAAGAATTGACTTTAAAGTGCTCACTCTTGCCTACCAGTGTGTAAACTCCACAGCTCCCCCGTATCTGTGTGATCTCCTCACACCATACACTCCAGCTCGTACCCTCAGATCCAGCAACCAACACCTGCTGGAACCCCCATCATTCAGACTCACAACATTTGGTGCCCGCTCTTATGCCTCAGTTTCAACCAAGCTATGGAACTCGCTTCCAATAGACCTGCGTACTGCCCCATCTCTTCAAGTGTTCAAGCGTCACCTCAAAACCTTCCTGTTCAACCGCTACAAAAACTGACTTCTAAAGTTCCAACATTTTTTTTTGACAATTTGCCCTTATCCTACTTGTTTTACATAGCTAATGTCTGACTTTTTACATATGTATGCGCATTGAGCATACCCCTTTGTGGTATGGAGTATTGCGCGGTAAAAGTACCCTTATTAGGTCTTCAAGACAAAGTCTGGAAGACCTATTGTTTTTACACTTATTCTTCAAGTTTTTTTTTTTATTATTATTTGTACTTTTTTTGTGACTGAGCTACAGTCCAAACGGCTGCTCCAAATTCGCCCAAACTTGACATGCAGATACCCCTTACCCTGGAATCGACGTAATAAGCTTTTGGGCAAAATCGACTTGTACATTAAAGGTCCAGTTCGAATCCAAAATCGAAAATTTAACATTGATTTTTTTTCAAAATGCACTTAGAGACTTAAATTTTTTTTTTAAAGATGCGCAATGAAAAATAATGAAAAAAACTAAATCAGGACAAATTCGTAGGTCACATGGTTTGGCCGCCATCTTGCTTTTAGTGCAATTTTCATCGTTTCCGACCCCACCCGCCTTTGACAATCTTCTCCTCTGAAGATACTTGCACTAGAGAGCTGAAATTCATACTGAATGTAGCTGAAGTATTGTAGATTTGAATTTAATGATTTAAAAGACCTAACCTTAATACTTTTTGTGCTGTGACCTTTCAAAGTTGACCAAAATCTCAAAATCGCAAACTTCAAGGGCAGATAACTAAAAAACCAGACCGTAGAACTTAATGATTTTTGCATGAGACTTAGACATGAGCAAGGTCTTCAGGAAAAAGAATAAAATCGCTCGCGAACAGTCATTTCCGGTCAGGAGGAAGGGTCAAACTTTGCACATTAGAAAGTGATGTTTTGGTCGGTATGGTTTAAACCTCTTTAACAAACATGCATGTGAAGGTCAAACATGCATGTGAAGGTCAGACAGTATGTCAAGGTCAAACAGGAATCTTGAAGACCTAAGTACTGCTGCGGCAGTCCTAGTTATTATTATTATTATTATATTCTGTATGTATATACAGGTACCGTATCCTCGCGGGTATAAGTCCACCCTCGAGCAAAAGACCACCCCCCATTTTCCCAGGGTTGAGCAGTTTGGGGTCATTCTCGGTTTAAAGCCCACCCCCCAATTCTCGGATGTGTGACACGATCGATGTCAGACTATCGAGTTAGCGATGTTTACACCGGAAGCAAAATGCACAAGTTTACATCGATGTCATTTTTTGTAAAATAAAAATACATTGTCCTGTTGTTGTTGTTTTAATGACTATTTGTAAATTAATAAAAATAAAACAATATATTGTTTTAAATATTCACGCATCATTCACGTACTGTTAAATTTCAGCAGAAATCACGATGTATCGTATGTGGCTTCACTTGCATCAGCGATCGGGAATTGAAATATTTGATTCCCAAAACATTATCAAGAACTAACGCTTTATGAGGCTTGTTATCCATTCTAAATGTTTTATATGACATATTTCCAAACTTATTTATCATATTTAATCGTCGAAGTTCAAAGCAATCTTTGTCAAATATACTTTCGCGAAAGCACGTTGTTTTACAGTACTTGGAATCTCAATCGTAATTTCTTGACGACAAATAACTATCAATATTCTTTCACGTTCATTTTCATAATTTTTGCAAATTTTTCTTCGAAATTTATTTACGTAAATATTTCAATGCAACTCGCATCAATGATTTTCTGGGTTGGGGTCTCTCGCGGGTTAAAGCCCACCCCCCTATTTTCAAGATATTTGTTTGCCGGGCCCCCTGGTCTTATACCCGCGAGGATACGGTATTGGGAAATACATCTTAAACATAAAGCAATTTTCATGTTTTTGGTAATTTTCTGATTTTCAAATGCAGACCTGCCTGCTTGTACACTTTTGGTGTATTTTGTACAATTTTGAGCAATAAAATACGACTATACACCCACTTTCTAAATTATACACCAATCACCAATTACTACAGGAGTCTTAAAAGGACACTGATAAGTCTGATAAGTGTAACTGATTTGACATGTTTGAAGCATTAGCCTTTGATGTACAGTATAGTGTGATGTACAGTACTTGTTTGAAAAAGTTTGTATTAAAATGTTGTCTCGTATAATTTATTGTTTGTATACTTTGAATGTGAAATATACAAATTGAAACATACTTTGTACACTTTGAAACCTCAGAATACACTTTGAAACGTTAAGTATACACTTAGGACCAAAAAGGGGAAGGCAGGTCTGCAAATGGGCCATTACCCATATTATCAATTGTAAACTTAAAATTCTTTTCATCCAATGTGCAAAATGGCCCATGGCCCTGCCTTTCCAAGCAATCAATGTATATATGCACAGATATGTATACATAAGAAATTGAGATGTATACATACAAAATTGTGAGAAAGGTTGTATAATAAAAAAGATTCTCATGGTTAGAGGGGATGATCATAACAAATTCTCATGTGAAGAAAGGTTTATAATAAAAAGATTCTTGTGTGTAAAAAGGATGTTTGCAAGAAATTCTCATGTAAAAAAGGTAGTTAATAAGAAATATTCATGAGAAAAAAGGTTGTGTATAAGAAGAATGATCCGGTCATATTCTTCGATATTACTTTCATGTATATTTCAAATGAATTTTGCTGGTGTAACAAACCTCTGTGTGTTCCAGCCCAGTTCAAGGCTGCCGGCCAGAGTGTCTTCAACAACAACTGGAGCAACATCCACGACTTCAGTCCTGCGCCAGGGGAGACCAACTTCTCTCTACTCTCTGAGGTACGTAGCTCTTATATTTACACATTCCAGGGGGGGGCAGAAGTATGTAGTGAAATATTGTTATGATTTCTAAGGAATTCAGAACTAAAACTATTCAGATGTTGCCTGTGTAAGAAGGCTAGTTTTTTAAAGCACATTTTAGAACAAAACTGTATGGAATAAGAGAAAGGGGGAGGCCTTTTGTTAAAGGTGATGGTTTATTTCTTAGAAGCTATTGGAATCACTTGAATCTGTGCTCTATTGCGAGATAACTTAGGAATGGGAAAAAAGGGGGGTTACTGATGGACGACCAATTGGAGTTGTTAGAGAACAAGTTTGACATTTCATGGCTCATGAGAGCAATTTCATCTGACTGGTCATCTAAATATGGATCTATATTGATGGAGTATCTGCAACATTTATTCAATATTTTAGAATAAAAACAATTACTGATCTCCTTCAAACTTAACATCAGCCAAATTAGATGTTCCCTCCTTCATTTATGAAATTCATTGAGATGTGTTCCCTTTTTTCAGGATGTAAAGGTTGAAGACTACATCCCATATCCGACGGGGGAGCAGTTTGAGAGTTTGCAGATAACATATGATTCTAAAAAGAGTTGTGTCCCTTTGACACTTGGTTCACGAAGGAAAAAGTCTGATGAGGTAAGTGGAGAATAAAAATTAATTTTTGGGTGTTGAATAGCAATGAATGATTTACAAAAGGAACTACTTATCTTTGAAGTGTCTAAGACTAGAACGCAAGTTGAGTGTCCCTGAGAAATTTGTTTCTATATAATTAATAATTAATGGATTAACGTTTTAAAATCTTGGATAGTTCTCTTGATGTGTTTCATCTCGATGCAGTTGTGAGAAGTTTTTACTATTGATATCAGCTCATTTGAAATTCAGAAATTGACTAAATGCCATTGTCAAAGAGGTCTGTCCAAAACTCTGATAATGAAATGATGATTTACACTGTAACTGAGACCCTTTAAGGTTAAATGAAGCCGTTTGACGGAAATGACTAAAAAAGTGTATAAATATTCATCAATCAAAGACATTTCATGATTTAAATCAAAATTTGATGGCCTGTTAGTTCAATGAATAAATGAGTTTATTCCTTTGGATAAGAGATATGTAATTACGTTTTCTCTGTAGTAATATGTCACAGAACTCTTGACACTGCTCATGACTTCGCTTTGGTTTGAACCAGGGATGCAGATTCAAATTTTTGCCAATCGGACATTCCACGTATAAGCCGACCCGGAAGTAAAATATTAACACGTGGAAAAATATGCATTGGTTCGAGGTTAATCATGAAATTGAGACCCCATTCAAGAAAATCATTGATGCGAGTTGCATTGATTTTGACATCGATACTTTTGACTATATGTTGGTCAGGTCTTCTTAAACATCAGTTAACACTTTTCCAGACGTATATTATTAAAAAGAATCATAAAGAAATTGCAAATGCTAACTTACATTGTTTGTTGTTTGTTTTAATCAGATTACATGATACCATTCTCATGAAAAAGGAACGTGAATAATCAGTCGACAGCTTTTGCTGCATGTGTTTACGAGTAGAGATATATTTGTTACAAGCCTTTTCATTGGCCCAGAAAAGTAGGTCAACCAATCAGCAAGTCGATTTGAAAACGATGTGTGAAACTGAAACGTGGTTGTAATAAATTCATGACAACACATTGTCGATACAATAATACATGTCTAAATATTCAAATATTTGTTAAATATTTTCGATATATTACATTTTAAAAAAATACATGCAGTTAGTTGAAATATTTACGTAAATAAATTTCGAAGAAAATTTTGCAAAAATTATGATAATGACCATGAATGAATATTGATAGTTATTTGTCGTCAAGAAACTACGATTGAGATTCAAAGTACAGTAAAACAACGTGCTTTCGCGAAAGTATATTTGACAAAGATTTCTTTGAACTTCGTCGATTAAATATGATAAATAAGTTTGGAAATATGTCATATAAAACATTGAGAATGGATAACAAGCCTCATAAAGCGTTAGTTCTTGATAATGTTTTGGGAATCAAATATTTCAATTCCCGATCGCTGATGCAAGTGAAGCCACGTACATCGTGATTTCTGCTGGAATTTAACAGTACGTGAATGATGCGTGAATATTTAATATTATATTTCATAACAATTATGACCGACACAAGGGGGGCATTTGACCTTTATTGATTGCTTGTTGGTCAACGCAGGCTTGTTTATCTGTTTGTTTAATAATTCTTTGATTATCTTCGATCGGTCAAATGACTTCTTGAATGTCCGACAGGTCACTTTTTCAATCGGTCAAACTGGATTCCCAGTCGGACATGTCCGGCAAATAGACCGATTTCTGCATCCCTGGTTTGAACCGATCATGTTACAAGATATGATTGACTATTTCTGACTAGTAATTCTGTTAATTAATGTTTTAATTGTCTTTTATTTCTTTTTCAGTCTTGTCTAATAGTGTTTTTCAGTGATGGAGGCTCACACGACAGAGCGATCTCATTTATAGAAACAATGATGAACAGTCATGTAAGTATATATATATCCGTCAGTCTATAAGCCAACTGACATTGTGTATAAAAGACAATGGCAACCATGTATTAATCCATAAGAAAATGAAATTTGAAAAAGATTTACAATCAAAAACACTGCTGTCCTCAAGATTGCTTGGAATATGTCCAAGAAGATTAGCAGGTAACATATTGAATTTGATCTTTCATTGCATTTATTAATTTTCGAGCTGCCAATTTAAAGTGTGATTGTTTGCAAGTAAAGTTGCATATTACATATCATGGTTATGTCTGATTTTGAAACGAGTCTGCATGACTTTTGGCTTTGTTTAACAGTGACTAATGACTCTCGTCACCTATGTTGCTATTGTATTACTATTGGTTCCAAATAAGAAATTAAATCAACTGCAATTTACAATGTTTTCAATAGTTTATATATGGACGATGACAGTTAATTGTTACCATTCTATACATTGTCCTTCAGTGATTGTTTGTCTTTCAACTGATTTTACAATGTTTCGTTGAACTGATTTATCTTTCCTCTTCCAGCCGGACTGTTCATTGGTTCAAACGAAGGAGATATCAATGGAAGGATCGGACGCCCAGAGAGTGTTCGGAACAGATTCATATAGTCTAGCAGTTCAACAGGGTGGGTTGAGTTAACAGTACTCCATTGTAAAAGAAACATAATTTGAAGTTTCTATTTTAATCATACCTGTTCAAACATAGCACTCATGAATACTTTTGTACACTTCTGATATTAGAACTGCCCAATTGGAGTCATTTAAAAGTTTACTTTCAATAAATTCAACCAATCACTGGTTTTGATTTCCTAGACTCAAAGCTGATTTGCTCAAGTTAAAAAAGTTTTTCGACTTGACTGCTGTGAGCACTATGAAATAATGTATACGCCTCTTCTATGAATGGTCTTCCATGATAACTTACTTTCACAAAGAAATTATTCAAGTAATATCCAATATTCCCTAAGAAATTAATAATATAATTTCCCATATTCCCTAAGAAATTAACCAAGTAACATCCCATATTCCCTAAAGAAATTAACCAAGTGATATCTCATATCCCCACATGTATAAACCAAGTTTGTTCTCCAAATTTCAGGTCCTGTGATTGGCCTACATTATAATGGTCAAGGTGCAATAAAACACTGCCAGAATACGGTGGTGGATCTGGCCAAGGGTACAACAGGGCTGGCGTTCGTCAGTCAGAGTATGGCATCAGCCTCACAACAGGTTGAAAACTTCTACAACTACGCTGACATGCAGATGGGCATGTGATTATTTCATCTAGATCTCCAACACTGGTCATGTGATCTCGGGCAAGGATACAGGATGTGTGGTCTCGGTCAAGGATTTTGGTCATGTGAGCAAAAAGTCTATGTTACTGGTCATGTGACCACGGTCAAGGATGGTGGTCATGTGATCAAAGGTAAAGGATGCTGGTCATGTGATCAAAGGTCAAGGATGATGGTCATGTGATCAAAGGTCAAGGATGCTGGTCATGTGATCAAATGGTTGTGTGATATTGGTGAAGCATTCTGATCTCGTGATCACGGTGAAGGATGCTAGTCATGTGGTCATGTGGTCATGTGATCTTGGTTCATGAAGATGGTCATTTGATCTTGTCAAAGGATGCTGATCATGTGATCTTGGTCCCTGAAATTGGTCATGTGATCTTGTCTGAGGATGCTGGTCATGTGATCAAACAATCACTGATGTTGAGGGTTGTGTAAGGATTGATTATGAATATGGGTACTGACTGCAAAAATTTTGATTGATTGATTATGAATATGGGTACTGACTGCAAAAATTTTGATTGATTGATTATGATTATGGGTACTGACTGCAAAATTTTGATTGATTGATTATGAATATGGGTACTGACTGCACAAATTTTGATTGATTGATTATGAATATGGGTACTGACTGCACAAATTTTGCTGACTATAGGGCCCAACAATAAACTAGGCAAATAATACTTAATACTGTTGGATTGAAGATTAATCAAGTTTGATTATTGAATAGTTCTGCCCTAGTCCTGCCATGTATTTATAAGATAAGAGGGGGATTTCACTTGTGTGTTAGAGCTTGAAAATAAATTTCTAGTAATCTAGCTGTTCTAAGTGATCATTTTGTTAGTATTTTGTTAGTTTACAAATGTAATGTATCATAATTCGAAACTAAGCGACAGGATACTACAAAATTTATTTAATCAAAAATCAAAAATAGTTATCAAAGTACGTCCTTAAATAAGGACCTAACAACAGTACAGTGATCATGTTATTATAGATGATGTGATGCGAACATTTCTTTCTCATTGTGCCAAACTTGAGGCACAGGGTACTTGATGATGATCAGCTGACAAAGTAGGTCATATTGTAATATATATATATATGATTTTAATGAGATTGAAATTGTTTAAGTAAAAACAGAAGGTGACAACTGTCAATTTAACAAATCTTATATATAGAGAATACTAAACGACGTCCCGTTTCATAACATATTTATGAAACGAGTGAATTGGTTGGTATTTAACGAGCGAAAGCGAGTTAAATACCTATACCATTCACTCGTTTCATAAAAATGTTATGAAACGGGACGTACTACTTAACAATTGTGACGTCATCATTACGTCACATCATTTGGTCAGCGCGCGATGTTATTACACAATGTGTAATAACATTGTAGATTTATTAAACAGCGATATCTTCAACGGGAGAGTAATAAATTCAGTTTACTCATACTGTGTCTTAGGGGTATGATTCGATGAAAGACCTATGAATTGACTAAAATTGTATCAGATACAATCTTTGACTGGATCATATGACCTGACAATATAAAAATATATCTCCAGGCTCCTGTGATTTAAGGGATCAGCAATAACAATTGAAAAAGAAACTTTCTTTTTTCAAATGAATATGATTTTTAGCTCATCAGGACTGAAAGTCCAGATGGGCTTATGGCATGGCCCGTTGTCCGGCGTCCGTCCGTCGTCCGTCCGTAAACTTTTGACACTTTCGACTTCTCCTCATGAACCATACACATTAGAGAGCTGAAATTTTGTGTACAGGTACCTAAGCATATGGAGATTCTAATTTGTAACTTTGGTGACCCTGTGACCCCAAATAGGGTCACAGGGGTCACAACTTTAAAAACCTATTTTCATCTTCTTCTCCAGTTCCAGAAGGACTAGAGAGTTAAAAATGATATGTGCAGACTCCTTGGCCAATGGGGATTCTAATTTGTAACTTTGGTGACTCTGTGACCCCAAATAGGGTCAAGGGGTCACAACCTTAAAAACCTATTTTCATCTTCTTCTCCAGTTCTAAAAGGACTAGAGAGTTAAAAACGATATGTGCAGACTCCTTGGCCAATGGAGATTCTAAATTGTAGATTTCGTGACCCCATGACCCCAAATAGGGTCACAGGGGTCACAACCTTAAAAACTAATTTTCATCTTCTTCTCCAGTTCTAAAAGGACTAGAGAGTTGAGAGTGATATGTGCTGACTCCTTGGCCAATGGGGATTCTTAATTGTTGATTTCGTGACCCCATGACCCCAAATAGGGTCACAGGGGTCACAACCTTAAAAACTAATTTTCATCTTCTTCTCCAGTTCTAAAAGGACTAGAGAGTTGAGAGTGATATGTGCTGACTCCTTGGCCAATGGGGATTCTTAATTGTTGATTTCGTGACCCCATGACCCCAAATAGGGTCACAGGGGTCACAACCTTAATAAAAGTACCGAGGGTACAGAAGCTCACCTTAAAATGAATGATGTGGTAAAATGGTTTGTGTAACCATCTTTTATATGATAATTGATTATGGCTGCCATCATGATTTTTTTATCTTTTAAAATGCTATTCTTCTGTTGGAAACCACTAGAGCTTGAACAAACATTAATACAAGAATGATATAATCATGATTTGTTAACAAGCAGTAGGTTTTTGTATAACTTTGTTGTATATCTATGGCTGAATTGGTGACTATCTTGGACTTTTTAATCTTCAAAATGCTACTTTTATGTGGGCATCTGTATTAATTTCATTATGATATCTTGATTGGTTTAGGAGTATTCATTTAGTCACACTCTCAACTTCCAAAGAACTAAAAAGATGATGCACATAAACATTTGGAATATATCCCTCTGACACAAATCACAAATTCAGCTAGTGATATGTCTCATGTAATTCTAACTGAAGATTTCTGAATATCTTAAATCTTGACATATGTTAGTGCAATCTGATTGGTCAGAATAGGCTAGCAACTTGGGGGTTTATGCTAATTACTAGATATGATGACCTATGATGACCTCTTGCACCTGCATGTAGCTTATGTAACTTATCCTCTTATGTAAGTTACTGTTATTCCATATAGTGAGTGTTCTCCCCTCATTTCAATATGCAATACAGATACTCTTTAGAGGAGAGTTGCAGGAGAGGGGCTGGAAGGATAGGAGGGGAAAGGGGGGGGGGGGGGGGGGGGGAGGGTGGTTGGGGAGGATAGAAGAGAGGTTTGCAATGGAAGGACAGGAGAAAAAAAGGGAGGTGGGGGTAGAAGAGAGGTTTGCAATGGAAATAATCTGGAGGTCAACTCAGTAATATGTTTATTGAAGTATCTTAACTAACAGAGAGAATTGGTGAGAAAGACTTTGTAAAAAAATAATTGTTCAGACAGCTGTTCAATTAGTTTTGAAGATGAATATTAAATGATATCTTTTATTAGCATATCAAAAAAAATAAAAGATAGTTTGTTATTCATTAACCAAAATTTTCAATTTGGAATAAATTAATTGCATGGGAACAAAGGAGTAAAAAACCTAACAGTTAGTGTTGGGAGTGAACAAATTTAATCATTTTAAATGCTTTTGAAAAGGATTTGTTTGAATTGAATGATCATTATAATTATCTAGATAATCATTGTTCAGACCGTAATCAGATATAGATGATTAAAAAATGTATATTTATCCCTCACTGGCTATGTTATTTGCCATATATGAAGTGTCAGGAATTATGTAACCCACTGATGGAGTGAACAACTTTTATCATTTTATGTTTTATTAAAAAGGATTTATTAAAACAGTCACAGTCTCAGGCTGTTCGCAGATAAAGATGATTCATACATTTTTTTGTAACTGTATTTATAGTGTTGATAAATATTACAACAAGCGTATCAATACAAATATAATGACATTGATTTGATTGATCAGGAAATGTATTCTTTTCAATGAATTTCATGAAATCTAATTGAAAATTCAATATAATTGACATATTGACCATCTTGGATTCTTGATAATAAAATAAATGCGTCTTTGTCAGGAATCACTATATAAAAAAATACTCACTTTTCAGAATGATATCTTAATTGATTTAATAGGAGTAGTACTTGGCCTGAAATCTAATTGAAAAATAATGACTTCTATGATGACATGTTGTTCCCAGAACCCCTTCAGCATGATACAATTATCATTTAGTTTTACAGGTATTTATCAAACACATGGTATTGGAACTGGAACCTGATACAAAATACCTCTATTATTAACTTATCATGTAGATTACAGTACATAAAAGCAGATTCTTGACTTGTTAATATTAACTCATCGTGCAGATTGTTGTACACAAAAGCTGATTCTTGACTTGTTTAAATTGTTATTTGTAAAAAGTATTACTTTTAATAGAATACAAGTATACTTTTCATAAAGACAATTTATATACTTTCCATAAAGTCCATTATGTTCTATTTATCAATTAGGTCATGATTACTATGCAATATACAAGCAGGCAGGGCTGCTAGCCCCAGATCCTTAAGGAGAGTGTAGCAATTTGTGTATTTGGCTTTGTGTACGTATATTTGGAGAAGCATCCTAGTGTGCTGAGCATGTAAACCTGAACTCTGGCTAAGCCCTTATGTGTGGTATTAAAAGACTTGACATGAGAGAACATGAATTGTTGTGAAAAATATATATAATTTCACAAAATATAGTTAGCTTATGTCCTAAATTGATTTTGTGTCAAGAAGAACTTCTGTTAGATATAGAAATGGTACAAATATGAGTAAAACACAGGAACTGGAACCTGATGCAAAATAACTCTTTCCACATCAACTTATCATGTAGATTGCTAAACACAAAGCTTATTGTTGACAAGTTTTGTGTAAGTTGTTATTCTTAAAAAGAACATATCACTGTCATGAGAATACAAGTCTAATTTCCATAACTCTTATTGCATACACATGGCCATATAGCATAATGCTCTACCATATCAGGTCAGGTTGATTATGCAACAGACTAGCAGCTGAGACTGTAATGCTAGCAGCCTGTATTGGGATGTGTATTAGAAAAGCATAGGAATATCTGAACTCTGGTTGACCCCTTTTGTGTGGTATTTAAAGGAATATAAGGGAGATACCATTGTTTAAAATTCAACATGATGTTTAATGTCATTGGGTTTTTGCAGCTAGTTTATGCAGCCATAAATATTTTAAACAAATTAATTAATTATGTTTGTCTTTCATCTTAATGTTTTAGAAACACTTAAAAATATAGAACAACTTGCATGACAATCTTAAATATTTCATATTCAAGATAATATTATGATTAGTAAGTTCAAATTAGTGAATTTATATAGTGCGAGTGATCACTTGATGAAAGCTTAAAATTTAGTAACAATGATGTGTCATCTGCAGCTGAAAAGTCAATATGGCTGCTATGGCGGCCATCTTGGATTCTCAAAACTGAAACGGCTACCTTTGTTGGATTAATCACTATAGGTATAACATACTACAATATGAAAATGATATCTAGATTGGTTTAGGAGAAGTAGTCAATTTCATGAAATCTAATTGAAAATTCAATATGGCTGCCATGGCGGCCATCTTGGATTCTCAAAACTGAAACGTCTACCTTTCTGTGAGGAATCACCATAGGTATAACATACTACAATTTCAGAATGATATCTAGATTGGTTTAGAAAGAGTAGTCTTTTCATGAAATCTAATTGAAAATTTAATATGGTTGCCATGGCGGCCATCTTGGATTCTCAAAACTGAAACGTCTACCTTTCTGTGAGGAATCACCATGGGTATAACATACTACAATTTCAGAATGATATCTGCATTCGTTTAGGAGGAGTAGTCTTTTTCGTGAAATCTAATTGAAAATTCAATATGGCTGCCATGGCGGCCATCTTATATTCTCAAAACTGAAACGTCTACCTTTCTGTGAGGAATCACCATGGGTATAACATACTACAATTTCAGAATGATATCTGGATTCGTTTAGGAGGAGTAGTCTTTTTCCTGAAATCTAATTGAAAATTCAATATGGCTGCCATGGCGGCCATCTTGGATTCTCAAAACTGAAACGTCTACCTTTCTGTGAGGAATCACCATGGGTATAACATACTACAATTTCAGAATGATATCTGCATTCGTTTAGGAGAAGTAGTCTTTTTCGTGAAATCTAATTGAAAATTCAATATGGCTGCCATGGCGGCCATCTTGGATTCTCAAAACTGAAACGTCTACCTTTCTGTGAGGAATCACCATGGGTATAACATACTACAATTTCAGAATGTTATCTGCATTCGTTTAGGAGGAGTAGTCTTTTTCGTGAAATCTAATTGAAAATTCAATATGGCTGCCATGGCGTCCATCTTGGATTCTCAAAACTGAAACGTCTACCTTTCTGTGAGGAATCACCATGGGTATAACATACTACAATTTCAGAATGATATCTGGATTTGTTTAGGAGGAGTAGTCTTTTTCGTGAAATCTAATTGAAAATTCAATATGGCTGCCATGGCGGCCATCTTGGATTCTCAAAACTGAAACGTCTACCTTTCTGTGAGGAATCACCATGGGTATAACATACTACAATTTCAGAATGTTATCTGCATTCGTTTAGGAGGAGTAGTCTTTTTCGTGAAATCTAATTGAAAATTCAATATGGCTGCCATGGCGGCCATCTTGGATTCTCAAAACTGAAACGTCTACCTTTCTGTGAGGAATCACCATGGGTATAACATACTACAATTTCAGAATGATATCTGGATTTGTTTAGGAGGAGTAGTCTTTTTCCTGAAAGTTTACGGACGGACGGACGGACGGACGGACGGACGGACAGACAGACGGACGACGGACGAAGCGCCATGACATAAGCTCACATTTACTTTGTAAAGGTGAGCTAAAAACTAATTTTCATCTTCTTCTCCAGTTCTAAAAGGACTAGAGAGTTGAGAGTGATATGTGCTGACTCCTTGGCCAATGGGGATTCTTAATTGTTGATTTCGTGACCCCATGACCCCAAATAGGGTCACAGGGGTCACAACCTTAAAAACCTATTTTCATCTTCTTCTCCAGTTCTAAAAGGACTAGAGAGTTAAAAATGATATGTGCAGACTCCTTGGACAAGGGGGATTCTAATTTGTAACTTTGGTGACCCTGTGACCCCAAATGAGTCACTGGGTTACAACCTTAAAAACCTATTTTCATCTTCTTCTCCAGTTCTAAAAGGACTAGAGAGTTAAAAATGATATGTGCAGACTCCTTGGACAAGGGGGATTCTAATTTGTAACTTTGGTGACCCTGTGACCCCAAATAGGGTCACAGGGGTCACAACCTTAAAAACCTATTTTCATCTTCTTCTCCAGTTCTAAAAGGACTAGAGAGTTAAAAACGATATGTGCAGACTCCTTGGTCAATGGAGATTCTAAATTGTAGATTTCGTGACCCCATGACCCCAAATAGGGTCACAGGGGTCACAACCTTAAAAACTTATTTTCATCTTCTTCTCCAGTTCTAAAAGGACTAGAGAGTTGAGAGTGATATGTGCAGACTCCTTGGCCAATGGGGATTCTTAATTGTTGATTTCGTGACCCCATGACCCCAAATAGGGTCACAGGGGTCACAACCTTAATAAAAGTACCGAGGGTACAGAAGCTCACCTTAAAATGAATGATGTGGTAAAATTATTTAATTATACATGTTACCATCTTTTATATAATTGATTATGGCTGCCATCATGATTTTTTTATCTTTTAAAATACTAGTCTTCTTTTGGAAACGACTAGAGCTTGAACAAACATTAATACACGAATGATATAATCATGATAAGTTAACAAGCAGTAGGTTTTTGTATAACTTTTTTGTATATCTATGGCTGAATTGGTGACCATCTTGTACTTTTTAATCTTCAAAATGCTACTTTTATGTGGGCATCCGTATTAATTTCATTATGATATCTTGATTGGTTTAGGTGTATCCATTTAAATGTCATTCATTACTTACAGGATGGTGGCCACTTACATTTGTTTTGTAGTGAATCATTAATATGATTTCAAGATTATTTCACTGATGGTTATGCTGCATGGGATATTGAGAATCCCAAAAGTACAGATTTTTCAAGGAAAATGAATGACTGATTGAGAGGAAAGTCATAAACACAGCAATGCATAAGACACGTTTATTTTGTTCACATAATATTTACATGTCAAGTGACCATGAGATGTCTTTCATTAAAGTATCAATTTATTTAACACTCATACAGTACTTGCATTGTCAAATCAACAGAGAGATATGACAAATCAAATTTCCTTACTTTTCTTACTAAACCCTTTTCGATTTTTTTCATATTTATTCCACATCAACTTATCATGTAGATTGCTAAACACAAGGCTTATTGTAGACAAGTTTTGTTATTCTTAGAAAGAACATATCACTGTCATGAGAATACAAGTCCATAACTTTTATTGCATACACATGGGCCATGGCCATATAGCATAATGCTCTGCCATATCAATTGGGTCAAGTTGATTATGCAACAGACTAGCAGCTGACACTGTGATGCTAGCAGCCTGCCTTGGGATGTGTATTAGTGGATAGTGGAATATCTGAACTCTGGTTGACCCCTTATGTGTGGTATTTAAAGGAATATAAGGGAGATACCATTGTTTAAAATTTAACATGTTTAATGTGATTTGGTTTTTGCAGCTAGTTGCCATAAAGATTTTAAACAAATTAATCAATTATGTTTGTCTTTCATCTTAATTTTTTTTAGAAACACTAAAAAATATAGAACAACTTGCACAACAATCTTAAATATTCCATATTTTAGATAATATTATGATTAGTAAGTTCAAATTAGAGAATTTATATGGTGCCAGTGATCACTTGATGAAAGCTTAAAAATTTAATAATAATGATGTGTCATCTGCAGCTGAAAAGTCAATATGGCTGCTTTTGCGGCCATCTTGGATTCTCAAAACTGAAACGTCTACCTTTCTGTGAGGAATCACTATAGGCATAACATACTACAATATAAAAATGATATGTAGATTGGTTTAGAAGAAATAGTCTTTGTCATGAAATCTAATTGAAAATTCAATATGGCTGCCATGGCGGCCATATTGGATTCTCAAAACTTAAACGTCTACCTTTCTGTGCGGAATCACCATAGGTATAACATACTACAATTTCAGAATGATATCTGTATTCATTTAGAAGGAGTAGTCTTTTTCATGAAATCTAATTGAAAATTCAATATGGCTGTCATGGCGGCCATCTTGTATTCTCAAAACTGAAACGTCTACCTTTCTGTGAGGAATCACCATGGGTATAACATAATACAATTTCAAAATGATATCTGTATTCGTTTAGAAGGAGTAGTCTTTTTCATGAAATCTAATTGAAAATTCAATATGGCTGTCATGGCGGCCATCTTGGATGCTCAAAACTGAAACGTCTACCTTTCTGTGAGGAATCACCATGGGTATAACATACTACAATTTCAGAATGATATCTGTATTCGTTTAGAAGGAGTAGTCTTTTTCATGAAATCTAATTGAAAATTCAATATGGCTGTCATGGCGGCCATCTTGGATTCTCAAAACTGAAACATCTACCTTTCTGTGAGGAATCACCATGGGTATAACATACTACAATTTCAGAATGATATCTGAATTCGTTTAGGAGGAGTAGTCTTTTTCGTGAAAGTTTACGGACGGACGGACGGACGGACAGACGGACGGACGGACAGACGGACAGACAGACGGACGACGGACGAAGCGCCATGACATAAGCTCACATTTACTTTGTAAAGGTGAGCTAAAAACCTATTTTCATCTTCTTCTCCAGTTCTAAAAGGACTAGAGAGTTGAAAGTGATATGTGCAGACTCCTTGGACAATGGGGATTCTAATTTGTAACTTTAGTGACCCTGTGACCCCAAATAGGTTCACAGGGGTCACAACCTTAAAAACCTATTTTCATCTTCTTCTCCAGTTCTAAAAGGACTAGAGAGTTAAAATTAATATGTGCAGACTCCTTGGCCAATGGGGATTCGTAATTGTAGATTTTGTGACCCCATGACCCCAGATAGGGTCACAGGGGTCACAACCTTAAAAACCAATTCTCATCTTCTTCTCCAGTTCCAAAAGGAGTAGAGAGTTAAAAATGATATGTGCAGACTCCTTGGACAATTAGGATTCTAATTTGTAACTTTGGTGACCCTGTGACCCCAAATAGGGTCACAGGGGTCACAACTTTAAAAACCTATTTTCATCTTCTTCTCCAGTTCCAAAAGGAGTAGATAGTTAAAAATGATATGTGCAGACTCCTTGGACAATGGGGATTCTAATTTGTAACTTTGGTGACCCCATGACCCCAAATAGGGTCAAAGGGGTCACAACCTTGAAAACCTATTTTCATCTTCTTCTCAAGTTCCAAAAGGTCTAGAGAGCTGAAATTATATGTGCAGACTCCTTGGCCAATAAGGATTCTAAATTGTAGATTTCGTGACCCCATGACCCCAGATAGGGTCACAGGGGTCACAACCTTAAAAACTTATTTTCATCATCTTTAGCTCCTAAAGGTCTATTGAGCTGAAAGACTGGATGTAGGCTCCTTTGCCAATTGAGATTCTAAACTGTAGGTTGTGACCCCATGACCTCAAATAGGATCATAGGGGTCACAATCTTAAAAACCTATTTTTCTCCATTAGATGACAGTCTATGGCAAATTTATTTCTCCTTGGATATTTTAGTGTGGACTTCTTTCACTGTCTGATATTGGCGATCTAGAAAGTGTTGAATAATAATAAATCATTTGGGTAAGGAAATTTATTCCGAAATCGTTACATTTGTTTTGTAATTTTTTTATAGGTTTTCTTGCAATAGGTAACATTAGTTTCATTTTTAGCTCATCTGGCCTGTATAAAGCAAACTTGATATGATGCCTGATGAGCTACAGAGCTAATGGCTCTATTTTTTACATTAAGTTTTGACATTGTTACAAAACAATTTTTTTTGTGATGAATTTGTAGGAATAATTAATCAAGTTATTTCAATTGGTTGCGAATTTATACTAAATTAATTTGGTTTAATGCTGCAAGTTCATCAAGAAAATCTGATGAAAGGTATTGCCCGGTATTGACAGTATCAGGTCTCCCTTCTTGAAGTTAGAAAGGTATTACCCGGTATTGACAGTATCAGGTCTCCCTTCTTGAAGTTAGAAAGGTATTACCCGGTATTGACAGTATCAGGTCTCCCTTCTTGAAGTTAGAAAGCAAACATTTCTGAATAAAAATAAGCGATGTCTGTTTATTTTGATTTAAAAGGTGATGATACATTTATTCATTTACTTACTTATAATGTGTCATAGACAAATGTCCTTAAAATATCAGCATATTTACAGACCTTGATACATGCCCATTTAAAAAGATATGAAATTTTCAGAATTCTTTGAATGCCCTGTACCATGCATTCACAAAGGCCAAGCTGTGCCGACTATAAAATTGGAAAGAAATGGAGAAAGTTACAAAATTGTTTGTTGTTGACTTTTCATGGAGAATTTTGCCATACCTCACATTTATCCTTTTTGCAAACAGCGCCAGAAAAGAGACTGTTTCAATGTTTGAGAAAGACTTTTGGATACTTTTGGTTGAAGTTGCAGGTATTTTCTCCCCCGCGGCGTTACCATGGTAACCGTTCTGTTGATGCAACTGTTCTAAGCAATAGCTGTTTTGGGAAGTTTTGTCAAATTTAGAATATTTTCAAATGTTATTTAACTGTTGTGGTTGTGTCAAGTTATGTAATCAAACAGCGCAAAAGAAAAGGAATACATTCCAAAGTATAGATAAATTGTTTTTAATGGAAGATTTTGTTATTTCCTATCTAATTGTATAGTTATATGATTTTTTCTATTTTAATTATTTTAACTGTGGTAAAGAGTAAGTTGTCTGTATTCTGAAACTGTTGTCTAACTGTATTATTGTGGTTTAACAGTACTTTGTCCTCTGTTCAACAAAGAAATTTCAAACGTCTCTTGATTTCTTGCACTGATATTTCCATCAATAAGTAACTCAAGTCATTCATTCCAAGAAATCCTTGTTACAATAGGATCATATTTTTATTCTTTCCGAATCTTAACTCTGAAAAATTTGTAACACATTAAACATCTTTGTTTAAATCCATTCAAAATTAGAATTCTTTACAAGATGATGTATTCAAGTAAAAACAAATATCATGAATGGCAACTTCTTCTCTATTGTATATCACGGAGGGGAAAGGAATAGCTAAGAAACATTTTGACCTACAATAAAGAAGTTGTCAACCATAATATTTATCTTTCACTCAAAAATTGTCTTTGACTTGTCTCATAAGAAACATGTCTGCAGAGGTGAAGAATCTTTGATCTTCTCAATGCTTATTGAAAAAACTAAAGTTCACTTTGAAGCAATTTCATTAATGCCATTGACTTTGACTGCAACCAATCATGATTCTTCATTTCTAGATAAAAGCGTCTTTTTGTAAAGGAACTTGAGTGATATTTGTCGGCTTGAAAGTAGTGAGTTATTGACTTGAGTTGTAGCCTGTTGAGGAGAATGTAAATTTGATTTGATTTGAATTAATTAGTACAAAATGACTTTTTGATCAACCTAAATTACCTGATGTTTGTTTTTTAAGGATATTTCAACGACAATGTATATCATCATTTTGTTCTATTCTTCATGAGGAAAGATCCATCTTTGTTACATCTATTTATGAAAACAATCATACTTTTTACCACCATTGTTCCTTTGCTGTTGTGATGATCATTTAGTATTGAGCGCATTCTGCATACTTACATTATTTCATCAAACTGTTGACATTGTACTTGTGATACGACCTGGGTTCTTTTGACGACCTGTCAGTTTTATTTGTTTGTGGTATTTCAACAATAGCCGTCTTTGTATGTTGTTTTTCTACTTAATTGTCAACTTGTAAATAAGAAATTGATTTTATGTATTGTAAATAATGAATGTAATTTATTACCTTTAACACTGAATGTATGTGTATTTTGTAATTTGTTAACATGGCATGTTTTTATAAATACAACTAGTTGGGACAAATTTGGATGTATACTTACATTTCTAAGAATATGTTCATTTCTTTGATATGAGATAAATATGATCATAAAAGTGATTTCATCTATTGAATGTAAGTAACCTGACTGTTCTTATAGCTAATTATTAATCTCCTTATGTTATAAAATGTCATATGTTAATTAGCAGTTAATGAAATCAGTGTTGATCTACCATTGACTACCAATTCTATGGTCCGAGTTTTGAAATATCACAAATCAAAGAAAATCAAAGTAATCTTCTTCCTGTTATCATTTTAAATTTATCCACACTTTTAGTCGTGTTTTACACATGTGCATTTGATATGTTTAAAGGTAGATTTTTATTTTACTATGTTTATTTTAACAGCCTTTCTTTACAATTTTGATGTTAGATTTACAATGTATAATCAGTAGCCGTCCAACATGGAGTTAAGTACTTCAGAGTATTGACTTGTTTATGGTTTCAAGTGTTCGTTATCAAAGCTATGTTCGCAACGATTACTGTCCCTGCTTTTTACAGTTGACATCCGTGTTCAACATCCTTGTTACTGCATAATTATTGTCCAGTACGTCAGGTTGCTTTACAAGTTGTCAAATATTAACATGAATAAAGACAAGTGAACCAGTTTTGAGATTTGTGTTTACCTTTGAACATATTTCATGTTTTAATGTTAGCCCACCTGACCTGAAAGGCCTGATGCTGTCTGTCCTGTCACAAACTTTCCTCTATTTTGAACTCTTCTCTAGAACCAAAGGCCTATAAGCAGTTCATACTTGCTATTAATACAATTTATTATATGATATGCGGTGAAATACTCAGATCTATCAATGAAAATAAACCATGTTATCAGTCACTAGTGACAATAACAATGGAACGTGTTATCAGTCACTAGTGACTGATAACTCCAATGACCTGACGTCATTGAACAATGCACTGACGCAATGACACTCTCATGACGTCATGTTGTTGCTTTGGCGACAGGCTCTTTTTGGAGCCGACTCAACGTAAATGCTTTTCAATTTTGTTAGAATAACAACAATTAAATCATAAAATAAATAGAAAATTTGTGTTTTCTTGACAAATACCATGTTTATCTCATCTCGTGAGGCAGATAAGTTATATATTTTCACGAGTGCGCAGCAATTTTCTTCCTTAATGAGATAAACATGGTATTTGTCAAGAAAACACAAATATCCTCTATATATCGTTTTAAAATGACTATTGATAAAGTACTATTGGCACAACTATCTTGGTAAGTTGATAGTTTGATCCATCATAATACCCCTTATACTCTGCCCTCGTTGAAATGGCTTATTTGTTCAAAGGCTCCTTATAAAGTTTGTAGACAAGTCCCGTTTTGCATTTCCGGGCATGAGAGAGATCCAAGATGGCTGACCATTTGTTGTACCTCGTTACTATGTCATTTTGATATAGATGTGTATTTAGCGTCTGGCATATTTATCTGGCAATCTGATTGGTCGACAGAAAGTGATATTTTCTTGACCAAGAGTCCGGCTGAAAGTGATACTGTCTTGCGTTACTAAAAATAGACCTGATAACTCCAAACCTTGAATGACTTCATGCTATAATTTATCATGACATCACTGGCCCGCCTAGGTAAACAATTCAACCAAGTTTTCCTTCCTGACTCATGAGATAATAAACATATGGACTTTTGAATTTGGTCAATACCAGTTTTAATATATCTGAGGAAAACGGATATGACTTTATCTCTAGTCTATATATGTATGACAGCATAAAAGAATCAAAATCCCATATCAACACAGGATGAGACAACCTCAATATTCATCAGTGGACTCTCATTTTAATCCACATTTCGAAACTAAACACAAACAACAATGTACAAAGGTGTAAATCTTGAACAGCATTGGTTTTAATACAGTCACATGTTAAATATAAACAGGTATGAATCTAGTATATACATACAAAGCTGATGAGGATAATGGTTTGCTGAGCTAAGCATTTTATCCCACTTCACAACAAATTTGCACACAAAACATTTTGGATTTCACAAAAAGGTTTTTAACTTTCGGTTACTGCAAAATTCCATGGCAATCTTACCATCTTTAGATAAGCATTTGAAAATCAACAACATCTTTAAAGTTAATTTTTTGTCAATTTTATATTTGTTGCTTTCACATCGATAGGGTTGAATGAGTTATTGCTTAGCACATAAAAATTCTGAACTTACAGTTACTACAAAATCTTACCATATTTAGATAAAGATTTGAAAATGAGAATCTTGAAAGTTTATTTTTTAACAAAGGATGGATAAGTCATTTTTTATATTTTTTGCTTTCACATCAAGATTAAGTGAGTTACTGCCTAGCACGGCTTGGGCAATATTTCAATCAACAAGGGCATGTCTTATACAGTTGATGAAAAAATATTTTTGTGGCCCTCTTTATTATCAATATAAAAAATCAATTGTGTGAATGATTTTGTTTGTTTTCAGTGTAAAAGCAAGTTGTGTTTGGGAGGCAACGTTAACACAGCAAGCAGGGTAGCAATGAGAGGTGTTATCACGATCACCAAAGCAAGCATATAGCCAAGACAAAATACAGCAGAAATCAGGGTTATCACTAACATATCTGGTAAAAAATCAACACAAACAGCCATGGTTTTCTGCATAAACAGTCAAGCACCTTATGTTGCTAGCACTTTCAAGCTTTCAAATCACAGTTACATGGTATGCAAAAATACAGCTTTATATCGCTTACCTTTGTGCCCACACAGTAAAGAATGGATTTAAGACAGTTAAGTGAGTGAGCAAGTTACTGTTTTACACCGTTTGGGAATATTTCAGCCATTAGCGGTGTAAAGACAGTTAAAGATGTAAATATAATGTTTCAGAAAGTTAACAAATGTGTAAGTTTTACATTGATCTGAGTAAATCTTTCTCTGGGACACATTCCATATTGGGTCTGGATGTGTTACTTAAAATGATAACCTTTTGTAATGATTGTCCAAATATAAATTAATTTTTCTGACACACAACTAGATTTTGTTACTTGATTTTATCATTTCAATTCGAGAACTAAAGTGTATTTGTGCATCTGTACCCTGCTTCAACCTTTGAGATCCAAAACACATTCTGCATAAAAATATTGAGGAATAAATGCTACTTTCTATAACATTGTTTTTATAGCTGACCATTAGCTAGATGATAATGAAACCAAAAGTTGGACAATAACATTTGCTATCAAATATGTCCTTGAACATTCTTCAAAGAATAAAACTAAACAAATTTTTAACAAGTAGGACATGGCTGAAATAGAAATTCTATCAATCTATTGTTTGTGAAAGTTGACAATATATGACACTATCTCTATGAGAATATTAATCTTCACTGAAAACAAACACCTACATACATTTTTTTCAGAAAATAATAAATGCATTAATGGTAAATTGATGGGTTGATTTTGAAATGCTATCCAAAACTGTTATAGATAGATAATTATTGACAATCCTTTACAGATTCACTTTGTAATTTAATAAATTATTGGTGCATTTGTGAAAAAATTAAATAAGGTGAGCCTAATAATTTGGAATGTAATTGATAACTGGTACACAAGAAAGTTTGGTTGAAATATTGTTGAACAGTCAAAAATAATATGAATCTTTAATAATCTTTTTGCTAAACGTCATTGAATTTTATCAGTAGACGGTCAAACTTTTAAAATAAAAGTGTGTTTTAATATTCCCTTGTTTAGATTGTTGATGGTGCCAACCCTAGCTTTAGGTTCAACATTAAGAAGGCCAAAATTAGAGGAAATAAAAGACTAACAATGACTAAGTAATAGAAAAAAAGACAGTCAAAATCTTAACTGTTTTCACTTCCGTAATGTCAAATTATTCAAGAATATAAATCACACCTCTACATTTCAAAAAACAAGTGGAATATATACTGCACATTCCAAAAAACTTTCAATTCAAATTGTTTTGAGAAACACCTAAATAGAGATTTCATCAGAAAAACTTTCTCAAAATAGGCCTACCAACATAACAAGTTGAGAACAATTTACAAAGTATGAGTAAGAGATCACGTATAGGAGAAGCAATGAAAAAAATGATATGTAAAAGGTTTTGGACGAAATATGACCAACATCAGGAAAAAACAAAAATGGTGCTAGGGCTGAAAACGCTTCTTAAATTTATATAAATAACGGTAGATATCCTTCTATCAAACAAAAGGACTAACATGGAAAATCTTTTTATCAACAAGTTACACTAATAATGCTGGCACGTACACAAATCTGTCAATAAATCTATTGCTAGTGTATTTTGTCATTTTTACAAATTTATCAATAATGCCACATTGAACTTAAAAAGTAGTTAAAAATTCTATAACTCTATGTTTAGTAGTTGAAAACATTTATAATACTGATGTAGACCAACAGGAAAATAGCTTAGTGAATATGTGAAAACAAACAAAAGGTTTAAATACAATGATGACATACACATCAATTTCAAATTGTTAACATCTACAATTCCATTATGAAGATACAAGCTCATATCACTGTACAGTCAAACTCTGACAGATGTGACTTTAAGATAACAATAATTTACACTGAATAAACATTGAATTTCTTTTTTTCACAAATGTGCCCAACTGAATCATATGAACCATGACAATTCAATAACTCTTATTGCTTCTTTCTATGTAATATTTTATTGACACCTTCTTATTAAAATGTGTAATTTCTGTATGATACGCTTATAAAACAAGTCTCTGACAATAAAATCATTAATCAAATACAATCAAAAATCAATTTGTCAAATCCAGTTATTCTTGAAATATGCAAGCGAAAGCATCATGATAGTCTTGCATAATTAGTTGCTTGAGGTTATAAATGAGGGTTTGACTGCACAAGCTCACATATGAATGTATAAAACCAATCACTTGCATTGACTTTAGGGCTTACACATGGGTTATACTGTATACCATAGTGTGGATTATTGAAATATATTGACTAGGTGTTAATAGGGATATTGCTTCAAAGTTTTCCAGTACTATGGTTAATATATGGCAAGAGCAGATCAATTTGCATATCAACTTTGGGAATTAACGCTATTTCTACGTTGTCTCATTTAAAATCTTCCATTCACTCTGTGCTTTGCTTTCTAAAATGTTTGGAGCTACCAATGTTCTATGTAAAGTTTGCTTTGGCAATGGATTTGACTTCAAGGTTTAAGATATCATTGCATAGTGTGTCATAATTATGTTTAACATTGTCATAAACAATTTAAAACTCAGTAATTCAATTAATGCATCCCAATATAACAAATCAAAGGACCACATTCTTAATACTCCTGATCTTCGTCTGAAAATATCAATTAAACTGTTTACCATTTTCTTGAATAATTTCAATCCTTATGACCATGTAAAGTTTGTGCTCATTGAAAGGAGATAGCATTATGCTTAGATATCTGTATGATTAATGATTCATACAAAACATGCCACTATATGTAAGAATAAAGATATATCAAATAATGTAGCAGTCATAACTTAGTACTAAGAAACATGAAGTTTCTCAAACTTTGAGATTTCAACAATAAACTTCATAAAAAAAATTACAGTGTCAAAAATAAGAAAAAAAGAAGCCTTTCATTTTCATAGTAACAATATTCTTCATACTCCATGAAGATACCACCTGCATATGAAAATAGCATTCCTTCACTTCAATAAAATTTCCTTTAACAAAATTAATTATTTTGTAAAATATATTTGGTTGACACAGTAGGAATGTTGATGAACACACTAGTTTACATGACTAAAAAACATCCTTCTCTTCTACCGACCTCCGACGTTTCATTTCCTGAAAGTCTCCTGTAAGAGGAAGACAGTGATATACACAACTCAACATATTCTCTCAATCTAAACAAACATCTTCGAAGTGTAGGTATTTACTTACATAACAGACAGACATCAGGAAGTGTTTTCTACGAGGATGGAAGGAGCCACATAATAGGACAGACATTTTGACATTCATGTGCCAGTCACAACTTGAACCGCTTCATTTCGAAAATAGAATTTCATGTCTCAAAATTATCCAGTAATTAACTTGAAAGACCATAATTACAATCTAAATGATAATGTGCCATTTGTATTCAAGACATAGAAATATATAATAAATTCAAGATTATTCTTGAGAAATCCATGTGAGTATGGTTAAAAAATCACAGCATTTAGTAAATATTAGTATTTTTACTATTTCAGTGTCACACATGTTTATTGTAAAGAACTATACTTTAAATCTTTACGAGGTAAATCTGCTCATGCCAACCTTGTTCAACAATTCACCACGTCATCATCGTTTTTCCAAATCATGAACAATTAGCCCTTTCACCCCACCATCAGACAAATATGTTTATGAGCCCATTTCAGGCCTTCAGGGCTGAAAGAGTTAACACAGATTATCACGATCATTAGAACGTCATTGCATTGTGTTTGGGAATACAGCTTGCATACTACCATACTTGACACATAAAACAGGGAAATGACTATTCAGTTTCCGACACCGTCCGTCTCCTTTGTTTCTTCTGTATTACTGTCCATTGCCACTGGTTCTTTATCTCCCTCTTCTTCATCTTCATCCTCATCCTCCGCCATTAACTTTTTTGCAAGCTGAACTGCTTGAAACTCATTATAATGAATTTTCCTTTTTAACTCAAAAGCTTTCCTGTGTTCTGTAAAGTTGAAAAAAAAAGAGTTGTATACATCAGACATTTTTTTGCATGACTAAAAGGAGCTCAATTTTCACACTCAGATCCAGTATGATCCTCAAAATACAATCTAAACCATCGTATTCAACAAAATATTTAAATATTTCTAAAGAAATGCCTCAGTGGAACAGCATTCATTACATTAGCATTAGATAATAGAAGTGAGTTTGGGATCACCAAAAGTAGGATTAAAACCAAGGACCTACGAATAAGGGTCAGACATTCTAACAATTCTGCCAATGTGATATTCCACAAGCCAAAGCTGTTCAAATCTTTTTTACCTTACACTATGACAAAGATCTATAAATGTTGACTGTTCATAAGAAACTGCTACAAACCTTTATCTGTTGGCGACTCATTTCCGATGTCATCTTCATCCTCTTCGTCTTCCTCCTCACTGAGAGCCTTGGATGAGTACTCAGCATCCTGAGATTCTTCTAGTCTGAGATTGAGACAGATAAACAATATTGAATACAAACAATCAGGGGTTAATGAACATCTTGTTTCTACAATTTCTGATTGATTGTAAATGTCTTATTTTCACCAATATTAAACATTTTCATCAATATTGATCATCTTTAACAGCATAAACAACTTTACAGATATTTACAATCACCATTAACTTCATTGTCATTGTATCAACTTTCAGCATCAACATCAACAAATATGTGAAACTGGAATGAAAAAACAAATTTCAACAATTTTAACCTGGGACCTCTGAGTTGACACTCTTCCAAGTCCGCCAAAGGGATATCCCAAAATCCAAAACCAGTAGGAATGCTTTTGACCTTATATCCTCATTATCCTGCAACATTCATCCCCTCAACAGATAGACTTGTCCTTGAGTCAACGTTTGGGTAGGTATGCCCATGGGGGACTTAGATACGGATTTACAAAACTTATAAAGAACCTATTAAATGTGGAGTTGCATAAAAGAAGCAAGGCCCCACGTTGAGCACCAGATGAAACAGAAGGGAAATTATAAATTTCAACATCCAGATGGATTCAATTCAAGGATGTGAGTGTGACGTAATCTGGATTTTGTGACTACAAAACTTTTCCAATTTTAAAAACATGGGGTTCGGCCTAAACATGTACGTGTTTATCCGCACACTTGTTTTGCATCTGAGCACTAGGGAATGTTAATCAAAGCATCATATCTAATGAATCCTGATGTATAAATCTGTGTAAATAATATTGACTCAGCAAGGTGATTGTCAATGTCTCAACCCCATTATCATTATATGCCATTGACTCACTTAGCCGCTATTAGAGATGGGTCGAGTTCTCCAAATTTGCCTACACTTCCTCTCCTCTCTCCATCACCATCCTCGTCCTCTGGATCAGAATATTTGCTATAAGGTGTGGGAGGCTCGTCAATCTTCATGTGTCCATAGTCCTTATCAGGGGGGTGATGGGTCGCAAGGATGTTCATCTCATCCCACTTCATCCCTGACCGCTTTCTAAAATCGGACAATGTGTCATATATGTTTATGTTTCAATCCTTATGTTGATTGGATGAGATATTTTGATTATTCTTAACTTCTTGTGCAACTATTGCATATACATCAAAGTTGCTAGAATGCATCTTACCGGGCGCATATGACATCCATTTCTTATTATTTTCTAACCCTGTCATCTCTCGCCTTGGATTTCTCCAACTTTCTCATTTACTGTTGGATCTGAGTTAGTCCAGCATGCTAGACGTCTTCCTACGTCGACGTCTAGGATCCGAAGCCTATTTTTACTGTAGCAAGTTCCCGACGAATTTGCTCGGGAACATTTTTTACTTGCTATGTCAGTGAAAATGAAACATCCACTATAAATCGACACACGGATCGAAAGATCGAACCTTATACTCTAACTTCATGTTGTTGTCTCACCTTTGAAAATTTTCTTTATTATTCAGTTACATTGAATTCATCGCTACCCCCACTTTTCAGCGAGTTTGTGTCAGCCATCTTGAGCTGTTACGTCACGAGGTCAAGTGTGAATGACTGATTTTGAAAACTCGGATCGGGAATGAAACGGAGGACATACACGCTTTCAACTTAACTGTTGTAGACAGTGCAGAAACAAACTGTGCATGTAGTTGACATCTAGAATTTGTCGGAAATCGATTGTTTTGAATTTGAACTCTCATGCAGAGATCATTTTAATCTACATTAGGCATTTTAAACACATCATTTATTACATTTAATGAAGTATGTGGTAGTTTTTTTTACTGTAATATTTTCCTTACCAGGAATAGCATTATTTAAAATTAATTAAGCATGACACATTTGAAGGCCTTTTTTTAAAAAAAGATTTCTGAATTTATATTTTTCTATTATTTAAAATAAATTATTTAATTGGCAAAATCCTCATTTGCCATATTTGTTATAAAATTAATGTAAGTTTGTTTGAATTTATTGAAAAAGATTTGTCATAGTTAAAAAAAAAGTTTTTATTTGTAAATTTATTTCTTTTTACATTTTTTAAACATTTTAATTTTTTATATTGTTTTTTTTTCTTCTAAAACATTATTCTTTCATGGGCAAAATCCTCATCTATCATATTTTAAAAGAAAATTCATGTAAGTTTGTTTGAATTATCAAGTTAATGAAATAAACCATAGAATAATGACGTATAAAATAATATTAAAATTGCTCTCTTCCAAATGAAAAAAGGCAAATGATATTGCAGTTTACATTATTGTTATATAACAATAGACAAAATTACTATTTATCCCTTGAAGGTTAAACCACAAAATTTAATTCTATTTGTAATGATGCAAAATTGATTTGAATTGTATACAAATTGATTAATTTGAATAAAAAGACTTTAAACAAGGAAAATGTTCGAAAAGAAATTCATAAAATATTCTTACCTTTACTTTTTTCTATTCAAACGTCAAACTGTTGTCTTTTTTTGCAGATCGACATGTTGACAGGATGTAGTTGAAATAAATATTGTCATATCTTAGCTGCATAGATTTTGCAGAACATACTAGTGTCACATTTGTTTGTACAGATAAATGTGTATGAATTTAAGTTTGACAATTTCTGCTTATAATTATTACAAATCTCATGGACATTTTCTTAAAATTTGTTTGTTCTGACAACTATGGTAAGTCATTGCTGTTTTGTTGTTACATGTGTATTTGACTGTTTGCTGGAATTCTACGTGAAAGAAAACTTGGTAAACATGGATCAGGTAAGCACTAAGCAGGTAAGTAATAATAAATAATTCATAAACCCCAGATAATTTCTTCTAATCTTTCCAATTTTAGGAAAGACAGATATTGAATTAAAAAGCATTCTGTTCATTAGATTTATTTTTGTAAAATAATATATTTAAAACCACGTTGTAAACCTCCATGGGTTAATAAATAGTTTCAGCATGCAACATCAAACATAAAATGATATAATTTAGATTAATCTGACCCTTCTGAGAGAAAAATACAAAATAAAATGTACTTTAGTTTATTAGTTTAAATTTTGTGTTTCATAATTCTTTATGTTACTCAAGATGACATTGAAAAATAATCCTATCATAAAATTCAATGTTGGTTGTTGTTACTATCAAAATTCTTCAGCATTCATGAATTAAAAAATAATCATACAAATAAATATATGTATAACAACACAAAGCACTTTACAAATATAGCAACATAAATGATTCCTTTGTTAAGAATGTAAGTTAATGATATAATGTTTAAAAAAGTCAACAAATTCTGTTTCTGCACTGTAACAGTGAAGTCGAACATGTGTATGTCCTCCGTTTCATTCCCGATCCGGGTTTTCAAAATCAGTCAATGACACTTGACCTCGTGACGTAACAGCTCAAGATGGCTGACACAAACTCGCTGAAAAGCGGGGGTAGTGATGATTTCAATGTAACTGAATAATAAAGAAAATTTTCAAAGGTGAGACAACAACATGAACTTAGAGTATAAGGTTCGATCTTTCGATCCGTGTGTCGATTAATAATAGATGTTTCGTTTTTACTGACTTAGAAGGTAGAAAGCGCCCCCGAGCATATTCGTCGGGAACCTGCTACAGTAAAAATAGGCTTGGGATCCTAAACTTCGCGTGCGCAGTTATCGCACATAAAGCGAAGTTTAGGTTATCTGAACTAGATCTGAGTCAACAATCCTTTGGGTTAGTTTGACTAGCATAAGGGTTTGTTATGTACTGTAGATAAAATCACTAGCCAGGTACAACGCCGCACTCTAACCAATGTTTTGATCATCCGAATACGGGTGACAGAAATTTCACTTTCACTCTATGACAGCCACAGGCCAAAATTAAAGCTACAAATGAACATTGATGACAAACAATCTAACCACTTTAAAATAGGTCTCAGAATATAAATAGGAAACGTTTTGACAAGTAAACAACCTGACAAAAACAACAGAATTTGTTTCAAAGGATAAAACCCAGGATCAAGACGACCTTCACATAATTAATTACTTTATGACAAAATCATAATATGGAGTCAATCAAAACAAGGAAACAGGTCGGTTATGATAATGAGAGAACACGGTACAATTACCCGTCGTGGCCGTGAGCAGACGGGTTGTCATGTTTATCTAAACTTGAAGTGTGTTTTAATATTCCCTTGACTGGTTTTCCTTCGGCAGCCATTTTTATTTGACTTCCTGAAGCTCAGATGAACCAACGAATTTGATTGGCTATTGATATTTTGCAGTAAATAGTGAGAACATTTCCTGTTTACAAAAGTAGAAGAAACAATTCATTTAGTGATAAATAATGATATGCACTGTTATTGCGAAATTATTTATTAGGAAAATTGTTTCAGTCGATAGACTTTCGATTTTTCGGAGTCTTTGCAACAAACCAGTTGACTAATCAAAATGCTCGTAACAAAATCCTGAATGTAAACACAGATGAGAGGAAAACATGGGATCATGATATCTGGGAAATAGAAATGAAATGAAAGTTGTTTAGAGGGATTAGTTATAAGAGAAATATATGGTGACGGCTATTGAGATTCAAGTGAGCATTTAATTTCATTCTCTAGTAACAACTTATCATATAAAATATACAAAAAATTGCAGATATAAAATTAAACATGATTAGAATGTTTAGATTCCTAAATATTGCTGAAATTACTTGTACAAGTCCATTATTAAATAAATGTTTCTTGACTCATTAGTGTGAATGATAGATAGAAAGTATACCAATATTTGATTTGATTATTGATTTTGATGAAAATGCTTTAAGTATGAATAAAGGTTAGGTTAGATGTGATTGCAGTTTAAATAGAAAGTAGAAAAAGAGGATGTTCAATACTCTGCAATCCCTACTTCAGTAGGCTAAAATAACAGCACTTCATTTTTGAGAATATAAGGTTTTAGAAAGGTTAATCTTTGTGTTGATCATCAAATTCGTAATTTGTGAATAAAAATTGTCTTTCAATATTTCAGCAAATGGATATTTGATTACATGTGAATCAAAACCAAAAGCAGGACAATGTCAAGAACAACAGCAAAGAATCCTGAGCAGTATAAAGTCCTCAGTGGCATTTGTCCTGATGAACAATGCCAGGCAAAGTTGTACTTCCCAGCATTTGATAAGAGCATCGAATGCACAAGCTGTGGACAGCGTCACGATCGATCTACCATACAGAATGTTGAAGAGGTTACAAATGCAAACATTGCCCTTCATAATCTTTTGAAAAATGTCTTGCTTGGTAATGTCAAGCCCCAGAAAGGTCCTGAGAATATCAAAGTCCTTGGCCTATCCAATTATGTATGCAAACTCCTTTCTCCAATTCTTACAAAGTATGGTATGGATAAAGCTTCTGGAAGGGCCAAGATGCTCCCAAGTGACTTTGATTGTGCAGTTTTGGGTGATCGCGCCTTCCTCATTGACCCAGAACATTTGTCTGTTGTTGGTTATGGGCGGGATAGATCAGGAAGTAAGCAGTATCTCGCAGACACCCTCAGCATAGTCAGAGAAAGTAACGACAAACAAGAATATTTGATTCCAATCCATGCAGATGGAGATGGACATTGTTTGGTGCATGCAGTGTCAAGAGCTCTGGTTGGTAGGGAGCTTTTCTGGCATCCATTACGAGTCAATCTTCTTCATCATTTCAAGAAGAATCTTGAAAAGTACAAAAACTTGTTTCAAGACTTTATTGACCAGGTTGAATGGACAGATATTGTTAACGAGTGTGATCCAGAGTTTATTCCCCCTGATCATGAACCGCTCGGACTTCGTAACATTCACATCTTTGGTCTGGCTAATGTCCTCAAGCGTCCAATCATCTTGCTGGATTCAATGGAAGGAATGCAAAGCTCAGGAGACTATTCGGGTAGGTTATTGTTTAGAATATGTTTTATGTTTTTGTTCTGCTTTTTTTAAACATTTTATCACCACTTATAAATTAAAATACAGATTGATTTTTATACAATTTAAAAAAAAGATCACTAGTTAAAAAGAGTTGTGTAATTACAGTTTATGTTTTCATTTATGTAGTTATGTCCGTTATGTATCTTTAATATCTCTTTTTGCTTGTAGAGGAGTGTTTATTTTGCAACATGAAAAACTTTGATAAAACCGTCCCTTCAATGCCCATGTCCTATTGTATGGGAATGTTTAATTTTCCACCAAAATGCCCCATTAAACTTCTCCTTTATTGAAGTATTACCCATGTCCATCTGTTCAGGAATGTTTCTGGTGCCACCATAGCCTTGCAGGAACAATAATTAATGTACATGTTTTCATAAAAAATACCCTACTAGAACAGTCATTTTACTGCCTGTTTCTTATTGCAAACACTACAGGAATGTTTCGGTCAGCACTGATTCTGGAAGAATAATTAACAAAAGCAGGAATATCCCAAGACTGGAATTTTCCGCTAGAAATTGTTCTGTCTGCAACATATGTCTGACCTTGCATACAGGAGTGTTCCTGCCAGTGCTGATGCAAGAAGAATGATAAACATAAGTAATTTCCAGCAAATTGATAATTACACAGGAAGTTGAATTGTCTGTTTAATTAATTTATTTTTCCACCACAAATACCCTGATAGAACATTTCCTTCTCCTTCTCCTTGTGGACAGGAATGTTTGAACCTGCAAAAAGAATAATAAACATAACTCGCCAAGGAATTACCCCAGGATTTATTTTTCCAGAAAACAAGAAATTGAATTGTCTGTTATATGCCTGTGTCCCTTTATGCAGGAGTGTTCCTGCCGGCCCTGGTTCAGCCCGAGGAGTGCCGGAAGGAGGGAGTGTTGAACAAACCCCTCTGTATCGCCTGGAGCAGCAGTGGACGCAACCATTTCATCCCTCTCGTCGGAATCAGAGGTAAGACTCGTCTACGAGGTGAAATGTTTGATAAATTAGTTGTAAACTTGTTGGATCTCTTATAACCACAAGATGTTGTTAATCCTGAAATGTTCATTCCCTCCTCATGCCATCTCTGGAATTTCAACTCAAAGTATTCATCAGTCAAGGAACCACTTAAATTCTTTTGTTGACATCAGAGGTATGACAGGTCTCGTGTAAAGATTCAAATATTTACCTCCATGATATAACGATTTGATAAGACACACATGAGTTTGTATTTTTAAATTATCTTTAATTATTATATCCTCTATGACAGGAAAGCCAGTTCCCAAACTGCCCCGGTTCATGATTCAGAGAGCTTGGGGAATTCCTGACACCCACATTGACAAGTATATCGACTTTGACGATCATGGTCATTGTCAGATTGGCGGAGATAAATTTCTTCAGGTTGGTTTTACAAAATGAGGCGACTGGTTCATCTGTCACTGAACATGAGTTATTTTGTTATCACATATTTGGACAGCAGTAGCTTTAAGGTAAAATTGCCTGTAAATAAAGTTTTACTACTTCCATCACAATGAACAAGTTGTTATCCATGTAATCAAGCTGTTAATTTAGAACTATCTACGTACGTGTTCTTTCATTCCATTCATATTTAATAAGTTTGATTTTAGTACACTTCAACTAGAGTATATTTCTATAGGGCAAACTGACCGAGGTTCGGACACCACCTGAAGTCGCCCGAACTTCGGACACTTTTGATTAGAAGCTGACGCAGTTATACGTGAAATATCTACATGTCATTTGTTTCAAAATTGTTCTTTGTCTTGATAAATATTTCTCTTGATAAACATTTTATTATCATATTTCCCAACTTACTTTTTCGGACAGGGGCAATAAACCGGTTCATGGAGGAAAATTGCGAAATATTTGTTTTCATGTAAATGTTTGCACAAATTTCAGGAAAGCGCCAAAAGATCATATGCTTTATTTGTTTTAAAAGAGAAACTACTATATAATCAAACTCTGATAAATATTTGCAATTGGAAAGTTAATTAAGAAGTAAATATTGGGATTTCCGAAATATATGAAAATGACCTTGGTTTGGACAGTTTTGACCATGGTTCGGACACTTTTAAATTTTCTTTATAGAGAATTGAAAAAAATATAAATTATCTAACAACTGCTAAGGAAACATAGAGAAACATTCAACCAACACATATTACAAAATTATTTACTCCTAAATCATTTAGTTTCGCCTGTACAGTGTTTTAGCGTCAATGCATGCAAACGCCATTGTGACGTCATCAGATTCTAGCGGCGCATTCGGGAGTTGCCGAGAAGTTTATCTTCTGAACGGAAGCCGTTTATTATTAAAATATTGAATCATATTTGCAAATTATCGGGATTTTTTCAATGTAAATAAATGACTTAATGTGTGTTGGGTGATAAAATTAACCTTTTTGAGGCATATATTAAAGCTGTGATGTATGCTAGGAACATTGAGTGGTACTGTTCGAGGTTAGGTCAAGATTGTCCGAACCTCGGGCAAGTTGATATACACAATCAAAACCTTTAATTTCAGTTAATCTACAAATATTTCTACAAAAATAAATCGTAATACAATACAAAATTTCATTCCTAATGGCATAATTGGCTTAAAATTATTTTCTTCCAATGATAATGTACAGTACGATCTTTGAAAGTATTTGGATCGGAACACCGTCCGAACCTCGGTCAGTTTGCCCTATATACAGAAACATTTAATATTTCATGAAACTTCATTTAGACTTTATTTCCTGAGCAGAAAGTATAATTCAAGGATACTTATCCCAGTATACATCTTATCCCTGTTTACAAAGAAGGGTGATTAAATAACACTTTATCAAAAGTAAAGCTAACATGGTTTTATGACACTTCACACAGACTAATAAATAATCCATGTGCAGAAAAATAGTGATTTTATGACACTTCACCCAGACTTTCTCTCCATGTACAGGACCGGTACATCCAGAAACTGGTTCTTGCTATGGAGGAAGTGTTTGTTGAGAAGAAGGGTGTTCATCCAAGTGTTGTGGCCGACGTCCATCAGTTTGTCTACAAACAGTCAGGTCTGTACCTGGCGTCATTTGATTCTCAGAATGTTTAAACCTATATTATAGTTGCAACAAATTCTGTGAAGCAAATATGTGGAAATACTAATCTTTTCCTTTTTTCAGGTCAAGCTTATAACTTACCACTTATGCATTTGAATGTAAGAGGAATAAACTGATTCTGTGATTTTCGAAATGATTCTCAAATTTTCTCTATTTGTTTTCTAATTTGGTTCATAATAATATTATGTTAAACATATCTGAATCATAGAGTCAAGAAATGAAAAAGGCCAGGGTAGTTACTTCCTCTCAATTAAGAGGTCATATCAATTCAATGTTTCCTGATTTGTCCAGGTATTGTTCATGTGAGCTATGACACGGTTGTCAAGGCGACCCAGACGGCAACCAAAGAGAAGCGGTTGTACCGGTGCCTGATGTGTGATGCCATCACGGAGTACAAGCTACCGGCGGAGTGGTTCCAGCGTGGCGGGAGTCTCTACAACTGGGCTGTTCAGAATCATGGAGATCTCAGGGCCAACGTTAGGTACTCATTCTCTACTCAAGGTACGTTGAAATAAAGTATATATCTCTTCATGCAAACTTTTTGTGCTTTTTTCTCTACTTGAGATACAAATTATTCTAGTTTATCTCTTCAGGGCAAATCTTTCTCTACACAAGGTACATAGATTTGTAGTTAATCTCTTGGAGGCAAACCTTTGGTGCTCTTTTTCTAGACAGGATAATAATAGTAAATCAATATCCCTGTTCTCCTTCAATGTTACACACAATCTTATTATCAACCATAAAAATGTTGTGCATCAATAGGACATGTGCCACTCTTAATAGGAACTCTTTTTAAGTTTTGTCCATGTATTTTCGTAGATGAGAGTAAAAGCTTGTTTCACTTTTTCTTATAACAAATAGAAATCTGCAAGAAGAATCAAATTAGAAATTAGAAAGTTATTTTTATCCTTGGTAGCTGCTGTGTGCTGCAGTTTATATTTTGTTTAACTTAATAATATATGATATAATTTAAATAGTAAGCAAATAAATAAGTATTAAGTTTAAATGTTTATTTCCTTGGCAGGTGCTGTGTGTTGGTACGATCAGCCTAACGATCAGCTTGTACTGGATCCAGAGAACAGCAAGCTCACCATGTGTGCCTTTTGTCAAGGGTCAGTCTCAATCTGAATCATTATTTGTTTGTTTATGTTTGAGGGCTAGTGTGTTTATTCTATGCCATATTTTGCACTGATGAATACAGTTCTTGCTATTTGGTTTTACCTTTTGATACTAAGAACAGCAATCTTACCATGTGTGCCTTTCTTCAGGGGTCAGTCTCAATCATTTCTTTACTTTAATGTTACTTCATTATTTATATGTTTTGGCTATTTTTTGTTTCAACAACCACAGCTCTTGTTTTTCGCCTTGACTTTCTAGCATGCCATGGCTCTATTATGTTGGAAGTGAAAGGATTTTAAAACAAATGTTCTATCATGTTCAAGGGATTTGCCACTGTGTTTAATATGTATTTTGTGAATTGTGTTGTCATCTTATTGATCATTAAACTGAACTGTTTTTCTTGTAAGAATAAACCAATATCTTGAAAATATTTACCCCCTCAGTCTTATGAAAAATAACCTTGGCCTTGTGCTTTAAAGTTCAGGGTAACCTGTAAAACTGTAAAACAAAAGACGGTAAAGGTACTCTATTACTATAAGGCACCACTCGAGCAGCTTTCATCCGCCATTTTGAAAGGTTAGCATTGCGAGAAAACAAATGTGCTGTAATATGCTTATTCATTAACAAAATTAAGTAATTACTACTTGATTGATAGAAGAGGAGCATATTTACAAATATTTCATCAGTTGCAACAGCATTTTGTCGTAGTAATATATTCCACGATCGTAGCCTCGATGATAGGCTTCATTTCACGATGTTTTCATTTTTTGAGCTATACACTTTATTTTTTTGTCAAAATGTCAAATCTTGAACAACTAAAATGCTTATCTAACAAACATAAATGAAATTAAGTGTGTAATTATCATGTAAAAATCATATATTATTATAAACAGGAAATTCCTCATGAATTTTGTTTCCACAAAAATACCCCGCTCGAATGGTCCCTTTAACAATAAGATATCTAGTTCAAGGCCGTTTAAATTGATTTTGTATTACTCAAAGTTCTAAATGGCAATCTTCAATTTGCTTTATTGCATATTTCAGAGACCGAGTGAGGAAGGTGTTGGGAGATGGAAGTATCCAGTACCAGAACGGGGACCGGACCCTAACCCCATCAACCTCTACACGGTGCACCTGTGGCTTCAAGCACTATTGGAATGGGAGAGAATATGATAACTTCCCAGAGATGTAAGTTGACAATTTGAGGACACAACCAACAACGTTGTAATCTGATTATGGCCCTTGGCAAGGTATTTCATCAACAGTCCACCCAACAGGATATATAGACTTAGCGCCATGCTTTTTGTTGCTTCTTTGAAAGTTCTATTCCTGCAGCGTTTGCATGTAGTTTTGCCTAGATATAATGCCATTTAAATACCCAAATTATTATTTAACAAGCCTTTATGTTCCCCCACTGCTGAGTAATTCAGTTTCTGTAGTTTCTTTTGGGTAAGTGACTATGCTCATGTTATTTGAAATGGAGTTGTCATAGAAACATGTCTTGTATTTGTATTTTATGATACTATTAATCTGATATATTTTTCCTTCTTTTCCTCAGACTGCCGGTGAGACTGGAGTGGAACGACCGAGTGATCAAGGAGGAGGTAGCGTGGTTCCAGCACGAGCAGGACGTGACCCTCAACAGCAACGTCTACAAGGTCGCTCAGGACCTCGTCCAGAAACACTTCCCTGGTATGTTGTCATTACAGTTTGCAAAATATCTTGTCTCATGTCTAAATGAATTTTAATCCATATTTTAGTTGATAACCTTTTACTAGAGTATTAATTACTATAATCAGGGACAGCATATTATCATAAATCATCATCTTCATAGAAATATTCTAAAAAGCTAGTCTCTTGTCATAGCTGCTCTAAAGTAGTAAGCGTCGCTGAGGAAATATGAAAGAGAGCTACTCAAAGGAAGATCAATATCTGGGTATTTTTTGTGAAGAAGTAATTCAGTTTTCTTTTTCACATCTAGCCATTTGAAATCAACATTACTTTCCATAAAGAAATTTCAATCTTCCTCTATAGAATTGAAAATTTCCATTTATTAATCAAAGCCCCTTTAATCCTTGTGTATGACTCTGTTCGCGCTTTGAGCATACTTCAGTATGGAAGTTAGCGCTATATAAGCATTCTTTATTATTATTATTATTAGGAGAGTTTGGGAGTGAGCGTCTGGTGCAGAAGGTTGTTGACAAGCTACTCCGCCTCACCGCGGTGCCTGAGCCGAAGAAGGAGGCCGGAAAGGGCGACACAGGAGGAGCCGCCCCGCCCCCTGCCCTGCCCACAGACCCTGCAGCCTGGAGCCCAGACTCTCCCTCCAAGATCATCATCACTGGGCAACAGGTAGAGTCCAGTCGTGTCCGTCTGTACATTCGTCCAGATTCTTGTTAATGTGATATCTCATGAACCTCTGTATCAAATGTATTCTAATTTGGGCTCAGCCTACATTGGGGAATTACACTAACACCAGTTCCTTTGGTTGACCTTGACCTCAATTTCAAGGTCACCACTTTGGCCACTTTTGAGACACTTGTTTACTTGAGATCTCATGAACCACTGCATCAAATGTATTCCAATTTGGTCACAACGTAAATTTGGGGATTATGCAGACACCAGTTGGTTTGGATGACAGTGACTTTATTTTCAAGGTCATCACAGCACTTAATTTGTCCACTTTTGAAACTCTCGTTAATCCCATTTCACTTGAACCATTCCACTCCGTTTCAATGGGAATAAAGCATTTGCTTATCGTGACAATTATTTTGATATATTTCAATCGCAGGGGACATTGGCATGTTACTGGCAAACACTTGTTACTTTTTGTCCTCATTTCCATTTTGGGTTCATTAGCAGCCCTGTCTAAGGACGCTACAATCCGTTTAAGGTCAAGGTCACAGCAAGGTCATGACTTTAGCATGGTTTTGTGAAAATGCTTTATTTTAACTATGAACACTTTTAATCAATAGATGATTGTTATACTCAATTAAAAGTGTTCATTGAAGGTGAAAGGTCAAGGTCATGACATTTGTGTTATTGCAATGTGCAACTAATTTGGGTATAACTTAATCCCATTAAGCTTTCCAGAACTCATGAACATGTTAAAGTGTTCACACCTCTCTGGAATTACTATGACAAGTTTACTTTCAAGGCCAAAGGTCAAGGTCACGAGTTATAAAATCGCTACAAAATTCCTTGTACATACACGATAACTTGAAAAGTTTTTGTGCTATGAAGTTTAGATTTTATATATATTATCTCTTGAGAAGTGCAATTTTTTTTAAAGGTTTTGGGTACGAACTGTCAAAGGTCAAGGTCAAGGTCACAGCAAGGTCAACATTTATTGACAAAATGGATTATTTTAACTTTTAACACTTTAATTAATGTTATATTCATTGTAATGTATTCATTGATTGTCTGACCTTGAGTGTCAAAGGTCAAGGTCACAAGAAAATGCCCAATATGCTGAGGCTTGTAGAAGGCGAAACAGGGTAAGGCGAAACCCCAAGTATCGGGGCTGCTGTGCTTTTGCAGTGTCCCACAAACGCTAATCTAGTTTTAGTTCAGCCTCCCAGTTTCTATTTGAGACCTGGTTGATGTTTGAGGTACAGTTCTCTATGTATGTATCAAGTTAGAATTTACCCATAACCATGATCAAGGCATGAATTTATTTGAGTCCGGGGTTGTTTCAAGTTTTGTAATGTGGATGCATTAGGTGAAATCTGTACTTTTAATTCTCTCCCTTTCAGAAGATTAAGAGAAGAATTTAAGATAAAACGTCCCAAATTCCAATGTTATACAACATCGAACCACACAATTGTATTATTTGTTAATCATTATGTTCATACATACCTTTTGTCTGATTTGTTGCCAAGTCCTTTAATATGAGACCGTAAGATCTCCATCTTTCATATTATTACCTTCCGATCCTGACTTTATATGCAATTTTGATATACTTTTACAGTGTTCAAAAGAGTCGAATATCTGTCATCCGATCATTAGAAGCCCTGTCTAAGGACAGGGCTGCTATCAGTTTTTGTGAAGTTTCCACCGCCGCCGCACTTGTATTACTAGCTATAATTTTTTTCCACTAAGCTTTCCAGAACTCATATTCATAATTTACCACTCATACCTCGGGGAAACGATTTTGACATGTTCACTTTAAAGGTCAAAGGTCAAGGTCACGAGCTATGTAATCACTCTAGGAATTCCTTGTAAACACGATAACTTGAAAAGTCTTTTTGCTATGAAGCTCTAACTTGGTATATATCATCCTTGGAATAGTACAAAATTTTGAAAAGCTTTCGGTTACAATCTGTCAAAGGTCAAGGTCACAGCAAGGTCATGTTTTAGCGAAAATGCTTTATTCTAACTATTAACACTTTTAATCAATACATGATTGTTATACTCAATTAAAAGTGTTCATTGATTGTGTGACCTTGAAGGTCAAAGGTCAAGGTCATGAGAAACGAGTTATTGCCATGTGCACCTAATTTGGGTATAACTCTATCCCATTTAGCTTTGCAGAACTCATGCACATGTCTAAATGTTTACACTTCCAGGGAATCATAATGACATGTTATAAAATCACTACAAAATTCCTTGTAAACACGATAACTTGAAAAGTTTTTGTGCTATGAAGCTCTTACTTGGTATATATATTAGCATCCTTGGAAAACTACAAAATTTTCAAAAAGGTTTTGGCTACAATCTGGTCAAAGGTCAAGGTCACAGCAAGGTCATGACTGCAGCATATTTAACACTTGATTGTTATACTCAATAAAAAGTGTTCATTGATTTTGTAACCTTGAAGGTCAAAGGTGCACCTAATTTGGGCATAAGTTTATCCCATTTAGCTTTTCAGAACTCAAGAACAATGGAGGGAGAGTTTCTATCTGTCATATAATGTGAAAAAATAACGACAAATTCGATCAAAAATCATGAATATATTAACACTTAAAAAGTATCCCACCAACACAGCCAATTATAGTCAGCTGCCTGTTGTTCACCAAGAACATTTTAGGACACTCCCGTATGTCATTTTCGACTAAAAATATACATTAATTAATATTGAGAAATATATCATCCTGCTACATCAGCGCATATGTTTCCGCGTTATGCTACAACCTATCCCCTGATATCCTGCTATGGTATTCAGCCGTATCGCTGACAGGTGGTTACTCAGCGCTATTTATAGCCTGTCTGTTTTCAGTCAAACTATTTCAAACTCCATGCACTGTTGTCTAGCGATGTCACTCGTGGAGATCTAAGAGAGCGCCGTTTAGAGCTTAGCAGGAGCCTGCAATGAAACTTCAGATTTATCATTTTATAGCACTCCCATTGGTTGATTTGAATCACGTGGTGAGCACGCAAAATGAAGCCAAGAAACCATTTTGCCGCTATTGCTGAAAGGGCATCATTTGATTGGCTTGCTATATATAGCGATACGGCAGAATACCATAGCAGGATATCAGGGGATAGGTTGGAGCATATACGCTGATGTAGCAGGATGGAAATATATGTTTGTTGTGCTGAACTGTTCTTTTAGAATTTGGATTATGTATAGGCCATTGTATTAAAAAAGTATTGAGAAGAAGTAATTTTCATATGTTGATATAAAGTGTTTAACATTCAAGTTTGGGGAATTGAGAAAAAGGCACTTTTGGCATTATAGGGATAGAAAAATATTCTTTTATTAATTTTGGCAATTGTTAACTAACCATCGAGCCTGATCAAGACAATGTCTAAAGTGTTAAGATGAGACATGGAGACATACTATTGCTGATAATCATTCTTGATTCTCTCTATTTGACTTAAATAATTTCTTTTTGTTGATGTTTAATATGTAACTGCAAATCCACCACAAAATGATACATCCTGTTTATTAGCTTTTGCCTGAATGGAAGTTTAATTGTTTTTCTCCCAAATATATGCTGATGTTGTTGGTCTGGAAGTTTGCGGCTGTTGACAAAAAATGAATCAATTTACAGATGCTACGAAGTATATGATAAAGACAGTTAAATCAAAAATAGTAATTGGAACCCTCTGAGCAAAAAGCAATAGTACAATCAGTCAAGCCACAAAACTATCATCATACATCATTCTGTTATTGCATCTCAGCTAGGGAGGAATCATCAAGAACTCAAAGATGAAAGTCATTGCTGTTACCACGGGAACCGTGAGATAAATTTGTGTTTGTTCCATTAGAAATGTCATTTCTTGAAAGCTACAATATTTACAAGTTGCAAGATCTAAATTACCTTGTAAAATCAATAAAGCACCCAACTGATGTGGATATCACTTTTCAAAACAATTCTAGAATGTTATGAATAATAAATAATTCTCAATGAAATTTGACAGCCATATTCCTATTTTTCGTGTAATATTTGATACTTTTAATCAATTTTGGTTAATTGGGTAATAAATATGATATCTGATACAAACAACTTATCATCATAAAACCTGAGGCTTTATTGGACACAAGAGTGAGGACTGTTTGGCTTTGTGCATTCTCGTCATTTTGCTAATGTTATTGTGGTAAGTAAGTCTCTGTCATTTTTTAAAAATATTACTATTTAAAACATGAGATGGTTATGTCAAAACGCCATTGACAGCTTAGATCACATCAGACTTTTATTGTCATGGAAATACATTTTCCATCAGCAATGTAATTGAAATAATTCATTATTCACAATTTGTTAAATGAAGGCTTGTTAAAAATCAGTAATGATTCTCTAATACTCATTATTTCTGTAACAGAATTAATGTGAAAAAAGCAATAATATTGGTAATATCGGTAATGTATTTCATGGTCTTGTAGAATTTAAATGATGCAGCCTATGTACAATATAGATAAATTTTAAATCTGTTCTAAACACATAACATAGAAACATCACACTTCTAAGTGGCTTCTCTCTAGATGAAAAAAAATGACAGTAAATAATTATCTATTTTCCTATCCAAAGACCCAAACGTCACTGCCTATTTCTTTATAACTCAGTGGAGTGACAGGTTAACTTAGATGTCATCATTGCTTTATTCCTGACTCTGTAGAAGTAAGTCACAAGGAAATAAAAATCTATTAGCAACTCATAAAACCAAACATCAAAACTAGAAGTGACTTCTCGGGTAAAAACAGAATGTCCACAAGTAAATAATCCTCTAATCTCAAATCCCAAGACAAAAATGTCACTCTCGACTCAGTTAAATGGCAGGCCATCTCCGATGGCTGTCAACGAGAGTGATACGAGAGCAAAGCAAGTATATGGATCAGTGAACCCATAGAATGTGACCATTGTGGGTTCATGGCTGGCCGAGAGCTCTTTATCAATAATACCCTGGCTCATGTGAGCATTTACTAGATCAATATCTAGCTGGTTTTAGCCTCATGCCTTCTCGATTGTACCAAATTGTTTTCACGACATGATTCTGTGCTTGTGATCCTTGAGTCTTGTTGTAGTGCAGTAGTTAACTTGTAGGCTGGTATTGGAGCGAATGCTTTGTAAGGGATATACATTGAACTGATGATATTCTAGTTGATTTGGTACTTTAATGTCCTGGATTTCTGTGCATGTTCTTCTTTAAGTAGTTTTGGAGCGATGAAGTAAGTGTTTTTTAGCTCATCAGGACTGAAAGTCCAGATGGGCTTATGGCATGGCCCGTCGTCCGGCGTCCGTAAACTTTTGACACTTTCGACTTCTTCTCATGAACCATACACATTAGAGAGCTGAAATTTTGTGTACAAGTACCTTAGCATATGGAGATTCTAATTTGTAACTTTGGTGACCCTGTGATCCCAAATAGGGTCACAGGGGTCACAACTTTAAAAACCTATTTTCATCTTCTTCTCCAGTTCCAGAAGGACTAGAGAGTTAAAAATGATATGTGCAGACTCCTTGGACAATGGGGATTCTAATTTGTAACTTTGGTGACCCTGTGATCCCAAATAGGGTCACAGGGGTCACAACCTTAAATACCTATTTTCATCTTCTTCTCCAGTTCCAAAAGGAGTAGAGAGTTAAAATTATATGTGCAGACTCCTTGGACAATGGGGATTCTAATTTGTAACTTTGGTGACCCTGTGATCCCAAATAGGGTCACAGGGGTCACAACCTTAAAAACCTATTTTCATCTTCTTCTCCAGTTCTAAAAGGACTAGAGAGTTGAAAATGATATGTGCAGACTCCTTGGCCAATCAGGATTCTTAATTGTAGATTTCGTGACCCCATGACCCCAAATAGGGTCACAGGGGTCACAACCTTAAAAACCAATTCTCATCTTCTTCTCCAGTTCCAAAAGGTCTAGAGAGTTAATATTGATATGTGCAGACTCCTTGGACAATGGGGATTCTAATTTGTAACTGTGTTGACCCTGTGACCCCAAATAGGGTCACAGGGGTCACAACCTTAAAAAACTATTTTCATCTTCTTCTCAAGTTCCAAAAGGTCTAGAGAGCTGAAATTATATGTGCAGACTCCTTGGCCAATGGGGATTCTAAATTGTAGATTTCGTGACCCCATGACCCCAAATAGGGTCACAGGGGTCACAATCTTAACAACTTATTTTCATCATCATCTTTAGCTCCTAAAGGTCTATTGAGCTGAAAGACTGCATGTAGACTCCTTGGCCAATTGGGATTCTAAACTGTAGGTTTTGTGACCCCATGACCCAAAATAGGGTCACAGGGGTCACAATCTTAATAAAAGTACCGAGGGTACAGAAGCTCACCTTAAATTGAATGATGTGGTAAAATGGTTTAATTATACATGTAACCATCTTTTATATAATTGATTATGGCTGCCATCATGATTTTTTTATCTTTTAAAATACTAGTCTTCTTTTGGAAACGACTAGAGCTTGAACAAACATTAATACACAAATGATATAATCATGATAAGTTAACAAGCAGTAGGTTTTTGTATAACTTTTTTGTATATCTATGGCTGAATTGGTGACCATCTTGTACTTTTTAATCTTCAAAATGCTACTTTTATTTGGGCATCCGTATTAATTTCGTTATGATATCTTGATTGGTTTAGGTGTATCCATTTAAATGTCATTCATTACTTACAGGATGGTGGGCACTTACTTTTGTTTTGTAGTGAATCATTAATATGATTTCAAGATTATTTCACTGATGGTTATGCTGCATGGGATATTGAGAAGCTCAAAAGTACAAATTTTTCAAGGAAAATGAATGACTGATTGAGAGGAAAGTCATAAACACAGCAATGCATAAGACACATTTATTTTGTTCACATAATATTTACATGTCAAGTGACCATGAGATGTCTTTCATTAAAGTATCAATTTATTTAACACTCATACAGTACTATTATGGTAAACATTTTTGCATTGTCAAATCAACAGAGAGATATGACAAATCAAATTTCCTTACTTTTCTTACTAAACCCTTTTCGATTTTCATCTGCATATTTATTCCACATCAACTTATCATGTAGATTGCTAAACACAAAGCTTATTGTAGACAAGTTTTGTGTAAGTTTTTATTCTTAGAAAGAACATATCACTGTCATGAGAATACAAGTCCATAACTTTTATTGCATACACATGGGCCATGGCCATATAGCATATTATTACCCTTAAGATAAATTTCTCGAATTCTGATTGGTCAATAGCCAAAGCATACATACCCGTGTAGTCGGATTTGGCAGGGTGTACGAAGTGTACACCCCGTCAAATTTGTCACGTGACATACCAAACGGGTCATACGGATGACCTTGACCTCAGCTGGAATGCGGAAGTAAAACGGCCGCTCGACTGACAATTTCAGAATCAAAATTTACAATGACCAACATCAATTGAGAGATTCTAATGTTCTGTCATTGTTAATTTCCATTGTGTTATTACATTCATTCAATATGAACACATGTTTCTCTTTAATTATTTCATTTAACAACACTTTTAATTCGGATATTTTTAGTCACAGAGTTATCTCCCTTATTATAACTGCCGCTAGCTCCGTACCGCGACTCTTGATGTTCACACTGTGCTGAGCTTGGACCACAGTCTAGTTATGACTTATTTTGGTCGAAAATGAGTAAACTGTGTTGAAATAAAAGATCTTAAGGGTAATAAATTCGTTACACGGCGTTTTGACAGGGTGTACGGGACTGTAAGACCCTTGTACATTCTGCATTTCCTTCGGCTCCGCCTCAGGAAAATACAGAATGTACAAGGGTCTTACAGTCCCGTACACCCTGTCAAAACGCCGTGTAACTTATAATGCTCTACCATATCAATTGGGTCAGGTTGATTATGCAACAGACTAGCAGCTGACACTGTGATGCTAGCAGCCTGCCTTGGGTTGTGTATTAGACAGCATAGTGGAATATCTGAACTCTGGTTGACCCCTTACGTGTGGTATTTAAAGGAATATAAGGGAGATACCATTGTTTAAAATTTAACATGTTTAATGTAATTTGGTTTTTGCAGCTAGTTGCCATAAAGATTTTAAACAAATTAATCAATTATGTTTGTCTTTCATCTTAATTTTTTTTAGAAACACTTAAAAATATAGAACAACTTGCACGACAATCTTAAATATTCCATATTTAAGATAATATTATGATTAGTAAGTTCAAATTAGAGAATTTATATGGTGCCAGTGATCACTTGATGAAAGCTTAAAATTTAATAATAATGATGTGTCATCTGCAGCTGAAAAGTCAATATGGCTGCTATTGCGGCCATCTTGGATTCTCAAAACTGAAACGTCTACCTTTCTGTGCGGAATCACTACAGGTATAACATACTACAATATAAAAATGATATCTAGATTGGTTTAGGAGAAATAGTCTTTGTCATGAAATCTAATTGAAAATTCAATATGGCTGCCATGGCGGCCATCTTGGATTCTCAAAACTTAAACGTCTACCTTTCTGTGCGGAATCACCATAGGTATAACATACTACAATTTCAGAATGATATCTGTATTCGTTTAGAAGGAGTAGTCTTTTTCAAGAAATCTAATTGAAAATTCAATATGGCTGTCATGGCGGCCATCTTGGATTCTCAAAACTGAAACGCCTACCTTTCTGTGAGGAATCACCATGGGTATAACATACTACAATTTCAGAAGGATATCTGTATTCGTTTAGAAGGAGTAGTCTTTTTCATGAAATCTAATTGAAAATTCAATATGGCTGTCATGGGGGCCATCTTGGATTCTCAAAACTGAAACGTCTACCTTTCTGTGAGGAATCCCCATGGGTATAACATACTACAATTTCAGAATGATATCTGCATTCATTTAGAAGGAGTAGTCTTTTTCCTGAAATCTAATTGAAAATTCAATATGGCTGCCATGGCGGCCATCTTGGATTCTCAAAACTGAAACGTCTACCTTTCTGTGAGGAATCACCATGGGTATAACATACTACAATTTCAGAATGATATCTGTATTCGTTTAGAAGAAGTAGTCTTTTTCATGAAATCTAATTGAAAATTCAATATGGCTGTCATGGCGGCCATCTTGGATTCTCAAAACTGAAACGCCTACCTTTCTGTGAGGAATCACCATGGGTATAACATACTACAATTTCAGAATGATATCTGAATTCGTTTAGGAGGAGTAGTCTTTTTCGTGAAAGTTTACGGACGGACAGACGGACGGACGGACAGACGGACAGACAGACGGACGACGGACGAAGCGCCATGACATAAGCTCACATTTACTTTGTAAAGGTGAGCTAAAAACCTATTTTTCTCCATTAGATGACAGTCTATGGCAAATTTATTTCTCCTTGGATATTTTAGTGTGGACTTCTTTCACTGTCTGATATTGGCGATCTAGAAAGTGTTGAATAATAAAACATTTGTTTTGTAATTTTTTTTATAGGTTTTCTTGCAATAGGTAACATCAGTTTCATTTTTAGCTCATCTTGCCTGTATAAAGCAAACTTGATATGATGCCTGATGAGCTACAGAGCCAATGGCTCTATTTTTTATGTTAGTTTTGCTTTTTAGGTCAAAATTTGCTTGGTGTTTTCAAACTGTCATATCTAGAGTAGAAGGTTTGCAATGGTTTCTTCATTGAGTCCTTGACTTAAAAAGTGATCTTTGATTGGTATAAATCTCTCATTAACTACATGTATAAATATACTTTGGATCACGATGAAGTAAATGTCTTATTAGGTTTGCTATTTCATTCAAACTATGCTGGCTATTATCAAACTGTCATATTTTGAGTGGCATGTTTGAAACGGTTGCTCCAGTGCTTTGTTGAGATATAGAGTTTGATTGGTATAAATCTCCCTTTGACTAGTATAAGGTTTGTCATTTCATTCAAACTATGTCGGTTTTGCATATCATGAGTGGCATATTCAAGGCACACCTTTACTTACACACTGCTCAGCTGGTTAAGATAGGGCGGTTTAATTGGGGAAAAAATCTTTCTTAACTTCTGTGATATTGTTGAGCTAATATGGCAATTATTACTTAAAGTCCTTGACTGGCTTTGAAGCAAACACAGTTCATTATGTTGGTACACCATTTCAAGAAAATGAAAACTCAGACTACACAAGGTTTTTTGTAAAATGTTTTATGTTGAATTTTGTTTGCTTATGCGACAATATACCATAAATTTTGTCAATTTTAAGATCTTACTCAGCTTGTTAATCCCTGATTGTTAAAGCCACTCATTTGACAAAATCATGTTCTACAGATATATTGATGTGTCACTGTGATATAAAAACATTGTCATAATGAAAGTGTCTTGTGTTGTCTTCATGATGGTATGAGATGCCACACAATATGGTAACATTAAGGGTTATTATCACCCCGATAGAGGGTTATTTGACTGATTAATCTTGCCAACAACAAATTTAGTGGTACTCAGATCAGAAGTAGTAGCAGTAGTAGAAACAAAGTGACGAATGAGTGAAAGGTTCAATTTGATATTCTGCTGGTGAGAGATTGAATTTCCCTGAATGATTATCCATGATTTTATCATTTATTAAGAGGATATTCTATGAGTGTCCATGACATATTTTGTTTACAACACGAGAGGATAAATATTAGTATTTCCCAAGCTAGAACGAGCATTAGTTTGCTCACTACTTCAGGATGGGCGGCTCTATGTAGTTCGCAACTCACAATCTAATTTGAAATAGTTTATTATATTGATGTCACATTATGTCAACAAAATTATTGTCTTATATCATAAAAATCGTTTTTATTGACCGCGCACAACCGGAAAGAAAAAGTAAGACGTCGTTAGCTTTCGTTACGTTTGACAAGCCTATTGAGGAATGTATGACATCACTGTTTGGCGTCATGTTCTATGACATCATAGAGCCGTGACATGACAACAATTCGGCGACTCGCCAACCTAGCGCCGACTTGAAGATTTAAACTTGTATTTACGGCAAAGGAAACATCAGAAGGTCTACATTTCCCATTAAAAATGTTGTAGTAATGTGTAACTTTCGCAATTTAAGTATAAGATTTTTCATCTATTTCTCTCAACTGAAATAGAAGATCCATGCGAATCATGAATGGATGCAAAAAAGTTCCGTCAACCAATCAAAATGTGAGTTATTTTTAGAAAAACTGTAATTCCCTTGACCAATCTGCAAACTTTAATAGCCGGCATATCCTTGCCCGCTTGGGTAAGAAATGATATTTTGGCATTCATAAAAAGTCAAGTTATGTTTTACAGTGTGTGACTAGAAGGGGACCTTTGAAATTAGGTTGGTAGTTGTTAAAATTTTAGAAGGATAATTCTACAATTGCAAGTGTACATGTGTTTGAGTTGGCCAAAACGACTCCCACAGCTGAATACCTAGGAAAAACCCTGATGTTATGAAACACCCTTAACTTAATACTGTTTGTTCATTGAAACCAATGATAGATATCTAAAAGAACGTTCTCTCATCACAGCACAAGAGTGTGCACAAGGAGGAGCTGAACAAAAGCGAGACCGAGAGGATGATCAAACAGCGTATCGAGAGCAACGCGCCCCGTCAACAGCAGAAGAAGTCATCGACAGATTCAAGCAAAAAGACTGCCGGGAGCCCTGTTAGCAGTCCTAGGAAGGTATGGTATCCTTTACTTCGTTCAATAATGATAATAATCATGATTATAATCTCAACGCCTAGTTTACTGTCCAGGACTGCTCAATTGTGGTACGATGTTCATCATTACCTCGAAGGAATTGTACTCTCTATTAAGTTGTTAAGTGCCTTGTGTGATTGGTCTGTACTATCGCAGTGTTCATTTGTACAGCTGGGTGAACTGAGTGCAATGTGGATGAAATGCCTTGCCCAAGGACACAACACAGTCTACGGCCCAGGTCACAAAATCATTGGCGTTTGGTGTTACAGGCCAACATGCTAACTACTCCATCACTCAAGTTCAAATTACTCACAGTGGTACATAGATGAATATAGATTATCAATGAGGCAACATCATCACGTTTTTTAAAGTTCCATAGATATACAACTAATGAAATGACTGAGTTTGTCAACCATTGAACTATTAGTTCATTTCCTTTTTACCCATTTAACCTCTGTTTCGCTAGAAATAGTCTCCTAATCGGTTGTTTTAAAAGTTGGTTGTGTGATCTACAATTTATTGCAAATTGAGCAAAATATGTTTTCCATCAGACCACCCCTGAGAAGAAGACTCCACCCCCTGCAACTACAACAACTGCAACAACAATCACTCCTACAGCAACAGCAACGACAACCACAGACACAACACCCACACAGCAGCCTGTTAGTTCCGGCAAGAGGATCAGAGTGGCCACTTCAGATGGAAGACAGGTAGAGTACAGTCTGGCCATTTGGACTAGGACCTGCGGCCATTTGATTTTTTAGTGTGGCCATTTTGACTTTAGGATCTGTGGCCATTTTGACTTTTTAGTGTGGCCATTTTGACTAGAGGGTCTGTGACCATTTTGACTTTTTAGTGTGGCCATTTTGACTAGAGGGTCTATGGCCATTTTGACTTTTTAGTGTGGCCATTTTGTTGTGTTGGCCATTTTGACCTGCACTATGTGTAATAGTAATCAGGGTTTGAATAAGATTTAGGCAAGCCAATTTGGAGTCTTCACCAATCAAGTAAATTATTCTTATCAAAAGCTTTTGCTAGTACAGGCAAGAAGATGAAGGAATGTCATTGCTCTTGATAATGTTGATGGTTAATACAGTAAAATGTTGAAAAAATGGCAATAATAGGTTGTTATTCCATAGAAATCATTTCTCATGCTTCCTCTTTTGACTTCTAAGTGCCTCTTCCAAAACTGATTTTTCCACTCTGGAATAGACATGTATACTGAAGGCTGTTATTCTAATGGCAGTCAGTATCAATGATTATATCCATTCTTCCTACAGGAAATGTTGAACCTTATCCATTCTTCCTACAGGAAATGTTGAACCTTATCCATTCTTCCTACAGGAAATGTTGAACCTGGAGGGAGAGGTGACGTTGTCCGAGTTCCAGAAGATGATCTCCGACCGCCTGGGAGTCCCCGCCCACAAACAGAGACTGAGAGTTGGCTTCCCGCCCCGTGAGTTGAAGAGTTCCGAGGTGGGGACAGACAGTCCGGTCTCTCTACAGCACGGAGACAAGGTGTCAGTCGAGATCGTCTCCGGGCCGGTGAGGGCTGTACCTGCACCACATGCCAAACCAGGTGAGCCGGAGGAGGAGAGCTGTTTGGATTCCCATCGAAATAAGTTTTTGAGTTTTAACTGTGTAATATGTTTGAGATTCAGGTCTTGATGAGTCAGTAATCGTTTAAAATTCTGTTGGAACTCTGTTAAAATCCAAGCTCTTTGTTTTTGCTCATGAGTGCTTTGGAGTGGTATGAACCAGAAACATGCGCAACTGGTCACTTCAAGACTTTCAATACAATTTATCCACATGACGCAAGGTTTGTATGAGGGTCTTGAAACATATTCAAAATAGCTTGTCAAATTACAAAGGCAAATTGTGCCGGTTTTTCTTCAAATAATCACTGCAAGTTATATTATGTATACAAAGTCACCACATTATATTTACCAGGTTCATCTAGTATGGACGAATTAGGCTCAGGCAAGTCATCATGGAACAAGTTTGACGAGAACATCACAGCTACATCGGCCGAGGCCTTGCTGGAGACTCTCAAGAATACACCGACAGGTTCGTGCAGGTTGCAGTATTATTATTTGATTTAAGTGAAAGACTGAGGTTTCTCTGAATGAGAAAGGCTTTCTGAAGTTTAATATCACTTTTCTCATTATTTTTCAGTTGTGTTCTTCTAATTAAGACTACTGCCTTCACCGTCCTTCAACATGCAACAGTATTTCACTGAAAAAAATATGTCCCAAAAGCTGAAATTTTACGTATGGTTCTCTACATCTAGAATAAGAAATTTGATCCCCCTAATTATTCTTTATCATTTACTTTTATGATTACATTTATTATTTTCTTTATTCATTTATACAAATAATTATTTATTTCCAGGTGGCTCAGACAGTATAGACATGTCGATCACGTCGATGGCGATGTTAGCCCAGCTGTCGGGTCGAGATCTGTGGACCCACGTGTCCAGCCAGCCCCATCTCTTCTCTGTGGGGGGTCTCTTCTACCAGCAGGTGGATCGAGATCTCGGTCTCACGCCGTTAAAACACTGCACACTACCCGCACTTCCTGGAAAGGTGGGTCGTTGTTGTTTCACAGAGTTTAGTACTTGAACAAATAGGTTTTGATAATCTCTATTTGTAATTTTGTACTAAGATGTATCACCTTACCTCATTGCTTGAGGCAAATAATGTTGAAGTTATATTTTTGGGGGGCAAAAAGTTCAATGTATTGATTAGAATGTAGCCATGAAAAGCTATATCAGATTAAATTCCATCTAAAAACTATATTTTCCTTAGCCATGAAGGATCACATCTTGCACATACCTCATTAAAGATGCTATATCATACTTGCAATAATTTTAAAAGTATTTTTAATGTATACGTTGTATTTTTAGAAAAATTTAGCGACCAACCTTGAGAAAATCGGACCAAAATTCATCAAATAGGAGATAATTATTGCGAAAACGGTTACCTCTAAACCAACATTGACTTATTTCTCTCTTTCAGAGAGATCGTACAGAGTGTGAAAAATAATTTTTTTTAGTGGTCTGCGTGTTGTTCTTCCTGAATTATCTCCCTTGGAGTTATCTCCCTTGAATTTTCAAACTCAGCTGTCATTCTTTTCTCTGTACGCCTAGAGTAAGGTCGTACTAGTGTGAATCTTCTTGTGTGTTTTTCACTCACTCGGATTACTTCTGGAATACGTTGTGTTTTCCTTGGATTTTGTGTTTCACTTTGGATTATTGTGATTCATTCGGATTACCTTTTCTTCTGGATTTACTTGGGTGAGATTTTGATTTTTCATCGATCATGTCCTCTATCCAGAGAAAGTGCGTTGAGTGCCAGAGATACCTTTGCAAGGGTGATCCTCATTCTCTGTGCTATGCCTGTTGTGACAAGTCTTCTTGTAGTCTTGAGAAACATTGCCTAATGTGTAACCATATGACTCTAGATGACTGGCAAGTCATGCACCATAATAGATGTAAGCCTAAGACCCCCAAGCGGAAGGCCGCCATTACTACTCCCAAGCCGTCCCCTACGAGTAAAAAGCCTAAGTCCACGCCGATCCCTAGAACTAGACGAAATCAAGGCCTTGCTATCCACTCTATCTTACTCAATGGCCGCCATTAAGAAGGAGTCAGTGGAGCGTTTCACGGCCCTGGAGGCTAACCTATCAACGAGTCGCACGCGGCCTGACTCCCTGACCCCGGCGTCAGTGGATCGGGCGGTCGTCTCAGCTCCTCTGCCGAGCCAAGGAAGCACGGACCCAGACCCCGTTGCTTTCCAAGGCCGGCACGAGCCTAACGGTTCGACTGCTCGTGACCCACTCCCGAATGCCACGGCGCCCAGCGGCGCACGGGCTTCACTGGGAGTCCAGGGTAGGCAGGTGGATCCCGTTACGCAACCTGTTAGCACGGGCGGCTCGGGTACTACCGCGCCGACAGTTGATAGCAGCCTCCAGCCTCCTGCACGGAAAGTCCGTGCTCAGCAGACGGCCTTTATTGACACGGCTAATCCACCGCTTATTCCCGTGCTCCATGATATAGGCTCTCAGTCTAAGTTTAGCCATGCCTTCACGGATACGGACTCGATGGACTTTACCGTGCTGGCTCGCGAAGGGCAATTGATCATCGCACCGGAGGAATTTGATTTTCCACTTAACCCTGAGTGGTCCTTCCCGGACAAGATTCAGTACTTGCAACGTCTTAAACCTTGTACGGTTCCCATCGTTTCGGATGACACGGCCTCTCCTAGGCCCGAGGAGTTAGGGGAGTCGGGATCCTTACCCCCCTCGCGTCCTGCCAAGTTCTCATTACCCCACTCTTCTGTAATTAAGACAGCTTGTCATGGGATTAATGAGAAGTTTAACTTTCTACCTGGCCAAGTTTCAGTTCCTAAGTTTAGGGCCAAGTCGGCTTACCAGATTCACAACAGGTTCGTTGCTCAAGAACCTCCCGTTCTGGACAGAGATTTTGATAGGCTTAATCCTAAACAGGCTCCTAACAACCTTATCTCCATCTCCAAGTCCGATGTCACGGAAATTGAACGGAATGCACGGGCTTCCATGGATATGCTTTCTTACATGAATTGGTTTTGCGCGGGAATCAGAGAGATGCTCCCACCCAAGTTCAGTTCCTATGATGATGTAGCCCCAGATACCCTACAAACCATGAGGGCCGACGATGTTGCCATGGCACATGGTTTTTTGGACTCTGTTTTCGTTTCCTCTCAGGACTTAGCAGCTACGTCTTCCAATACCTTAGCTAGAATTGTTTTGGGAGAAAGGCAACAACACCTCGCGAGAACGAGAGATTTACCAGCGGATGTTAAAGATTCTCTCCTATCACAGCCTATCCAAGCTCCCACTCTGTTTAATGGATCCTGTGTTCAAGCCAGTGAATCGCAAGATGCCATGACTTCTAAGTCTCTTAACCTGAAACTAACCCAGGCCTTAATTTCGAGGGTTTCCTTTCAAGGACAACGTCGCGGGAACGGTAGCTCTAGGCCCAGTTCTCAAACAAGACAGTCTGCTCAACACCCACCCCCCTCACATTTCCGGGGTGGCCAACGGGGACGTAGAGACTTCCATCCGCCTCAGTCTAAGGACCAGTCTAGACCATCTTACAAGGAGCAATCGAGGCCCTTTCGTGGAAGCAAGGGCGGTTTCAGACGCTGACTGCCACACCCCCAAGCTACATCTCAATCAACCCTTACGGCCGCTTCCGTCCCTCGATTTGATTTCAAGGATATCCTTTCCCCAGCCGATCTTTCTCTCGCCAGTGGGAGGCCGTCTGGGGAGTTTTCTTCAGAACTGGGAGGCTATCACCAGCGACAGATGGATTCTCTCAGTCATAGCCTCAGGGTACACTCTACAGTGGGATCGAGTTCCGCCGACAACTGTCCTGCCTCACGGGAAGAGATTTTTCCTCCAAGGAGAAAAACTCAAGGCCGCTCTCACAGCCATCGATCAGCTTCTACTAAAGAACGCTATCACGGAGCTAGACCCCACCGACGTATCTCCCGGCTTCTACTCTCCCGTTTTTCTGGTCCCCAAAAAAGATACTACGGAGATGAGAATGATCATCGACCTGAAGGTGCTCAACAAGTCATTCTTAACCAGACCTCCCAAGTTCTCTATGGAGTCACTGAGCAACATTCGGAAGCTGATCCTCCCATTATCCTACTTTGCCAGCCTCGATTTAAAGGATGCGTACCTTCATGTCCCCATCCATACCAAATCCCGCAAGTACCTCCGTTTTGCCCTCAACGGCCGCCGCTTCCAATTCCAAGTGCTTCCCTTCGGAATAGCGGTTGCGCCTTGGCTGTTCACAAAAATAACGGCTCCAGTTCTTCAGTTCCTCCACTTACAGCTTGTCTTCATCCACGGATATCTGGACGATTTTCTGCTCCGGCACCAGGTCTTAGCCACTCTTTACCATCATATCCAACTAGTGAAGCATGTCTTTTCCCATCTGGGATGGGTAATCAACCAGGAGAAATCAGAACTTATCCCGGCTCACCGCATCAAGTTCTTGGGAGCCATCTTGGACGCGAACTCCTCCATGATCGCCCCATCAGAATCCCGCTGGATTGCGATTCAGGGTCAGATCCAACAGCTACTCAAGGCAAACAAGCTTCACTCACTCAGGATGTGGATGTCCCTGCTGGGCTCCCTTACCTCGATTCAAGCTTTTACCTCCAGAGGCCGACTGAACCTCCGCCACATTCAGTCCTGGATCAACAGTTGTCGCCATCTAGACTTGGACGCCAAGATTTGCCCCACAGACGTAGTTCGACGCGAACTTCAGTGGTGGACCTTACACTCCCACGTTATGTCGGGTTGCCCCTTCACTCTACCTCCTCCGGGCCACACGATCTATACCGATGCCTCGATGCAGGGTTGGGGCGCTCACTGGCTACAGCTAACCCTGAGCGGTTCTTGGATTCCAGCGGAAGCACAGCTCCACATAAACTTACTGGAAATGAAGGCGGTGTTCTTGGCCCTCCACAGTTGGAAAGCTCTTCTTCAACATTCGAGTGTCATGATCGCGACAGACAACTCTACCGTGGTGGCTTACCTAAACAAGCTAGGAGGCACGAGATCTGCTCCTCTAATGCAACTGACCAGAGACATCTATGCTCTCGTGGACAACTGGGAGATTACCTTGCAAGCCAGGCACATCCCGGGGAGACTGAACTTCCTCGCCGACTCCTCTTGGGAGAATCTAGTAGCATACGCCTTCCCCCCGTTCAAGATCATTCCCGAGGTCCTCAACAAAGTGAGGCAGCACAATTGCATAATTTACCTGCTAGCTCCAGCTTGGCCCAAGAGGGCTTGGTTCCCATTGCTTCTCGATCTCCTCACAGAACCACCTCTCCAACTCCCCCTATGGTGGAATCTACTCCAACAGCCGAGGTGGCAACCAGAGAACGTGAATCTGCAATCGTTCAATCTTCACGTTTGGAGAATATCCAGAGAGCACTGCAGGAACGAGGATATGCTCAAGACACTTCAGACGCCATTTCTAGATCAATCAGACCAAGTACCTCTGCCCTCTACGACTATAAATGGCTCAGATTCCAGCAGTGGAGAGGAGATAGAGGTTTAGCCAATATGCCTCTCTCTGTCCCTATGATCGCCGACTTCCTTAACCATCTAAGACAGGATCGCAAGTTGAAAGCCGGCACTATTGAGGGCTACAGATCTGCCATCGCCTCTGTATCTGATCTTCTAGGATTGACCATTGGATCGGATGTTACCCTCACTAGGCTCTTAAAATCTTACAAGCTGCAGGACATCAAGTCTCCTAACATCTTCCCCAAATGGGATCTTCTTCTGGTGCTCCAATCTTTGCAACGTGCCCCGTACGAACCTCTGTATGCAACTTCCCTAAAGTTTTTAGCCTGGAAAACTGCCTTTTTAATCGCCTTCGCCTCTGCAGCTAGAATTTCAGAGTTGCACGCCATCGACGTATCTTCTGTGGATTTTGCGCATAAATACTCCTCAGTGACCTTTAGAGCTCTGCCTGAATTCCTAGCCAAAAACCAGTCTACCGCCTCAGGTCCGTTAGGAACCAGGACTTACTCCTTCCCAGCTCTCCCTGTACCTGCTGACGCTAAGGACAAGGCACGCCTTCTTTGCCCAGTACGAGTGCTTCGTTGGTACTTGGACAGAACTCATACCATCAGGAAGGGCAGAAGGCGCCTATTTATACCCTGTAAGCCGGGTCTTTCCTCTGAGATATCCAAGAACACGATAGCATCCTGGCTACGTAAGACTATATCTTTAGCCTACTCCACAGTAGACCAAGACGTTGTAGACACTAACTTTTCGCCTCACGAAATTCGAGCTTTGTCTACCTCACTGACGGCCTGGAAGTCCGCCTCCATAGACCAAATTGTGGCCTCCTGCCAGTGGAAGTCCTCATCCTCCTTCACCAGGGCCTACCTCAGGGATCTAGCCCCCTCACTGGAGGGTTTGTCTTCGCTGGGTCCGTTGGTGGCGGCTCAACACCTTTCTGCCTGACCCCCCCCCCCCCCCCGTAGGGGAAAAAAGGGGGGGGGGGGGGGGAGTCCTGAGGGTCCGTGCTCCCAGTCTCGACCTACCAACATAGATGGTGGACATCACCTCCCTCCAAGGTGGGCTTCCTCACTATTTTCTCGTTCTGGCACCTTACTAAGTTTGGGAATCTTACTACGTAATTAGTTTTGGTTGTGGTGGCGAGTGACGTGGTATGATCACTCTTTGGGAACACTAACCCTCGAGGTGGTTTTACTAAAATTCTCCTTAGCACTTTTCCCTCCTATTAACCCTCACATTATGAATAGTGTTGTTCAAATACGTGGTCTGCATGTATCATTCCGTCTAAAGAATATTCTCCAATATCTTTCCCTTAAAATCATCGAATTTAGACCCCTTCCTTCGGGACTACGGGCGAAATCGGGAAATTTAATACGAGATTTAGATATTTTACTGTTATGTTCGAATTATCTCCCCTTGATCTCAAGTGAGAACCTAGTGGTAATAACTGTGTTTTGGGATGTTTTCAACTCCTTCAGACACCTGTTAATAAGTTCTGGATACCCTCCTCCGTACTTGGTATTCAGTCAATGTTGGTTTAGAGGTAACCGTTTTCGCAATAATTATGAAACAATCACAATTATTGTTAGTAATTATAAGAAAACTTACCTCTAAACCAACGAATTACTCCCTCCCTCCTCCCCGTTATCCAGCTATGTTCATCGAAAAGAATGACAGCTGAGTTTGAAAATTCAAGGGAGATAACTCCAAGGGAGATAATTCAGGAAGAACAACACGCAGACCACTAAAAAAATTTATTTTTCACACTCTGTACGATCTCTCTGAAAGAGAGAAATAAGTCAATGTTGGTTTAGAGGTAAGTTTTCTTATAATTACTAACAATAATTGTGATTGTTTCATAATTTACCAAAAAATACCGAAAAGGCAGTCGACATAAGGGCGAATCAAGTGTGGCCATTTCACAACTTCCGGTTTCTAAATGTACGCTTGAAATTGTCTTTGTCGCGCTCAACTAGATTTTATATTCTTTTTCTCCGAATTAGGTATTCGTTGCTGTCAAAGTTGATACCCATCGAATGCAATTACGGTAGTTGAGACACGGTGTAAATCCTACAAGCATAATGATTACGTCACCGAAAGCGGGTTCACAAAATGACATGCCCTTTCTAAGAGGGGCACTGTGCTTGAAGCGTCGAAATAAGTATGTTATTGTTGATTAAACAATCTAAATGTGATATCAAAATTTCGACGAAAGATTTTTCTACAAAGTGATGTATTTCATTCTCAATAGCTAAGTTTCATCCTGAACCGCTTGCAAGTATGATACAGCATCTTTAAAGGTAAACATATATTAAATTGAAGGCAATAACTGTAAGCAAAGATTTGTAAGCAAAATATGAAAATAACAATGAATGAAATAGATATCACCTGAGACTTACAACCAACTCTCATGCTCTCCTGGCAGATATTCCGGTACAACGCTGACGCCGACCGGCTGGAGATTTGTCTTGAGCCATATGGACATTACCCAGTAGAACCTGACATCGAACGCAAGGTGAAATCTGCCGCCCCAGTGACAGAGGATGACGGCACTGTCAAGTTTGGGTCCAGCGGGGCCATTGCAAAGGGAGATAAATCTCATGTTGCATTCTCAGGTCACGGCCATTCCCTACGATCAATGGAGGACACCCGTATGCCAGGTGATCTTCCAGAATCACCACGGAAACATCACGCAAGGAAATTCACAAATTTCTGTGATCCTGCCCATCATCAGGAATCGATCTCGGAGGTGCCAGAAGAGGTGTCATGTGATCAGTCATCGGGGGCAACAGCATCAAAAGCCGATGTGAAGTACCAGAAGATTGGTCCAGGGTTCAGTGTCATCAACCAATCAACTTCCAAGGATGATGAGAAGTTGACTGAATTCCGGCAGATTGCTGACGCTATTGAACAGTCGGTGGTGGAATGTAACGAGTTTGAAGAATCGTCTCTTGGTGTTTCATCAACACCAACTTCTCCCAAAGAAACTTCCCAGTCTGAGGATGCTGAGGTAATATTTAGTCATTAATGGTTTTGCCCTGTCATGATAGCAACTAGAGGGTTCCTTACTTTTGAACAGACTGTTTTATATCGTGAACTCTCTACTGGGGAGGATAGTGGAGTCTACTATCTACACACATGACATCACAATATGAAATATCATTAATTTGTTAGTCCTGGTCTGATAGCATCATGGGGGTTAACAATTGTTAAACAGTGATTGATATCATGAAGTTATCACTTGATTGTATAAGAAACAGCAATCTACATTCTATACAATAACAATTTACCAGTAGTGTTAAACCCTCCACTTCTGACCTCACAATAGTGTTCATGTAGTTAGACATCACAATAGCAGCCAAGTTGGAACTTTAACTTAATGATTTGGTATCAAATTCATCTTCTCTTATATTATTCTTTATCATTACCTCATTTCATGAAAATGTGTACAAAAGATTATGAACTTTTGTAGTAGTATGCAAGTTTTTAAACCATGAATTATTTTCTTTGAAGACAGCAAGTGGAGAATCATAAATTCCTCTTCACTGCAAAAACTAAAGTTTTTGCATATTTTGATGATTTATTTTTGGCATTTTCTATAGTTATTCAAAAATATGAAGTTCAATTATTTTCTTAATAATTGTCAGCAGTCCCAAAAGATTCACATTTTTCCACAATTAATAATGTTTGTTGTCAATGTATGTTCCTTTTTACAGAAACCTAACAAAGAAGAGAAAATGGACACAACATAGTACAGAATTATCTCCCTTTGAAAGAAGAGACGAATATGTACAGACTTGTTCACTAGTTCAAATATTGGATGTGACCAAAGGCTTTTAAAAATTCATAGAATTTTTTTCAATGTCTTTCTTTTATTTCCTTTATTTTGAAACCTCTTTTATGATCTCTAATTGTTATTATTTGACATATCTGACCAAAAATAATATTTTTGTAGAAATTGAAAAAATCATTTAGTTCTTGCTAAGATATTTGAATCAAATTTTCTTTCTAATTACTCTGTGTATTCACTCTAGCAATGCTAAATGCTTGTCAAAAACGTCATTGTTTAATAGTTACATATTTGCACAATTATTTAATCAAAATGGTTTAAATTTAACAGAATATCTCATAAACACTATTAGTACTAGTACAAATTCGTCATAGCCTCTTAGTGAATGATATTATGATTTTATGTAATTAAACTTATGAGTCTGATTTACTTTCTGATGCACAAATTTGGTGCCTTTTCATACAGTTATTTATTTTCTAAATGAAAAAAAAAACATTTGAAACGAAAAATGAACAAATGTGAACTATATCTTGTACAAAAGATTGAAGTATGAATATTGTCTGTGATTTTAGATAGATCAACAAGAATACACAATTGAATTTGTCGATTCATTGAAATGTACCTCTATTATTAAGCCATATTTTGATCAGGCAAAATTATCCCAAGGTCTCTTATAGAGAAATAATTGCTGAAATCTTTATCATCGACATTGTTGTATGATGTGTTTTGCCTGTGTGGAATTTCTTAGCAAATTTGTGAGACAGTAGAGAATTAAGATTTAGGATTGTTTGGTCGCTTGTGTTAGCTTAATCCTGTTGTGTCAGTTATATTTCCTCAATGTATAATGCATGTTCCCAATCCAAGAAGGCATATTATGTATTTTATTAATATAAAAAGCTGCTTTTCTGATTTGTGTACGTCAAGAAGCGGTTATGTCATGTGAACAGTAAACCGCTACTTCCGCTGTTAACTGTTATCACAGTCCAGCGACATCAATGATTTCCCAGCCTTATCACTGATTGGTTGGAATCATTGATCACATGACATTGCCCCAAAGTTGCAGTGCTCCGATCAGAAAAGCAGTCATGTTAGCATGATATGGGTCACATTAATTTAGTAAGTGAAGGTTTTAGCCTGTCAATAGTTTGTCATCCAGACCCTAAAGCAAAAATATTTAATTGCTGACCAACCCAGTCTAGAAAAGTATAGCAAGTCTAGATTGCTCAGGTTTTCTGAAGTTAAAGCATCTTCTGGGCTCAATTTTATTTTAAAATATTGTCAATATTGAAATAAAATACTTCTTAGACTACATGTTAGTCTAGCTTGTCAATATGTAATCATATATAATGTTGAAACTCATTCTAAAGCTTAAAAATATTATAGCTTAATCTATAATTAGACATTTGGTAAGACTGTAGAAAAGACATTTGAAAGAATACAAGGTTTTTTTTAATCACTTCTATTTTCATTAGAAATTTATCTGTATTTGTATCTAGCAGGCTAAAGGTTACAATGTTTTCATGGTATTGACTTTTCCATGCAAAGCTGTAAATTGTTGAATGTTTTCTTCTCTTATGTGCATAGTATGCTATGTTTGTATGTATTTGGTATGTAATTAATTGCAATCATCTATTAAGCATTTGTGGTGACACTATTTAATCTTGTTGTTCAAATTGAAGAGTATTATTTTTAACTATGGTTTTTTGATGTTTTTGAAAATATTGTTGCATATTAGCATAATAATTATGTATTTTGTTGAAATTGATGTCAAATATTTTGACTAACATTTTACATATTAGTGCTTAATATTTTGTTGATTGACTTGAATGAGTTTGTAAAGTATTTGAATGTTTGCAAGTTGCAAGTTCTCATGCTATTAATTTTGAGAGAAATTTTATCTCACTTATTAGTGCAGTATATTCCCTTATCACGGTTTATCTATCATAAAATATTGATGAAAATGTTGTTAATGACGGTCGGATCTGTTTTCTCTAAAAGACATAACTGACAAGCAGTCAACTCCTTTAAGGATCTTTTAATGATAAATTCATTTAATTGATATTTGGTTGACATTAAAGAGCAGCTAGCAAATACAACTGAAATTACTGTAAATCTTGATCAAGACGCACAAATTAAATACAACCCTGGTTAACTAGATAACCTTGAACAAAGCTTACTGAAAAAACAAGCCCCTGCCTTAATTGAACACCTGTAAACCAGTTTGAAGTGATAAATCTCTTCATTGTTTGTTTTTTGGCCTTATGTGACTTTAAAATTTCATCTCTGGTTGGCTGATTACTTCCTTTTAACTTCAGATAGATATGCAGTAAATTTATTCATAGATGTCTTTTAAAGTCATAGGTTTATCAGAGGAAATATCGTCCATTTGTGATTCAAATCAACGAATATATCATGAAATGAGTTGTTTCATTATATTAAAACATGTGACAACATCATCTCAAGATAATGCTTCAAATTTAAAACATTTGCTGTCTGTAATCTTTTAATGAATGTTTCATTTCTGATAAAAACTATTTGCAGATCAAATAAGATAAGATATTTGAATTTTATTTCACCTCTAAGAATGACATGCAAGTACAAAGGCCCAAATAACTTAACCTTTTATGTTTGGCTACATTGACAGCAATTAAAGTGCAAATATCTTACAAATGAATAATGTAGATACCAGATGATAATCTCAAGCCTCCCCATCAAGCCATCATGGGGGAATCACGGCCTTGTAAGTTCTCATTGGTTGCAACTTGTATCCACTTCTTATTGGACCTTCAAGTTCAGATGCTGCACGCTAAAGAGGGGGCACAGAAATCAGTCACAGCCTTGCTGCATTGCATGAAAATTTATGGTTCTGCACTCATTGGCAATAACTAGTAACATTGTATGACATAAGGCCTGTCCGCCAGTCTGGGTACTTTTGGTCTGTGCTAGAAATGTTTTGAGGTTTTTCTTCAATTCCACCATTAAATATTCAAAATGCCACTTATTGGATGGCTACTTTTAGTGCTTGTTCATACACTGCTAGTGATCATTGGGAGATTTTTTTATTTTACTATAAACTTCAGGTGCAGAACTGGCACACAAATGAAGCATTGCCTTGCTGCATTGTATGAACATTTATGGTGCAAGTTCTGCAATTTCATTGGTTGTAACCAGAGATTTGTTATTGGCCCTTTTGGTCAGGCAACTGTATTTCTACCTGAAGTCCTCACAGAAATATTATTGCTCTTTTTGTCTGTATTTCAATAAATTCATTGATTCCCTTGTGGTTTGCTGTGGCCAAAAACTGTATTCCTACCTTAAATGATTATAAAGGTAAAAAAAAATGCAGGGGATAATGAAAGTCTTCACAGAAATTCTTTTAAAGGTTATTGCAGAAGATTTGCTTCACTCTAACCACTGATTTTGATGCTCAGCATTAGCTTAAATTTACCTGTATTGAGACCCGCACAAGTTCAGCCTTTGCAAGAAAATTGATTTAAATCTAACTGCTAAGTTTTATGCTCATCAGCTTAAGCATATAACACCTTGCTAACATTAGGTGTGACAGTGAGGTATATTGAAGGGGCAGTAGCACGTTTTAGGGGGAATATAAGGTGATATCAGGAAAATGAAAACTAATGGTTCAAATTGAAACACAATGTATTTAAACTAAATGGCGCAGTAATGACACTATCAAAATAATACATTTAGCATTAAACGTACAATTATCAGTGAAAGATTTAAGAAATAAAATTTTCAAAAAAACGTGCTACTGCCCCTTTAACTGGTTCAATATGTGGTTCAATCATAATGTATATATGGCATCTCAATGTTTGTTCTCATGTGACTTATTGGCTTGTTTGATAAACCACTGTAGCAGCTGTTTGCAATTTAATTAGGCAGAAGATGTAACATAAAGGAGAGATTATCTTGTACTCAGTATTAGTTTGAATTCACAATTACTTGTATTTGAGTGACTGAAATAGTTAGTTTCAGAATATGAAATAAAAATAGAAGTATAATATATATATAAACATTTATTTGAAGTTTAATGAAATATGCTGCCATTATAATAAATAGGAGAAAGTTTAGAGCAAGATTAGTTGTGAATGTATGTCTATATACTTTGTCCTGGTATTAACAATAAATTATTATTAATTATTACTTATTGTTTTTTTCAGAAGCATATTTAATTGCAAGTAGTATTGTTTCCTTTCTAGTCTTATTTTATGATACTTTGACTCTTATAAATTAACATTGAATAATCTTTTTGTTATATTGTGTTCATAATTAACATGTATGATGATTTGTTATGCCTAAGCAACTCTTTATTTCAACGTATCAATGAATTTCTCAAAAAACTCTTTTATACTTCATCTTGCTTACATCATCATTTCGACAATATAAGAGTCAAAATGTACCTCTTATCTGCCAAAATATTATTCATAATTCAAGTCTTTTAATTAACATTTCTGAAAAAAAAAACCAAAAGCTTTTTTTTGTTGATACTAGGGGAAACAATAGCAACTTGTTAAATGCACATTTAATTCTACAGAATTGTTGGGATATATTTTACAAATTTTGAATGAATTATGTTTATCATAGATGCACATTTGCCTTAAAATGATTAATCCAAAGCATAAAATTGTTACGAATAATTGTGAAATGTGTATGTAGTTGTTATATTGTTACTTGCACCTTGTCATTGCTGTATTGTAAATAAACTGCAAATTTCTCTACTGCGATTTGTGATCCTTGTGAAAACCAACATCAGACATTTTAGCTCATCAGGCCTTTCACCCTCTTTAAAACAACTGTCTCCAAGTTTGAAATGTTATGGGGTGGAGGTACCTTGCCCTAGTGGACCAATGTATGTTCTATTAAAGGGGCAGTAGCACATTTTTTGATAATTTCATATTCTAAATTTTTCACTGATTATTGTAAGTTAATGCCAAATGTCAGTGTCAAAAATCTCATAACACAAGCCAATCATCCACAGTCAGAGGAGAAAGTATGAAGATTCATATAAAATCCATTGGCGGCAATTTTTGTGTGAACACCTTTAATTCATTTTGTGTAAGAAAAAAGAATCGTATGGCAAAACTTTACGTTATATATTTGATTTATTACTGCTTCATTTAGTATAAATACATTGACTTTCAATTAGAACCATTAATTTTCATTTTCCTGAACTTTCCCCCTAAAAACGTGCTACTGCCCCTTTAAGGGATTCACTCCATAATTGTTTTATCTTCTTCTCGAGAACTTCTTGGGGCCAGAGTTACAAGATCCTTATAAGAATACTCCAGTTAGATGTTTCTGTACACAGTCTTATTAACCCTCACGCAGTATCGTTAATGACACCACCTTTGCGGCCATGTGGGCCTCAGAGGCCCAGGCATATGCACATGCAACTCTGGAAGGCTGTCACGGCAAAAGGGTCAATATTATTTATGATGTTATGTATAATATGTCACCTATGTGTTCCAATCCTCATATCGGTGGTATGTTTATTTGAGACTCATTTGCAGGCTTTTTTGGTAAAACATTATTTGGAAAAAATGTAAAGCAGAATTCACGTAGGTGGCTAGATCATGTGGTACCTTTGACCAACCATTTGGCAATCATTGTTTAAAATTTTCTTATTCAATTCTAAATGGAACAAAGGTTACCATTATGCATTGACAGAGTGTCAGAAATTAAAACGTTGTCGAACGTGAAATTGAAACCGAAGTTTAATGATTTCCAGTAGTCTGACATTATAATATTCATTATCGCCATATTGCGCATTATTGGTTCGTTCCTACAGGCCAATTCCGGCAAGAAGGGCTTAAGATGCATGTATGCATTAAAGAGTTGCCACCAAAACCCATAATCTCTTGCCACAGGGATACAGATTATTCACATCATCACTGATTTAGGTTAAAAAAATAAACTTTACGAAAGCGTTTGCATGAATATGGGTATTTGACCATGATGGCCAGTTATCGCCCCTGTTTTTGGTGACTCAATCATATGAACTGGCGTTTTACGATCATGATCTTGAACTTTAAAACTTCAGGAGAGTTTGGTTTACCAAAATCTCAATAAAAAACTCAACAAATTCCTTAATAACAAAAAACAAGATGTGTTTGTGAAACACGAATGCCCCCCGGATGCATCCTGCTCGCTGTGTCAAGGTCAAGGTCACAAGGTCAAATGTCATGGTGTCATCTGAAAGGTCTCATCACAAGGGATCCATATGTCAAGTATCAAAGAGCTAGCTCTGACCAATCAAAAGTTATGACCAAGGTTAAAGTTTTTGTGGACAAACGGACGGACGGACGGAAAAGGTCAAATATCATGGTGTCATCTGAAAGGTCTCATCACAAGGGATACACATGTCAAGTATCAAAGACCTAGCACTGACAGTATAGAAACTATAGCCAAGGTTAAAGTTTTCGGAAAAGGCTCGCTGTGTCAAGTTCAAGGTCACAAGGTCAAATGTCATGGTGTCATCTGAAAGGTCTCATCACAAGGGATCCATATATCAAGTATCATAGAGCTAGCTCTGACCAATCAAAAGTTATGACCAAGGTTAAAGTTTAAAATGCTCGCTGTGTCAAGGTCAAGGTCACAAGGTCAAATGTCATGGTGTTATCTGAAAGGTCTCATCACAAGGGATCCATATGTCAAGTATCAAAGACCTAGCTCTGACCAATCAAAAGTTATGACCAAGGTTAAAGTTTTTGTGGACAAACGGACAGACAGACGGACAGGTGAAAAACAATATACCCCCGGAATCTCCGATTCGGGGGCATAAAAAACCAACAACCTTACTTTGTATAGTTTTCAGTTTGGAAAAGGAAAATGTTGTCTATAGTTTATGCCACAAGTCAACAGATTCGGTTGAAACAGTGCGATTCGGTTGGATACAATATTTAGCACACAAAGATGTAGCAAATTATTGGTTTTGAAGAAGTTGAGAGGCAAATCACAATTTCGATAACGTCCACGAACGAAACTTGCATCAGATTATTGACCGACAAAGGTAATGATTTTATCGATATTATTTGAATTTACTTGCAGAACGTCCGATGGCTCTCTGTAAAATTACATTATGCGTTTCAGTTTTGGGAGAGTATATTGTTTTTGCTATGTAAGTTTATTTTGGATTTTGGTTTATCTACATCACGAAGTAATCTCAAAGGGTATTATTTATTTGTTATTTTATTTTGATTCTGTATATTTTGTACGAAAACAATAGTTTACCCTGGGCCTTTGAGGCCCGAGCTTACAGCAAACGTATGTATTTTCTTAAAACGTCAATTAAAAAAGAAATATCTTGTCTACAGTTACGAAGTCATACGTAGCCTTAGAAAACATACTAATGGAGGAATACATGAAGTAAGAGGTCGCTTATTTCAAATGTGTTGATTTTGGGTAATGTCAAACATGTAACCGGGCCTCAAAGGCCCCACGATACTGCGTGAGGGTTAAAATAGACAGTGCTCCAAGGAATAAAATTGTAAAAAGATTTGTCGCTATAAGTTTTTGAACTAAATCCAGCCAGGATATTCTCTCAAATAAGGCCAGTTTGCAGACTAGGGAGGTCCGATTTGATGCAAACAGAGTTGTGCAATGAGCGACGCTGTTCAAAAATTATTGTTTTGGCCAAAACAAACTCAAACATCTGACGAAACAACCTTTTCCCTATGAGAAGATTTGCATGGGCTGAAATGTTTCAAATGGCATAAGTCCTATAAAGCTGAAACTTTGTATACAGACTCCTTGACTAGTGAGGATTAAAAATGGTAGTTTAGCTGGGCCTGTGGCCCCTAATAAGCGCCACGCCCTAAAAACCTATTTTCATCTTCTCCAAAAGCACAAGGCCTCGAAAGCTGCAACTTATCGCCTATATATTTAATTTTATGATTGGTGATCCTGTGGCTCATACAAAGGGGGAACCACATTGGCCACACTTTACAGGATAATTGAATATGAAGCCTGATGAGCTACAGAGCCAATGGCTCTATTTTGTACTTTTAAGGTAACCTGATGGAACTGAATGAACTGGCTTTATTCCAGCCGAGGTTGGATCAAGATTTCATAACTTGAGCGACCTTTGTGGGGTGAGATTGGATCAGAGAGGCTTTTAACTTCTTCCAACTGTTTTTCAATAAAGACACAAAAGTTGTTCAAAAACATACAATTTATTTATCTTACAAAACATGACTAAGAAACATCAGATCAGGCTGGACACCTTTAAAGAAGCAAGAAACAGACCAGTCAAAGTACATGATATGCCAGAAACGAGTAATTCAACACACCTTCAAGCTTGATGGCCTTAAAAGATTTAGCTCTACTAGCTCGTGGTGAAAGCAAATCCAAAAATAACAGTTAACTTTCTTAAAATGAATATGAAAAATATTTTTTTTGCTAAAAAATTATATTTGCAATTTTTGGAAGTTTCTTAAGAAACTAAGTAAGTACATTTGAGTGCACTGATATTTCTTATAACAATTAATTTCACAATTGAAAGCTTGAAGCCTCTGCATTGAAAAATATTTATAGATACCATTAATTAATTAGACATGTACTAGGTTGTCTCTGAAAGTGGAAGATACGGTTATCATTTAAGTGTAAGATATCATTTAGATGAGTATTAAGTACAAACATACAAGCCTCAGCTTTGATAAAAAGACCCTTTTGATCTCTGGACTATTTTAAGATTATCAAACAATTTTCGAAATATAACAAAGTTGCATCCTAATTTCAAAATTAAATTAAACAACTCTCAAGGAATCACCAACGATCCAAAAGCTCCGTGAAGTCTCAAATATTGGCTTTCTTCATTAATTTCAGAAATTAAAAAAACTCAACATCTTAAATACAATCTTGTAAACTTCATTAAGACATTCTTTGTAATTAACAAGTAAAAGTAATTACTATGTATGTAGAAATAATTATGTACAAGCACAAAAAACTAATGTTCATTTCACAGCTACACAATCAGCTTTGACTAGAGTGAATTAATACAACTGAACACATTAGATTTTAAAGCAATTTGAATTAACAAACTTTCAAATATAACCAACATGAATCAAAAACAATTTAACAGCTTCAACAAATTGTTTCTCATTCTACTGCCAAAAATGACTTTACCCTGTTGATAACATTTATCTTCATTTCATTTAATTAAATCCTTTTTGAATCATATGAGAAACAAAAATCATGTTTATCTAAGCTGCTTATAGACTACTGGAAGCAATGTGAATGTAGTATAGACCTATATCTACCAAGGCAAATGGTTAATGATGAATATTCACATATATGGATGTAAATAAATACAATGTGTTAAAATCTTAACAATGGAAGATGAGAAGACATCCAGTCCAGAACACCCTGCATTACATTAAAATTCCAAATTTTAAAACGTACAAATTTGGACTTCTTGTTCGTGAAATAGACTTCTTTGTTCACTTGATAAAAATAAACCCCTCAAAGGTCATTTATATCTTTTTGAAATGTTAGTTACATTTTAAATATACAGCTACCCAAAATAAAAGAATGTTGGAATATTTCACAATTGAAATGGCTTCAATGTTTGATTATTCAATCCTTGGAAGCTGTGCCATGTTAAATCTTACAGAGGAAGATTCAATGTTAAACAGCTAAATTTTAGCGAAGCTATAGACTTTGATTCCGGTAATTTATTTGTACAAAAGATATTGCTCTACTTGATATAATGTAAAGTTAATATTGTTACACTTGTTCATTTATACAAATGTTCTCAATCAAAATTAATAAAATGCTTTATTAATGAAATGGCAACCTGATGATCTTTTTAGGTTTTTTTTATCAACAAATATTAATAATATTTTCTAAAACTATTTTAAAGCAGGTTTCTATTTTGATACTCAGGGTCATATTTTATAACCGGTGGGGCCGATGTAATGTATTCAAGATTTCTCTATGATGACTTTGGTTTGATACAGTCTATGACGACCATAGAACTCAATATACCTAGTAGACAAAATCTTGTTATCAATGCTTAATTCTTGATGACTTTTCAATTGACTCATGCTCGTGAGCAAATAAATGACCTTTAATGAATTCTAAAGAACAGCAGCACCATTGTCAATAAATACTGGAAACATAAAATCAAAAGTATTTAATTGAAATTGAATTTCAATTTTTAAAAATTATTTCAACATCACAACAAAACATTGCTTTCACACAAATAAAAGATAAAAGAGTCATGTTTTTCTATGAATAAAAACATTCTCTTAATTTCATCAAAAATATTTGTTCTACTGCTTTAATTAATAGTTTTGGTTCAATGACTATTAAATTAGAATACATAATTAACGGTAATAATAGAAATAAAATATTACTATAGTTGGTTACAAATTTTTCATTCAAAATTATCTTAAAATAAGTAATAGAAAGGTCAAAGTTGACTGACAAGTCAAAGTTCACAGTTCAAAGGTCAATTCCCTGAGCTGCTGTTTTAGTTGTAATTCAGATTGCAATAGGTCCTTCAAACAAATCTCTGATGACCGTGATTCAGTCTCTACAGCAGTTATGCCCCTTCCCAGTTGTTCAGCTCTCCATAAATCACATGTTGCAAAGGGACTTCCAATTATTTAGGCCTAGTTTCACCCATCCTTAAAACTCATCATGGCGGGTGAGTGCCTCACCAAAGTCAGTGGCTTGACTCCCAACAAATAAATCGTATTTGTCAAGAATTTCTTCCTTCGAAAGTTTGCCATCCTGTAACATAAAATTGAAATTAATTTTTCAAATATTTTGACAGAATTTGAAAGCATCTCAAACTTCACAGTGAAGCAAAATAATAAGTAGCAAAATAAAAGTATTATAAAGAATTTAAATTTAGGGTATTTGATATAGACATAATTCAAATGTTAATATGTATGTACATTATCAAACTTTCAATTTCATATTGTACCAGTTTAGTATGATTAAAAATGTTTATCAAAGGTATGTTCTAAATTTTGTAATATCAATACATCAAAATAATTGATAACTAATTTCAAAGAATCTGTATCATTTTGAGGAACATTCATGATATAAGAACAGAATACACTTACAAGAACAGCTGACTAATCAAGGAAGATGACATTCCAAATATTGTTATCAGAAACTAGTTGAAAGAAAGTATGAGACAGATACCATGCTAGAAGAGATGAGAGTAAACATTCCAGAGGATGAAGGAATGATCAAACCAAAGCAAACAAAAATGTAGCGATATTTTGCATCAATGACAGAGGGAAATATTAGAAGAGCAATATTAAGGATACGAGTACGACAGTAGCAAGAATTTGAGCAATATTTGGGATAAACAAGGATACAGAATGCAGATACAGTGCAACAAACAAAGTGACAGAAAGAAACCTTTGATTATCATTTCATGCTATAAGTCTGAATACTAAAATCAAGAAAAAAATATTAATAATTTCAAGATAGTTAAGGATTTTATGAATGCTTCAAAGCAAAAATTTTACCAGGTGGCATCCTAAAAGCTGTTAGTTATGTAGACTACAATATGCTACAAAATCAGGGTGAGGGATCCAAAGTGGGTTTGAAGTTTCAAGTTAAGAAATTCATGGAGATATAAAACAGAATTTATCTATGTTCATTAATTTTCTAGCATTGAAATTTATATTTTGACGGGTAGCACTGATACTATTTAACTCGTCACGTGATCTCATCATTTATTGCAGTGAACAGGAGAAAGAAGGACAAGAAACCAACACCAACATTTGAACCAACACTAACATTGGAACACGAAATTCAAAGGAAAGAATAAAATATCAAAATCAGGATTCCCATAACCATTTTAACACAATTGCGAAATACACCTCAGATACAAGATAAATGATTTCCATTTAGTCAACTATAACATAACTTTGTTATTTCATGAACCATCAAGAACTAACCCTCTTCAATTTCATTCATTGAGATCAACAACCATAAAGCCTTCACTAACAAAGGGTACCCAAAAAGTCCTCAACAAGTTAACAAACAGAAATAATGGCTAAGCAGGACTTAAGAACAAGTTGCTCTCTTCATAACATTGTATTTGTCATACTATCAAAAATTGACTCTTCAAGGGGGCAGTAGCACGTTTTTTGATAACTTTATATTTTAAATTTTTCACTGAAAATTGTAAGTTAATACTAAATGTATCATTTTGACATTATCAAAAATCTCACTACACAAGCAAATCTTCCATAGTCAGATGACAAAGTATGAAGATTCACATGAATTCCATCGGCGGCCATTTTGTGTGAACACCTTTAATTCATTTTGTGTAAGAAAAAGCAATAGCATGGCTAAACTTTACGTTATATTTTTGAATTATTACTGCTACATTTAGTTTAAATATATTCTCTTTCAATTAGAACCATTAATTTTCATTTTCCTGACATCACCTTATATTCCCCCTAAAAACGTGCTACGTCTCCTTTGAATTTGGACATACACAGGTAGATTCTTAGATTTTGGTGAGACAACTGTAGCAAGAAACTTTCTGAATGCAAACTCCAACATATAAACCTCAACAGAACTGATTAAACTTTTAACAATCAACCATAATTCTATCCATAGATTAGTAAAACCAAGTTCAAAGCTGTTCCTCGCAGACAAGTCTTGTAACTTCACACAGAAGAAAAATATTCTGTCAGTCATGCTAAAAATCAAGTTATCTGGGAGCTACCAACCTTATCGGAATCAGCTTCATGAACGAGATGTTTTGACTCTGCCATGGAATGATCGTAATCAGAGGGGAGAATCCATTCTCTAACTTCCTGAGAATCCATTTTGCCGTCATTGTTTTTATCACGGTAATCTTTAAACTGTTCCCGCTCACTTACAACCCACTCTGGTTCAGCCTCATCCTCATTTTCATGGGGCCACATGTCACCTACAAGGTTAAAGGTCAAACAAACATCAGTGAAAGCGTGCTAGCTACGTGCGCAAAAATGGCAGCCATCTTGTGAACTTGTGTCAGACTACAGCTCTTGCCAAACAACTTCTAGTGCATGAATAGCAGCGACCAGGGATGGGAATTAATGGTTTAACTCTTTCCAATTGAGGCAAAATGTTCAAAGATGTATTTTCGAAGATATTTCACGTGAAGAATGATTGCAAAGACAGGCAAAACAGTCTCGTTAAAAACACACATGGTATAACAGCCTTCTAATGGAAAGAGTTAATATCCATTAAGAAAAATTCAAAAGGTTGAAGCTAAATTCCAATCCCATGGTCAGGACACGAGCCAAGCTAGCTAATTGGATGCACGACTGAAACCTTATTTGTGTCCGATTCAAGCATTAAATGGTTGGCTTCTGCGGAACTGTGATCGTAATCTTCAGGAATGATCCATTCTTTTATTTCTTCTTCGTCCAATTTCCCGTCTCCATTTTTATCTCTATGAGAACTGAACTGTTCCCGTTCGGACTGCACCCAGCTTGGTTCTCCATCTTCCTCTTCATCATCCTCATCATCGTCCTCATCGTCATATATGTCCGCTAAATACGTCCACTTTTATCAATACATGTAAATACTTAGAGCAGTGCCTGTAACACTTAACTTATCCTCCTTTGTCAATATGTAAAGAAAAATAAATGTTTGGGGCTGTGCCTGCATTGCTCTTTATGTCCACTTATATATCAATATATATAAGTGTAAAGTAAATGCTAAGTGTTGTGACAAAGGAATTCAATAATATGACAGAGCATCTTAGTGCAATTACTGGTAGAAATTTTGTTTAATCTTCACTCAGCAAAATAAGTTCAGGTAATCTCTTAAACCAATGATCGGCTTTGCATATCAAAGTACAGTAATTTACAAAAGAATATTTTTCAAATCAAAGATAAGCCCCATCATGTCGTTGTACATTTTTGTTTTTCGATCAGTTAGATTCTGTTTTCTTACATGTTGTTAATTCCATTACGTATTTGGCAGGTTCTGCAACCTTTTGATATTTCATGTACAAGTTACATTACAGTTCATGAAAAAATGAAACAAAGCAGTATATGTGTCAAGAATTAAACCTATATTCAGAATAGAAAATAAAATCTCAACAAAAAAGGATTATATATTTCTGATATACAAAATTTGTTTTAGGAAATAACTTTGTAAAATACATAAGTATATATAAGAGTCATTCTCAAAAGTTTGTGAAATTCCTGTCCGCCACTTTCTACCGTCTTTATTTAATAAATAACATTTAAATTTGATAAGATTTCACTTTCAGATTGAAGCTTATATATTAGATACACAAAAGAACACTTTCAAATATAAATTAATGCTCAATCTATTTTTTTATTTGATTTTTACAAAATCAGAAGACGTTATTTCCCATGTCCCAGCAAAGGAATTTAGACCTACAAGAGTCTGTCATTTGGTGAATGAGTTTGGGATGTACTTTTTTCCACTGGTTGTTGATAGAAACATCTATTATGATATTCCCTACATTAATCAAACCTTATATAGAGTAAATTTTCATATTAATTTTCACTTTTTATGTCTGTCACAGAAAATTATGTCTTTCCTGTAACAGTACCATATTATCATGAAATAATTGATGATCCCTTGATTTCTGGAAAATATATTTCTTGTCATGCTCAATGTTAGTTTCTGATTGACAAAGCAAACACTTTAATCTGGGCTTCAGACAATATACTTTTTATAAAACAATTAGTTGAAGTTCAGATTTTAGAGAGTAGAAATTGCCGATGTCTTTACTGTAACACATATTTCAAAACTGCTGTTATGTTTGTGTAACTTATCACCAGTTCATTAAATCTGGGTTGTCGAAAGCAACACAAGCCTTAAGTCTGGCTCGCTTGAGGGATCAGTCATTATCTTTAATTGTAGTGTCAAAGAGATATTGTCTTTAATGTAACAGTCTATCCTGTAACAAAAGTATGTTACAGGAAAGATAACATTGTTACAGTAAAGACATTTCATCACTATTTGTTTTATTTAATGAATAAAAGAACTTAACATTTATTTTTTCATCACATATTTCAAAAACATTAAGTATTAGTTTAATGTTCATTATTTCATATTGTAAGATAGAAGGCATATATTTACACAACATGGACTTATCAGAACTTGTTATTGCAAAGACTTGACTCCGTTACAGTAAAGAATGTTTGCATGATTACTGGTGTCAAAATACAAAGAGGAGAAATCTTGAAGTTAATAAGCTGATAATTAATAGTAGAAATACCCCAAAAAGATAAGGAGCATAATTATTTATTATTTGTCAGTGTCTAAGGGTCATAAATAATAATTGATTTTAGTTACTGCAAAGACTTTATTGTTACGGTAAAGACTTAACATTATTTCTGCATATATTGTAAATACTGAGAGTTGCAATTTACCATATTTACCATCAAACAAGATACAAACTGATTACAAACTGTTTTCTGAATTGGTTCTTCGATATATTATGGTAGTCTTACATGTCATTATCAATGCAGTCACTTTGAAAATGGATAAACTTAATTAATCATATCTTTCGTAACATTTGATGTCTTTCCTGTAACAATTATTGGCGACATAACTTTTTTTCAAAATCACACTCTATTGATAACTAAAGGATATCATGAGAAATTTGTGCAATAATCAAATGTTCTCAACTAATACAACTACACAATATTTTGAAATATCAGTACACTTCATAAATATTTTGTTTTTTTTGCCTTTCCAGTCACATAAAGTGTCTTTCACATAACATGAATGTCTTTCCTGTAACTCCATTAATTCTTTTAAATAGGCCCTAATTAATAATGATAACATGTTGACAATATCCTGAAATGGAATTTAACTAAGTAGATGTCCAATTCAGTTGAAATAATTTTCTTTAAATCATTTATTTTGACATTTATAGGTTTTGAAAGTGTAAACTGGTCCTCTGTTTACATATGAACACAGTTGTTCCCTTAATGTAAACCTTAAAGTAGTTTAATGTTAAGTTTTATTATTTGCAAGTGGTGTAAAAGAATAAAATAAATTGACCTAAATAGAAAAATTTAAGATATAACATTAATTTCAGATTTCTTGGTCAAAACAGTATTGTTACAGGAAAGACACTCATGATCACATACACTAATTAATTAATCAGCAACAGACTTACTGAACATCATTAAGCATTAATTTTGTATTTTTCACATGTCTTTGATATACACTTACCCATTTGCGAAAATTAATTACCAAAATGTTTCATAATTTTTTTTTAAATTTTGTGTCCAGAATTGCACCTTTTTTTGAGAATGACTCATAAAGTAGTAAGTTTGTTCAGAATCTTCATCTTTGTCTGATAGAAATTGCACAAAAATTATAATTTGAAAATCTGCATTTAACTATGCTCAAATTTGACAAGGTTGTAGCAACTTACCAATATATTCTTCAAGACTGATGAAACCATCTTTATCTTTGTCAATATCTTCTAGAGTTTCCTGAAACCGAGATTTCAATATTTAATAAAATGTCCTGCGTTTTGAACACCAGTTCAATTCAATGATGAAAAGGTCAATTGTTACTGACTTTCAATAACAATTAGTCAATGAGAATTCTTTAGCTGAATCAATTCAATATACAGAAATTTTAAATAAAAAGGCAAAAATCTTGATATGGCCAACACAAAGCTTGAGGAAAACAAGATCATCCGTTTTTTTCTCATGGAGTTTCTTGGGACATTCTTGCCCCTCTTAAGGTGACAAGTAGCTAAAGAAGTTGTTATCAAAAGAATTGACCTTATTTTTTAATGTTAAAAGTGAACCACTAGCACTCACTCTATCATGTTCTCTTGACTTCATTTCTCATAACAATTCTGGGTAACATATCAGGTTACTTAGAATAGAAGCCCAGCAACGTCATGAGAAATTTTAAAAAAATAGTTGATTTCTCATAACGTACGTAACTCTCTGGGTAACTTCTGTAGGTAACAAAGTAGCCAAGCATCATTACAAATCAGAGCAAGAAAGTTGTTGTCAAAAATCGTTGTCCACAATTTGAAAGGGTGATGTGAACCACTCACTCTCATCAGTACTCTTTCATATTCTCTTTATCTAATTTTTCGCAACAAATTTCTGCTCCTTCCTCGGATGACTGAGCAACAAAGGTAACTAAAAAAGCTTTTATCAGTAATACTCACAAGTACAACAATCTCTCTCATATCCTCAACATCTTCCGGATGTAAGAAGTTCATGAACTCTTCTTTAGAAAGCTTCCCATCCTTGTCTTTATCAGCTCGACTCCACCGTCTGTAGTCACGGCCGATCATATCTCGGTACTCCCATGTTGGCGACCCCTCCACCGGCTCTGTGATGATGAGTGAAATAAATTATGTATTTATATTGCCGATCTATCAACACCAAATGCATTCTAAAAGACAAAAGGTACTGCAATATTTTGCTTGGCTTACCCAATCTGATCATATCACAGTACCCCTATGTCAGGGACCCTTCAGTCGGCTCTGTGATGATAGATGTTGTATTAAACAATAAAATTACTGATATTTGATCTGGCTTCTATCCTTCAACCTGTCTGGCTTGGGTGACCCTACCAGGAGCATTTAACTCCTCTTGGAACAGTTCTCAGTCAACTCAGGGTCATCCAAACGAACACACCATCATAATTTATTGAGTCAAGTGGTGACATTGTATGATTCAAGACATCTTCCTACACAAAGCCTAAAACTCAAAATTCATGGTCTGTAGCAAGGCATAAAACTAACAGTTCAGAAACTGGCGTTTTAGGTTATTGTAGGAAGATGGATTGAAGATTGATCTGACTGCCCTTGTAGGGAACCAATTAGAAACTTACCACCCCCACCCCCCCCCCCCCCCCCCCGAGTCCTGCATCACATGCTCATTAGATTTGGAAAGAACCTTATTTTGCAGTTCTGTTCGCTTTCTTATTGAGGTACTCGCCTAAATCTACTGAGACTCACAAAATCTTGTGGTCGCAAGCCTCTGGACATAACAGGTCGTATTAGGTCGTATTAATAGATTTATAACTAGGAAACAAAACTCTACTGACCATCAGAATGTCCGTACGTCCTCTTGGTGTACGACTCCCACTTCAGTGTATTATCGCTTTCTGGATCGTGATCCTTCCACATACGGTCCGTATCAGTGAGGATGTATCGTTTCTGCACATACTGGATCCAGTCTTTAAGCTCCTCCTCTGTGACATGACCGTCGCCATCTTTGTCTATTTTGTCTACGATCTTACTGAAAGTTCAAGGAGACATTGAAAATTAAATGCAGACATGTAAAAGGGGCAGTTACATGTTTCAAGAAAACAAAATCCCAAATAAATACTTGATAATACCACATCAATCACCTTCAGATGGTCAAACATCCCATTTCTCATCCTATTTATCTGTAGATTAGCTAAGTACAAAAGAACAATACCACTGCCAAACTAAAATTGAAGCGGCGCTAGACGACCTGTATAGAAGCGGTTGAATCGGAATAACAGAATGCGGATCCACTTAAGGATGCAGCGGCAGGGCCAACCGAAGTTGGAAAGTTTATCCCTTCTCTTAATACCACTGCCAGTTATTTAATATCACCAAATTGATTTTTTTTCATTGGCTGGCTATTCATGGCAGATAAAAAAACTGTGACATATGGTAGCCATAAACATGCTGATATGACAATATAGCAGATGGTAGATAATTGATATATTTCCTACCCGAGTCGATCCTGACTCTCTTCTGGTGTCAGTTGGTCGAAAGTTTTCGCATCCTCTTGACCTAAGAAGGCGTCATGATCGTAGTCATTGTTGTGTTCTCCGTGGTCCTCATGTTCCTGATCACTCAAATGCTGCAAGAACAGGAACATTGGTAAGGAACAGGGCATATCAATGTCCAGAAAGAAGGAACAGCCATTTTCTGCCAAATTTTTCATTTCTTACTGTTCATGATTCAAAGAATATTGGGTAGGTTATATTATTTATAAGGGGAATTAAATTCTGTAATTCTAAATTGATTTAAGGTGGATATTCAGATGCAACAAGAACAGGAACATTGGTATGTATCAGATATTTTCAGATTAAACACAGGAACATGCATGTGTTCTCGACTAAATTATTAATTTCTTAATATTTAAGAATCAGAGTTTTAAGGATAGGTGAAATTAATCATTAGGCTTTAACTTCTTATTTCTAACTGAATGCAGTGAGTTGAAGCTTAGCACTGCATGGGCAATATTTCACCCATTAGCTGCATAGCAAATGGATGCAATGTAAAATTTATTTCATCAGTTACAATGGCAACACAAACCTTTTCCTTGGTCCTGTCTTTCTTCTGTTCCCCATCAGGTTTAGGGATGGCGCTGCTATATGATACGGCCAGCACGGCTAGCACCAGCAGGAGGGAATACGCTTTCATTGTCTGGTAGTTCGTTAGCACCTTCAAAGGGAAATAAATCATCATAAAGACATGGTTTTAAGGATTCATTAAGTTATTAATGTAAACATCATCTCTGACTGTCTGACAATTGCATATCCTCTCTTGGTGGCGTTTTTGATTCTATAGATGACTATGTTCTTTTTTATTTGTGGTATGCATTTAGACAACTGGATTATCTCCCTTTAAGGAAATAAACTATAGTTCAAAAGGGATCGAGATTTTTTCTTTTCAAGCTGTTGAAGATTTGTTGAAATTTCACACGTATTAATGGTGATCTTAAATTGGATTCTTCTATTTTCTTATCCATCTTTTTGCTCAAAGCCAAGCTTGGGCATACTAATTTGTTTAAACATTAAATTTAACATACGGTAGTATTGTTACTGATGATCATTTTAAGTTAAGAAAATCATTGTTTTAAAGTCTGTTTTCAACATACGGTGAAAACATGCTTATAAAAATAGAGCCATTGGCTCTGTAGCTCATCAGGCTTCATAATCAATTATGCTGTAGAGTGTGGCCAATGTGATTCCCCCTTATAAAGGCAACAAGTTTCAGTTTTCTAGGCCTTATACTTCTGGAGAAGAAGATTAAAATAGGATTTTAGGGCGTGGCTCCTGTGGCCCTTATTAGGGGTCACAGGGGCATCAAAGCTACATTTCATAATCATCACTAGTCGAGGAATCTGTACACAAAGTTTCAGCTTTCTAGGCCTCATGGTTCTGGAGAAGAAGATGAAAATAGGTTTTTAGGGTGTGGCCCCTGTGGCCCTTATTTGGGGTCACAGGTCCATCAAAGCTACATTTCATAATCATCACTAGTCAAGGAATCTGTACACAAAGTTTCAGTTTTCTAGGCCTCATGGTTCTGGAGAAGAAGATGAAAATATGTTTTTAGGGTGTGGCCCCTGTGGCCCTTATTTGGGGTCACAGGGCCATCAAAGCTACATTTCATAATCATCACTAGTCAAGGAATCTGTACACAAAGTTTCAGCTTTCTAGGCCTCATGGTTCTGGAGAAGAAGATGAAAATATGTTTTTAGGGTGTGGCCCCTGTGGCCTTATTAGGGAACACAGGACCATCAAAGCTACATTTCATAATCATCACTAGTCAAGGAATCTGTACACAAAGTTTCAGCTTTCTAGGCCTCATGGTTCTGGAGAAGAAGATGAAAATAGGTTTTTAGGGCATGGTCCCTGTAGCCCTTATTAGGCGTCAAAGGGCCACCAAAGCTACAATTTATACTCCTCACTAGTCAAGGAGTCTGTACACAAAGTTTCAGCTTTCTAGGCCTCATGGTTCTGGAGAAGAAGATGAAAATAAGTTTTTAGGGCGTGGCCCCTGTGACCCTTATTAGGGGTCACAGGGCCACCAAAGTTACAATTTATACTCCTCACTAGTCAAGGCGTCTGTACACAAAGTTTCAGCTTTCTAGGCCTCATGGTTCTGGAGAAGAAGATGAAAAAAAGTTTTTAGGGCGTAGCCCCTGTGACCCTTATTAGGGGTCACAGGGCCACCAAAGCTACAATTTATAATCCTCACTAGTCAAGGAGTCTGTACACAAAGTTTCAGCTTTCTAGGCCTCATGGTTCTGGAGAAGAAGATAAAAATAGGTTTTTAGGGTGTGGCCCCTGTGACCCTTATTAGGGGTCACAGGGCCACCAAAGCTACAATTTATACTCCTCACTAGTCAAGGCGTCGGTACACAAAGTTTCAGCTTTCTAGGCCTCATGGTTCTGGAGAAGAAGATGAAAATAGGTTTTTAGGGTGTGGCCCCTGTGGCCCTTATTAGGGGTCACAGGGCCACCAAAGCTACAATTTATAATCCTCACTAGTCAAGGAGTCTGTACACAAAGTTTCAGCTTTCTAGACCTCATGGTTCTGGAGAAGAAGATGAAAATAGGTTTTTAGGGCGTGGCCCCTGTGGCCCTTATTAGGGGCCACAGGTCCACCAAAGCTACAATTTATAATCCTTACTAGACAAGGAGTCTGTACACAAAGTTTCAGCTTTCCAGGCCTTATGGTTCTGGAGAAGAAGTCGAAATTCCACAAAGTTTACGGACGGATGGACGGATGGACGGACGGACGGACGGACGGACGGACGGACGGACGGACGGACGGACGGACGGACGCCGGACACCATGCCATGCCATAAGTCCATCGGGCCTTACAGGCCAGATGAGCTAAAAATCACTCCAAAATGACACACACAAACTTTTATCATATCAATTTCTGACTATTGAATCACAACGACATTTAGGCTCAACTACTATTCTCCTACAAGAACCATGAATAATGAAGCTTTCTTCTACAGCATTGATTATTTACATAATCATCTACATTACAATAAGTCTGAATCAATAAATATTGATTATCTTACTGTATCTGAATACAAGGTTATTTATCACACAATTGGTCAATAACTATTGCATTCTAACAAAGTGGCTTTCAACATAATATAAATAATCCAAAGCAAACCCTATGTCGTTCCCTTGCTTACCAGTAACCATCTCAATCTACATATCACTCCCTCATTCAAGCCTATCTATGATCATTACATCATCACACATGTCATGAGGTGTTGGTGATTACAGTATTATGTAACTGATAAATCCCATGCCCTGTTAATCCTTGTTGTGATAAGTGTTAAATATTTGATGAGAACTGCCTGATTATTGCCTCCTGTTAATTGTAATGTCACTCATGCATGCATTGAATGGATGAAAGCCTTTCATGTGTATCTATTGTCTGCACTGGACATTTTTGACTGAACATGATATTTGACCTTTGAATAAACATTTTATTCATAAGAGTATTAACTATTTAATTATACTTATTTCAGGCAATGAAAACATACACATATAACTGGATCATTCAATCAAATATTCATGATGCAACTAGCAATATTACTTTGTCAAAACTACCTTTTGCATTCATAAATCACATCGTTGTTGCCAAGGTAATATGACGCCTAGCGAAGAGACATTGATTTTTTATATTGATCGCACAAATGTCAAACTCTGGTCTGATACATATATGGAATTTATTTACTATGTAAATTAAATAAGATTATCGATCTATTGATTAAGGAAAACATTTACTAAATGGTCACTTTCATTCGAGCACCTTCACGTCGAAGATACCAAAATTATGTTATTGACGACAAAACCGGTGATTAACTCAAAAACATGCATAACTTTACATATCCGGGTTCAAAGAGGTTGAAATGAACTATATCAACATGCATCAATAGGTACTTTGGGGGATATAAACTGTTAAACAACGGGATCACAAACTTATCCACCTTGAATTTCCGGTGCCAGTTCTTCGAAAGCACGCAAGAGTAGCCTGCTGACGTGGCAGCGATGGTCGGGGGAGGGGGAGGGAGAGGTTCCCCCTCGTCGGATAATAACTCTACCCCCAACTTATGCACTACTTTTAGTCTCGAGGACATATATTCAGCATAACAAATACATATGAAATTCCATAAAATAATCTGGACATGAAATATATTTATGACAACTTATTTGCTGCTTCCGTCTAATTTTAAATGTCTAAAATCTGAAAGTTTTGAGTGATAACAATTTATCCTGAAAAACTGGTAAGGAATGACAAAGTCAATACAACACTCTTCTTAAACTCTGAAGAATCATAGTTCATTAGACCTTTTCCTTTTATTTATTTTGACAGTTCATGAAGAACTGTCATTTTGCAACGCGTCCTTTTAAACATGACAGGACAACAATAAACAACGCCTACTTTATTTGGCGAGTGAGTTAGTTTTGATGACACTACACTCAAGATAGATACTTATTAGTGTGTCAAAGTCAAATGATTACGCTATTATTGCTCAATTGCAAAATATCCCACCCCCAAAAGATACGGTCGTTATATTCTCATATCACCGGCATCGATCACATCAAATGTAAATGTAGGTCATCCGCGAATTGAACACTTACCATTGTGATTTCTGATCGCTGATTAGCGTAGTGTGTTAGTACTGCAACAGCTTGAAAACAGCGATCTCCAATCGATCCACGATTCTCAAAACTTAACTCAGCACATCAAAACTACACCGCCGTTTATATACTTACCCCGACCGGTGGAGATTGTTGACCTTTCTGACCCAAAAGCGGCAACACGTTTCAGCCAATCAGAGACCGTATATGAAGCCATGTGACAGAAGTTGACCAATCAGTATTCGGCCAACGTGGCCAATGTGGATTTTGACCAATCGCTGACTAGAACGGAAGCTCAGCGTGGCAAGTAACTCGATCTGTCAACGTCGCTACACGTGGAACTGGAGAGAGCTTACGAAAACTTTCTAAAGGGAAATACCAGAGGCATAGAGACAATGTCGACCCCAACATTAGCACAGTGCAAGGTCGCCAGTGTTTAGCAATAAAGTAAATGTGTTCTGCCAAGGCAATTACAACTTTTATTGAAGAACTCACCAATAGAATTTTTGGAATATACCTTTTAGAAAGTTTAAAATAATAAGTTTAAAAAATATGATTTTGTCATCATTTGATTGATTAAACCAATAGGATTTGTTTGCTGCAGAACTTCATAAAACATCGGACTCATAACAATAAAATGCATCCCCCTATCTAATACGTCAATTATGACAAAACGTTTGATTGTTTGAATAAGACGGAAGTATAAAGGTGTGAATAATTCACTACAGTGTAAACACCTGAGGGGTATGTATGAATAAAGTGCGTCCCTTTTCTTGGAAGCGGATATAGCTAGGATATAAACATCATGCAGGGTCTCCGTTCGACTAAATGTTATACCACTATATTTACTATTAATTTGGATAACACCAGAGTGACCAGACCTTTATTTATATAAAATTAGACATATCGGTACATATTATACACTAATTAAAGTTTCTTTGACTTTTGGTGATGAAAATCAAAGAAAAATTTAGAGACATACATTTTTTATCATACAATTATCACAATGTTAACAATGTCGTTAATATCAACATACCTACATAAGAAAACAACTGTGAATTTATATCATACCTAGATGTGTCTGGTATCATAAAATCTCTCTAAAAAACGTTTTCATACTATCTGAAATTTTCAAAACATAATGCATTCGTATGCTAGTCTTAAAACTTGAACAAAATTTAATAAAATGTTCCATCGCAAATTCGCAATGTTCAATGATGAAACCTTTCGTCATTAGGTTAAACCCGACCATGAACTCTGCGATACGGTGCCTGTGCTATTTTTGGAAACTTCTTTGTTTTGGTCCGCAACGTGCTTAGTGGGTCTCAGGGGGAAGGAGGGGTTGGGGGATACTGTGCAGATTATAACGTTGTACACGTGTAAACAGCATCAAGAATGTCAGCTCATATATTTGTAGAAGAATAAACTTTCCAAGGTACAGAATTGACTCAAAATGTTATGTACCTACATATGTTGTTAAACACGTTACTCGAGTGCTTTCATTGTAAACTGTACAGTCGCTGCTAGCTACGTTATACGCTTTTTATTTGACTGAAATTTTTAGTCTCTATGATTTTAAGATATATATCTAATATACAACTACGGTATTAAGTATTGAAATATAATGTCCATGTAAAAATAATGTAAACTGTCCATTTTATAGATACATGCAATAATCTAGACCATGCTATAAACGCCTTTGTCTAAACTTACTACAAAATGTAGACTCGCGTGCTTGGGTCTTTACAGTTATTTTGTTTTAGGGGCTGTTAGGACATACTTACTTTTATCAAAGATTATATTGTTCACAGTCTCTTTTCTTTGATTACGTCTTCACACAAACATTCTAAATGAAAGATTGACAATTCTTGACACGTGTGTGAACTCCGGCATATTTTGTTTCTGATTGGCAAAGGTACGTAAATTACCTTCTCTGTTGACAATGGAAGGAAATAGGGGAAATCTAATTCTCAGTGAGCTTATATCGATATATCTTTTTTCAATTAATCATTACTTTGTAAATTTACAACGTTAATTTATATGGCATAAATGATTAAGTATTCTAATATACGAACTATCGAATAACATTGACTTCTGAAATAAAATAAGTAAAATTTTTATGTTTGAAGTTTCTTTTACGCGAGGCTTTCAATATTTGATGAAGTTGTCCTTTGCAAAAAGAAACACAATTTGTTAAAAAACGTTAAATATTTTGCATTTAGCAACCTTGCCATGTCATTATGTCATTGCGACCTTTACGCAAATTAAGCCAAAGCAAGCCTTGTTTTAACCAATCGATTCGGCATTAAATAACGATATCCGGGTTTCCCTTATAATCAATATCTGCCAAATGTAAATAAACTCCATATTTCGAAATATGACTTTAAGATACACTGCACAGGATATCAATTTAATTTGATGAAGGTGCCCCGGTGGTAGGTATGGATCTTTTACAAACTCCGTCTCGTGTTAGACTCAGATAAAGGCACTTTCACCTACATAAAACTTTTCGAATAGGATACAAACATATAGTGGTCGCGTCAGACATGATTGTTTGTAACAGATGGGTTATATCCGGTTTCAGTTCATGCCAAGGTCAAAGTTCATACCTAGATACATTTCACACATTACATAAACTCGCTTATCCAGTTGTCTATTTATTGTAGAATTGCGTGTACATGTATACTTGTCTGTTCATTTCATCTATTATAGAAGCAGTGAGAGAAGTCCCAAGGTATACGTAACAATTTACCTAAAAAAATACATCAAGGACTTTTATCTCTATATGTCTTAATTATCACTGGTTAACCTACCTTACAACGGAAATACAATCTTTGTTTTTGTTTAAAGACAGGTCCATGTGTAAATGTGAACATAATCTTCAGTTTGAGCACATTCTTCTATACATTCTCTCTAACCTATAGTAAAGATACTAAAGAACTGTTGAATTCTATGTATTTAGACTGACAGAAATACTGAATCATAAACATAACTGGTAATTTGGTTGGTTAATATTCTTATTTTATCTTGCATACATTATATAAATACATGTGTGATAACTCTACAAATTACAAGGGCGCAAATAATCTACAATTACGAATCAAAGATAGATGAATCACGAATGTATGCATTGAATACTATTTTCTCTATCTACCTCGTATGAATGGATGCTCAGAAGAAGCAATTTACAGTTTCTGGTGAAGTGTTAACACGGCAACAACTTTCATAATCACTCATATTAACAGATTACAAGCACGAAATATATCATATCGTAAAATCGACGATCCATCGTTTATTTTAAATGATTATTATATACCTTTATACTTCAAGTTACAATGAAACATTTAATGTCTGAGATAACATTTACAATCCACTTTTGTGAATATAATAATACACGAAATACTGTATAGTCTATATTATACGATTTACTAAATAACGACAATTCGGTATAGATTATAGTCTGGGTGATAGTCCACTATTGGATTCAAAATTGATGAAACTTTTCAAAGTAACCGGAGTTTATTATGAATAACTTTAAAAAAAAATATTCTTTGCCTTATCTCTGTTATAAATAATAGATATGAAAATTGTAATTGTTCCCATGGAAACAGCTTGTTAAACAAAATTATAAGTATGTACAAATTATGAAGTTACTCTATTGTAAGCTTATTTTGATGACGTGTCCTTTTTATAGCTTATTAGCCCGCCATATGTTGATATGACAGATATATGCTGAGCAAACACGTACGTCTCTCGCTCGTCATTAAACTACATCCGTTTCCCAAGTTCCAGGAAAAACAAAACTCACTGTTATCTACGTGTCCTTGTCAATGTATTTATTTATAGGATTGGCAAATGCTTTCATTTGTTTAGAGAACACTTAGCACTTAACTTCTGGATAAATGGTGTATATAATATTATGTCATTTCATCTGATAACAAACTTGAGTACGATTAAAAGATAATAAAAGTAAAGAAATCTTTCTGAATGAAGACATCTGACAAAAAATACAATTAATGTATTATTGATTAAGCCTATCTTTTTTATCTACTAATTGATATGTAGGAAAACTAAAAAAAATGTCACGATTACCAATATTCAAATACATAGACACAATGACTTCGGATAGGTGTGTTAAAATCCCTCGAGAATACGAAAAATGACGACGACTTTCCGAATGGAGAAATGTAATCGAAGGGAGGTAACTCTAATATATGACCTTCATTAGAAAGAAAACATGTTTCATGGCCTGCATGTTTCAAGGCGACTTTAGCGAATTCCTGTATGTAAAACATTGAGGTAATGCAAGGCATATATCATAAACATACCATAGTCAATTCTTGAACCTGCAACAATGTTTTACAAGTATTGATTAGGAATGATTCATAATATTTGATAAATTATTGTCCTTTTTAGTTTTTAACAAATATCTAAGAACATTTCAAACAACAAAATAACTACATTTAGTTGTTGTTGTTGAATTTAACATTTTTTTTTAATTTTTGGAACGAAAACAAATAATTTTCTATTGTAATTTTGGACAAAAATGACAATATATAATGAATTGATAATCATGTTTCAATTGTCAGTAACAAAGAGATGATATTTATATTTTTTTGAGTAGGTACTAGGTAGATGTAGATATATTGTAAATTTTTCAGAATCACAATGACAACATGAGAACCTGACAGCCTAAGGCAGAATGTTTCGCCGTGTGTTGCTCAAGTCCACTGGAGTATTGTTCTACATGCTGCAGTATGGCTGCATCGCTCACTGTACGTTGGAGTTTGTTGGGGACTTTGTTGTGGTAAGCACATATTGGGGAGAAACATGTTAAATCCAGTGAAAATTTTATGAGCTACAGAGCCAATGGCTCTATTTTTAACACACTGATGATAATGAACTGAAAACGTAAGATATTTTTAACGAATTCACATTTATTTTTGATGAACTGAGACATTGTCACATTGAATATTGTGCTTATCATTAAATGCATCATAAGATTTGCAATTTGATGTTAAATTACAATTACTTGAATTATGTAGCCTTTTTCTGCCCTTTTGCAGTGTTCTGGCCCCTCCATGGAACCGACCATCCAGAGCAATGATGTTGTATTGACAGAACACATCAGCATCTACAAGAAGTGGATTCAAAAGTACTGTTTTTAGTTGCTTAACAGATGGTTCTTCATGTACTATATACTACACATACCTATAAAAAGTAAATTGATATTTTTGTAAAAAAAAAAAATTCGATTGTTATGAACCATTCATCTACTGCAACCATGTTTATTTCCAAAATGAGCCTTTGCTTGGTAGCTATTATGGGTTTTTAAATTAAAGTAATAGTAATCTTTCAATTGTAAACCTCATCTTAAGATTACAGTTTTTCTTTGATTTGGCAATTGAGGTCTTAGTCTAGATTAAATCTGCTTGCGGAATAAAGGGTTTTATTGAGGTAATATTTTATTTCAGGGGAGATGTTGTAATCGCCCGCTCACCGACCAATCCTCACATCTTCATCTGTAAGAGAGTTGTCGGAATGGAAGGGGACAATGTATTCAACGGAAATTCACAATCCTTCAAACAGGTATATCAAAAAACGTTTTGTGACAGACTTGGTCTTCTATGTACTAGATAAGTGTTCTTGCCAATGAGTTTGATTCCACTTTTTCAAGCCAGTGAATATATCACACGGATTACGTCATGTATACAATTGATTTGACGTGAAAATATGCTATAAGGACTTGTATCTCTGAAATATAGACATGTCTGATTCAGGTCAAGGGTCAAAGGTGAATGTGAGGTCTTGAGATACAGGGCCTTGTGAAATCCATTATCTACAAAAATTAATGAAGCAAAATTATGATCGCTTTTGAATGAAATTGTTTTAAACTTGTGTGTAATTCTAAGTGTTGTAAAGGGGAGAGAACTTTCAATTTTGACCTGATTAACTCCCTTGTTTCAGATCCCGAGAGGCCATGTATGGCTGGAGGGAGATAACAAAGACAACTCCTCTGACTCTAGAGCGTACGGTCCCATTCCGTACGGACTCATCCGCAGTAGGGTATTCTACAAAGTGAGTCACAAACTGGTAAATTCTCTATTGAATAAAATAATGATGTAAAAAAAAGGACCAAAACACTAAGGATGGGTATCGTTTTTTCATTTCTATATCATGATATATTGATACAGAAAAGTGTATTGCAATATTTTTAAGTTTAAACATATTTTATTCATCAGAAAAGGATTGGGTTATACAACTTAGAAAACCCTCTCCCTAATATTTACATTAAACATTATTTGCATTCATTTAACAAGATGGACAGAAGAGAACAGATAAAAATACAAAACTGTTACAATAATTAAAGGAACCTTTTTGTTTGACTTATGTAGGTTTGAACAATTTTGAATATACTCTGATTTATATGGATATTCAGATAATTGAATTGCAATATATTGGTACTACTTAAATTTGAGAATTTTCAGGCTACTAAAGAGTGTTAAGAACGATCATCATTCCTCAGCTATGAGCTGTTTTGGAAAGGGATATATTTCAATTACTGTTAATGATCTGTATACATGTTTGAGGTATTTTCAAAACACATCTTTAATCTTTGTAAAGAACTTTCTGTCAATCATGTTTTATTTGGTTCTGTTATTTTTGCAATTTTACATGGAAATAGTTCATTTTAAAACTATCAATATAATGGATAATTTCAAAAGTGTGTACCGATTTTTATCACTTAGTTCCTGTATTGCAATATACAGATATATCAATAATACAGCGCATCCTTACAAAACACATGTATTTAAATTTTTATATCATGTTGAAAATAATGTTTAAAATCTCCACTCTTGTCATAAGTAAAAAAAATTCAAACGTTTGCTTTACACACCCATTATTTCTTTCTTAATAAGATTCAAAATTTTGTTTTCAGGTTTGGCCAATGAGGAAAGTTGGCGGCATTGATCTTCCAATGAGTGACAAGAGTTGACAGTGTTTGTCTTTAGCATTTCTTGTCTTTCAATTTCATATCATCAGTTGTAAACATTACTATTACCGGTAGTGATACAAGATTTTTCCTTCCTAATTGTCTTTTGATTGTCAAATTGTTAAAATAATTAATTGGTATTCAATGTTTTTAAAAATTTGTTATGATAACATATGGTCTATACTTTTTCTTGAGGATATGTAGATAAACCCGCTGTTTTTTATTGGACAACTGTTACAGGCAAGTGGTTCCAAATATTTTTGAGATTTGACAAACTGATGTACCTTTAATTATTATAAAGTCAAATCTATGTAGCAGTAAGATACAGATGAAGGATATAGGGTAAAAATCTGTTATGTATACAAGACAAAAACAACCAAATGTCTGAAAGGAAATATGTACAAATAGTATAAGATGAACAGGACTTGAATTAAGTTACCGTGTAAATTACAGAACAAGTTTATCTTGTTGTAGTAGATACAGAAATAACCAATTTTCCTTGTATGTGAAAAATGGCCATTTCACTAATTGGGAAACTGTTATTATTATTCATTTAAACACACATTAAGAACCATTCTGATTTTAAGCATTTTACTGTTGAATAAATTGAATGTCATACTATTTGTTGAAATCATACTTAATCATCCAATGGACTTCATTCATGTATTTTTTCTGATGCATTTACAAACCAATTTTCCCAGCATAATTAAAAACCACATTTCAGATTATAAAATATTGTTTCTTGTCAAAACTGACAATTGCAGATAATTTCAAGGTATTTGTTGGTTCCCACAAAGAGTAAGCCAATAGGACTCCCTCTTTGAATGCAAGCTCCTTCATAAAACTGATACCAAGGACAAGTTGAAGTGTATCAGTGAAAATGTTATTTAACAGAAGTGATCCCTTCAGGGGGAATGGAACCTGGGACCAGTCTAAGTAAACCTCACCTCAATATTACCCGTTTCGCTCTAATATTGAGTCTAGAAAGGTCCAGTAGAAGTTCGCTTCGGCCAACCTTTCTGCGACCTATGTCCCTCCAACGTTAAACGTGCGAAGGCAGACGATTGTGGCTTGACAAGATGAATTCTGATCGGTCAGTTCGATCAGTGGGCTGACGCGACCCTCTACTAGTTCTTTCTAGACTCAATCTCGGACTAAAACGGGTAATATTAAGGCTAGGTTTATTTAGACTGACCCTGGACCTACTAGTTGACAGTCAGACATTTTACTGATTCAGCTTTTAGAGATTCATTTGTTACTAAGTGTTTAGAGACTTGAATTTTCTCACTGGGAGAAAACTGTTTGCGCCACTGTGTTGAAGTAACATTTTCAACCCAATCATAATATCACAGAGGGAGGTGATGATGTCACATGTACAAGATTGTGACGTCACATCTAATATCTATGTCATAGCCGTTGCTAAATGACAATGCAGCAATGTCATGACATCCCAATAAAGCTCTCAAGTCAAGCAGCTTTGCAAAAAGACTTTCATATCATTTGTAATGAGTCATTTATGAATTTTCTCTTTGATTTTACATCCGGTTTAAACCATTTGCAATTTTATTTAAGTTGTATTCTGCTTTACTTTCTAAAATTTACTTCCATAAACTTGGATGATGGGTAGCAGTCATATAATACCCTCTAGTGATTTGTTGTTGTATTAAGTGTGTTGTTAAATATATAATAAAGAAATAAAATTGTTTGTTTTGGGTAATTTGTTCATGCTAACAAGGCTTCCAGTTTGTAGTTTTTGTGACAAAAGATTTATTTTTGTTAGACTGTAGTTGTAAGAATTAGTTCTAGAGCACTCACAGTGATAGAAGAAAATGTTTGTTGGCAATTATGTTTTAACATTGTACAACATTTATATTTGAATGCTAAATATCCCTTTTCAATCTTTGTTCACAACTTTTTATTTGGTTAATTTCAGACAGTTTTTGAATATAAGCTAGAAAAATATGTTCATGGTGCTGTGAATACTTAAGTGTATTCTGAAATAATCTGACCATAATCGCACCAACAAGCTATTGAATGCAATGTTGCTCCGAACCCTTGTTTACTCAAGGATGCACTTGCTCAAAACGACAAACAAGATTCCAAATGTGCTCAATGGGGTTAAGATCGATACTCAAAGCCAGCTATTTACACCATTCAGACAGCAGGACGGATCTGGCGTTAACACTATCCTGGAGGAAAGAATATGAACTATGATCAACACGAGGAAAGTCGATAGGTTGCTCATCTCAAGGAAGCATAATCATTTCCTGTCAAATTGTCATATTTCGATAACACTCACAGAAGTAAAATTTTAAAGGTTTTTAAGGAATATGTGCTTAATTCGTATTAAACATTTGACTATTTTCAGTCTAAACGAATCTAGATCAACAGCTTTTTACTAGGTCACAGTATTAGTTAATAAGGAACTGTCTACCTAAATCTATTATTTATTGGACTAACTTAGGCATAGGACATGGACCAACTTTCTAATTACTATTCAAGTACGAAAAAACCTTTTCAGAAAGGTTCAAGATTCTTGTCGCTTGACATTACCAGTAAAAAGAAACATCACGTTCCTAAATCATTTATTTATTTTAAATCGCGATCACAGAAAAGTGTACACATTCTCATTCCAAACGGAACAAACAGTCGTAGTGGTGTTCTCGATAGTATATGAGAGATATCTCATCGAGATGTGGTTAAACATTTACAAAAATACAAGTACAAAAATTGTATCAACCAAAAAATATTAGGTTAACAAACATCAACAAAGACGACAACATTCCTGAATAAAACACAAAAAATAACAGGATTGAACAAAATACATGTAATTCAATTGATAAACGCATGTTTATGTGATAATCAACAGGTTTAGAATGTGACAGTGTTTTATTTCTTATTGAATAAAATGTGTGGCCGATTTTCAAATTGTTTTAAAATGTTTTAACACTTTCTTTCTTCTTATGTTTATTCTGATATCTCTCTCTTCAGACGCTGGTACTCCTTTAGTCTCGTAACTGCGTACCTGTAAACAATTTCAATTTCTTTCAACATTTAATTGTAATTGCATAATTGGATAATTGAATTTCTATAAGCTAACAAAATCAATAAGCTGTTTCGCCATTCATTTTGCTATTATTTCTGTTTTAACTACCTATGTTCAGTAAATTCACTATGTATGTTAAGTTATGTAATGTGAGAACTGTACAGGTGAAGGATTTTTGTGTCTAAGTGTCACAAGTACATCTATTAAATAATTGCTTAGATAAAAAGTATGTGTTAACATTATCCTTGGGTTGGTTGGGCCTCCAATCATGACTCTCCATGTATATCGTACAACCACATGCCCTTCATTTATTTGAATTAGAAGTGCACAATATACAACAATTCAATAGAAAAACAAGTAAAAGATCTCACGTTATCCATTGGAAGTCGATCGTAGCATGTTCGGCTTGATGAAGACTCCACAGACTCCAGAAGAAATGAGAAGCCTGGAACAATTCAAACAGTAAAAAAAGAGGTAAATGTCACAACATACTCCATCCTCCCCCATCTACCCCTCCTCTTCCTCTTTTTAGCTCATCTGGTCTGAAAGACCCGATGGGCTTATGGCATGGCATGGCGTCTGGCGTCCGTCCGTCCGTCCGTCCGTCCGCCCATCCGTAAACTTTTCACATTTTCATCTTAATTTTGAAACCAATGACTCTAGAGAGCTGAAATTTGATGTGCAGACTCCTTGGCCAATGGGGATTCTAAATTGTAGATTTCGTGACCCCATGACCCCAAATGGGGTCACAGGGGTCAAAACCTTAAAAACCTATTTTCATCTTCTCCTCCAGTTCCAAAAGGTCTAGAGAGCTGAAAAGTTGTGTGTAGACTCCTTGGCCAATGGGGATTCTAAATTGTAGATTTTGTCACCCGATGACCCCAAATGGGGTCACAGGGCATCTTCTTCTCCAGTTCCAAAATGTCTAGAGAGCCGAAAAGTTGTGTGTAGACTCCTTGGCCAATGGGGATTCTAAATTGTAGATTTCGTGACCCCATGACCCCAAATGGGGTCACAGGGGTCAAAACCTTAAAAACCTATTTTCATCTTCTCCTCCAGTTCCAAAAGGTCTAGAGAGCTGAAAAGTTGTGTGTAGACTCCTTGGCCAATGGGGATTCTAAATTGTAGATTTTGTCACCCGATGACCCCAAATGGGGTCACAGGGGTCAAAATCTCAAAAGCCTGTTTTCATCTTCTTCTCCAGTTCCAAAATGTCTAGAGAGCTGAAAAGTAGTGTGTAGACTCCTTGGCAAATGGGGATTCTGAATTGTAGATTTCGTGACCCCATGACCCCAAATGGGGTCACAGGGGTCAAAACATGTTTTAATCAAAAGTCTGATGAGCTACAGAGCCCATGGCTCTATTATTTCATTCAAAATTTCAAAATTTTACATCTTTCATCCTTTTCAAACTCACTTTGATAATCTGGATCCTGTAACAGTGCTGTAACAGTTACACTGGAAGCGTCTGTAAAATCTTCAAACTAAGTAAGTAATATAAGCAACTGAAACCTGTAGACTAAATCGTATTGTAACGTTGACGACTGGTATCAATGTATGTGATCGTTCAACCAATGAAATGTTTTTATACAAGGAGTTTCAAGCAAAAAGTCAACCCGGAAGCTCATTTTAGTTTTCTAGCAAGTGAGTGAGTGAATTGGAGTTTATAGCAATTTCACTGAAATCAAATCACCAGTATCAACATAATATAAGAAAGGAAGCGAATCAATGATTCGATTTCAATGAGATTGAGTTTATATCCGTGTGGGCCATATTTCAGTCATTAGGGGCTGCCTATTATTCTCAAGAATCCAAGTCCAAACAAAATCAAAAGGTGCCGTGATTATTTGAAAACATACTGTAAACCTGATAACTGATTCTGGAAAATTAAGTTTGTGCGTTATGTAACGTTATGATTTGGGTTAAGAAGCTTTGATATATCTCGAATGTGATTGACTAAAGCATTTGATTGATTTGATTTGATGTTTATTCATTAAACCACTTAGACAAAGTTGTATTTACATTGTACAATCATTCTAACAAAAGTCTATATCCTATCCAAAAAGTTCTTTCTTCAGTTGATAATACATCTTCAGTCTGGTAGCTGCGTATCTGAAACACGATTAAAATACATCTCCAAATTTACGATTTACATACCTTTTCAAAATTTGATTATGGCTATTAACCCGTACATGCTAATCGCTTCAGTATAGTGACAAAATGTTATTGTTGTTTAAATTGTCACTTGGTAAAAAAAAACGGACAACGTACTCGTGCACGATTTAAAAAAAAGTATCTTCTGAATCTTTGAACGTGGCAAATTATTGAATTAATTTTCATTTTAGTAGATTGTTTTTAGCTGACCTCTATACTACTCTGTACATCTGACCTATCTTCTTTTGAACAAGATTTTGACTAAAATACGTCAAATGATCAAAAACCATAAGAAAATGCTTTTTCGGGTGATGACTAACTATATACAAATAGAAAAGTCGAAAGACAAAAATCTTACATTATCCATTGGAAGACAATCGGAGAATGCTCCGCTTGATAAAGGGAACAAAGAGACCAGAAGAAATGAGCAGCCTGAAATAATTACACTTTATCTGTATTTCAACTTTATCGTATCTACTTTGTTACTAATACACTAAGTACAAACATCGGGAAGAAATTATTTTGAGTATAGATTTGTATAGTATAGTGTGACATCAGAGAATAAAGATACACTCACGAATTTTTGGACCCACTGACACAAATGCCCAAACTATTTTGTCACAATAGTTATATTCTGTTATATGACCATAGGCTTAGTTTTGTAAATTGGACCTCTAATTAAGGCATCTGCACGTATATCGTTGTGTTTTTTAGTAGCTAAGTTAATTTCTTAATTTGGTAAAAATTTTAATAATAATTTGGGAGGGTTTGATTTTCGGCAGCAACGTACGGTTTTGGGTTCGTATCAATACATGCACGTAAAGAAGAGCACGGAATGTCTGTTTCACATCACACTGCAACTACAAAAATGCATCTTGCTTTGCTGATAATATATAGAGGTTGTTATGGGATACCTATAGCTAGGTATGTTTGCCATCAATTGACAACTTTTATTCTTTATACACATAAGACATGTTGTTAGTTTGATAAAGTGAAACGGTTTCAGTTTTCACCCACCATAGAGCAAATCTTTGCCTCCTTGTACATCACTTCTATATCTTCATCTCCTGGAGCCTGGCGTCCTGTTAGTCTGTTATACTCCTCCAGGTATACACGTATCCATGACAACTGGTACTCTTTATCCGGGTACTTACTGTAGTCGATGGTAGCTTCCATCCCTGCAGAAGTGAGGAGAGGAAAAATAACATAACAAAATGAAAGAAATTGTCTTTCTGAATATTAAGGCATCTGATTTATGTTGGTATTACAAAATTTGTATTTCTTACTATATTGAGTTTAATATCAACTACAAATATCCATTTATATATCGAGTATTTATAAAAAAGAAATTTCGTTGGAGACTACACGACTTCTACTGACTACTACTAATACTACTAATACTACCACAACAATTTCTAAATCTACTTAGATGTTACATACAATGAAATTAATATTTATATCAATTACCGCCATATTCTGTAAAGTGATCGCCGATGTCGAACGCCTGCCAGTTGTAGAAGGTATATTCAAAATCAATGAAGCCAAGTTTATCTGAAATTATCACATAATCATTGCAACTTAAATTGGACACACGCTCCATTTTGTTGTTGTTCTTTTTCTGCACCAGTTGCCCTTTTAAAGGGGCAGTAGCACGTTTTTAGGGGGAATATAAGGTGATGTCAGGAAAATTAAAATTAATGGTCCCAATTGAAAGACAACGTATTTAAACTAAATGGAGCAGTAATAATTCAAATATATAATGTAAAGTTTAGCCATGCGATTCCTTTTTCTTACACAAAATGAATTAAAGGTGTTCACACAAAATGGCCGCCAGTGGATTTGATGTGAATGTTCATACTTTGTCCTCTGACTATGGATGATTGGCTAGTGTAATGAGATTTTTGACACTGTCAATAATACATTTAGCATTAAAGCTTACAATTATCAGTGGAATTTTAGAATATAAAATTATCAAAAAACGTGCAACTGCCCCTTTAAATACCTTTGAATCATTGATTTGACAACTGCATGGGATTTACAAGAGTAAACGATCCCGATTATTGGGAACTGCAGTTTCACGAAAAAACTCATGTTTAAGAAATATCACAAGTCCATTCGATCTTTTTTAAAATAGAAGGACGATGTATAATGAGAAATCTAAAAGAGACAAAACAGTGACGAGATATCAAATATAACTCCCCTGATTCCCACTCACTGTGATGTTTATCATAGATGATGTTGTTCAGGAGAAGATCGTTATGACACAGCACCACATCACACGTCAATGTGTTCAGGTGTTCTAGTACAGTAGAACATTCAGCAACGAGAGTTTCCTTGTTACCTATCTCACGAAGGAATCTGGAAAATGAAACAAATAATAGTAATAATACTAATATGTACAAATGATTAAGTAAATGCAACAATCCGAGGCAAAACATTCTATCGCGCATAGTTCTGGCTTAGAATACCGAGAAGACAAAAGAATCGCAATGTCTAAAGCGTCTCGGACAGAAAAGAATTAGGAATAAGGAGTCTATATCAGTAAGCAAATATTTATCGTATGTCGTACACGGAGACACTCCTTTGAGAACTCACAAAGTGATCTATATTATCACACAATTTGCGATAAGTTGTGCAGAAAATGATATTTATACATTTAACAATCTTAACAAAAACAAACATTCATGTTTCTCTCACTTAGGAAATTTGGACAATCACATATTTATAAAGAAACAGGGTTTTATTACATTTTTTTAAAGAAGTTCAATTTGGTTTCATCATTGATATTGATGCAGCTGTTTGTCGAGACAGGAAGCAGTTGCTAAGAAGCTCCGTTTTGAACAGAAAAGATAAAAAAAATGCGGCCATTGTGCGCATAACAAGGTATACTCCTCCGCAATTTTAGACTTTAAAGATACAGTTGCACCACTAAGAACTAATGTTTCTGAATCCATATGATTGAAAGAAAAATTTCAAGAAGTTAGTCGTTAAGAGCCTAGGTCATAAGAAAGGTACTCTTTATGCACGAATTTACATACAAGAGCAAATGTACACACTATGTAAATATACATACTACATATACCTCCTATTCACATGTTGTTAAGCAAATATATTGTATTTGTCAATTAAATACACCACTGTTATACAAATTATAAACCAAATGGTAAAACTATTTGATTCTAGTACCAGATTTCATGATATTAAAGGGGCAGTAGTACGTTTTTAGGGGGAATATAGGTTGATGGAAGGAAAATGAAAATTAATGGTTTCAATTGAAAGACAATGTATTCAAACTAAATGGAGCAGTAATAATTCCAGTATATAGCGTTAAGTTTAGCCATGCGATTCCTTTTTCTTACAAAAATGAATTAAAGGTGTTCACAAAAAAATGGCCGCCAATGGATTTTATGTGAATCTTCATTCTTTGTCCTCTGACAATGGACGATTGGCTTGTGTAATGAGATTTTTGACACTGTCAAAATAATACATTTAGCATTCACTTATAATTATCAGTGAGAAATTTAAAATATAAAATTATCAAAAAACGTGCTACTGCCCCTTTAAGACGTTTTGGCTCCAAGAGGAGGATAGACCTCATCCTGGATTAGGTTCTAGACTAGAGAGTAAGGTCAAAAGAGAGGACAAGGGGTTGTTGGTGTCACGTTATCAAACACATTTTTATGATAATCAGTGAAAATAATTTTAATATGAAATTTTGAACAACAATATTTGAATTTGACATGGAAAAATGTTTTAGACAATTTTAAGACAGTAGCAAACTTACTACGTTATGAATGGAAGAAAACCTACCCAACATAATTATGAAATACTACCTTAAAATATGGAAAATAAAGAAGCATATAATGCCTAAAGGTATTGTGGTCTGAAAATAAGTTTTTGTTTGGCTTTATTTACAAAAATGTACTATGTAGACTATTTAAAGAGGACTGAAAAACAGCAGATGTTGCTTTTTTTATCAAACTATTATCATATTCAGAATACATCACGCAGCACAGTCGTAACATGTTTGTAATTAGAACTTCTCCAAATATTTATATTATATTTCTATGTGATTCTTTCTATTTTATTTTTAATTTTCTCTTTTCAATCGTACTATTCTTAGGTTGTTCATGAATTATTCTTACTCTTGCTGCCTCTCTTCTTTACTGAACGATTCTGGAAGTATGGAGATGTAACTCTTTAGTTTTGAAGGCAGTTCCGAGCTTACACCTCCAGGTGGCGTGGATGACTTCCTCAATGAATGCAATAGGGCCATCTTCTTAGCGATAAGGCTGAACAAAATAAGTAAGTAATTATCATGATGTAGATAAATGTCATTGAGCTTGCAAATGTTTTATTGTCAGAATCTCTGTTAAACAGATGACAAATGTTTCAAGATGGAAACGTACCATCGAATCCTGTCATCTTTGACCATATCTACGTACCATCGTATCCTATCATCTCTGACCATATCCACGTACCATTGTATCCGGTCATCTCTGACCATATCTACGTACCTTCGTAACCTATCATCTCTGACCATATCTACGTACCGTCGTAACCTATCATCTCTGACCATATCTACGTACCATCGTATCTTGTCACCCTGACCATATCTACGTACCATCGTAACCTATCATCTCTGACCATATCTACGTACCGTCGTAACCTATCATCTCTGACCATATCTACGTACCATCGTATCTTGTCACCCTGACCATATCTACGTACCATCGTATCCTGTCATCTCTGACCATATCCACGTACCATTGTATCCTGTCATCTCTGACCATATCTACGTACCATCGTATCCTGTCACCCTGACCATATCTACGTACCATCGTATCCTGTCATCTCTGACCATATCTACGTACCATCGTATCCTGTCACCCTGACCATATCTACGTACCATCGTATCCGGTCATCTCTGACCATATCTACGTACCATCGTATCCTGTCACCCTGACCATATCTACGTACCATCGTATCTTGTTATCTCTGACCATATCTACGTACCATCGTACCCTGTCATTTCTGACCATATCTACGTACCATCGTATCCTGTCATCCCTGACCATATCTACGTACCATCGTATCCTGTCATCTCTGACCATATCTTGGTCCAACGTGGTCCCCTTGACGTAGCCGTAGACTATCCCGTTGTTGAAGGTGCAGTAGACAGGGGGAGAGAACCCTTGCTGACTGAGAAACAAGATGGCGACCTTCTCTGCTGCTCGGTCAATGATAATGTCGGTGTTCGCTCCATTTACCCGTATCATAACCATGTCGTCTTTGTCTGTGTCTTTCTCAAGGTAGCAGCCAATCATTACGTTACACATTCCCTCAGTGAAGCGCTGTGTTGGCAAGGAACCAATGTATTATTCTTTGTTCATGGTGTACGACGTTTCGACACAAGAGGACGTACTTGAGAACGACACAAGGATCTGTGTCGAAACGTCGCACACCTTGAACAAAGAAGTTGTCATCCATAGGCTACTTATATTCCTCTTCAACTTCTAAAATGCCTCTCAAAGAAGTTACAATGTATTATTATTGAAAGTAAAGCTTAAAATATAAATTGGATTTTGAAAGAAGTCGTTTTTTTTATTAAAGAAAGGGTCCTGCAACGATTTTATAAAAAGGAAAGGCCATGGCCAAATGTATACTGCAGCAGCAGTTCTTAAAGCCCCTGTCACACTTCAGCGTATACTCATTGCGTACGAGTTGCGTATTGCAATTTCACTCATACGCAGCAATACGCAGCCGTTCGCAGGATTCGCAACTCTTACGCACCTTGGTTGTGTTAAGGTAGTTTCCTGAACGTTGGCATGCGCTTTGACCATTTCATACGCTTGATAGTTTTTGACATGCTCAAAACTATGCTGCGTATGGTTAACACGCAATGCATCGGTTTTACATCCGTCAAGGGCGGTACATGTACGTAATGTAATCGTGATGAGTAAGCACTTCATGCGCAGTGTAAGTTGATGTCCCGAACTAACGCATTGGTAGCGCATAGAGGACGTACACAAACCGCTCTTCAAGCAAATGTAGCACGTAATAAGAACGATCTCAAACCGATTGATAAACAATGGAATAATGCATTGTCCAGTTTTTCCTAATGAGTAACGTATGCAAGCGTACTCAAAGCGTACATCGTAAAATTGATAAAGATACCACAAAGAAAGGGTTGGTTAGCATAATACCTCCGTACATTATTTGATAGTTTTCATTGTGTCTCCTTCTTTCATATAGCACTATCCAACAATTTTCATAACAACCGCATGGAAATAAACATTTAATTTAATATTAATTAAGCAATATTTTAGAATGGATGAAATATTTGTGTTCATGATTCTAGTAATTCAAATACTATACCTGTGCATTATTCCATTGTTTATACAGGAGTTATCAGGATAATCTTCTGGTCAAGTGTCTAGGTAATAAAATTTTTTAAATAAGTGTTTTTGCAAATGTAAGTTATTCTTGAAAAAGGCAGTTCCGGACATAAAGCGACAGGATGAAACCGATGCTATTGTTTCAGCATGACATAGTGACTAAACAAATCAGAGAGGGCGGGTGCATGTAACAAAACAAATCCGACCTAAGCTTTAAAGGGGCAGTAGCACGTTTTTAGGGGGAATAAAAGGTGATGTCAGGAAAATGAAAATAAATGGCTCCAATCTAAAGGTAATGTATTTTAACTAAATAAAGCAGTAAAAAATCAAATGTATAATGTAAAGCTAAGCCAAGCGATTCCATTTCTTACACAAAATGAATTAAAGGTGTTCACACAAAAATGGCTGCCAATGGATTTAATGTGAATCTGAATAATTTGTTCTTTGACTATGGATGATTGGTTTGTGTAATGAGATTTTTGACACTATCAAAGTAATACATTAAGCATTAACTTACCATTATCAGTGAAAAATTGGAAATATAAAATTGTCAAAAAACGTGCTACTGCCCCTTTAATGGAGAGATGAATTTTTGTCTTCCTGTAATATTACAGTTCTAAAAGTTTCATTACCTCAATCGAGTGGTATGTATTCGTACAAAAATGATCAAGTATCAGGCGAAAACTGCGGACTCCCATTTAAGTGGGAACTCCTTTTACAAGTGATAGAGAAATGCATTCAGTAAACTTAACTGTAATTTAGTACATTTTTTGTTTAAAAAATTGTCTTGCAATTGGTAACAAAGCTTTTCGTTTTCGCGAGAGTATATGTAAATATTACTGACGAAAATTAAACCTACACAGACAGAAAGGATTGAAAATTATATAAAGACGTAACGGACTCGGAATATGTTCGCTTTGTTTGCGCAAGGCATGCGGTAGACATAAGCTGTGAGCGTCTAGAGTAGGGTATATATACGCTCTACATATGCAACCATCTGCCACAATAAAGTGGGGATACGCAAATCATATGCATCTCCAATGCACCCCAAACGCAAAGAGAACGCAAAGTTCGTAAATCAGTCGCTCCATGTGCGGTACAAGTAAGGCAAAATACGGTAAATGTTTGAGCGTACTGGCTGCGTATGAAAAATTGTCCATACGCAACTCAAACGCTCTTGCTACACGCTAAAGTGTGACAGGGCCCTAAGGTATAGTAAAGTTGAACATCGTTACTGACAACGGACTATTCCCCTAGATTTGGCTTAATATAGAAATAGACCTTATTCGCAAAATATTATCTAATATGGTTTCATTTACAAGGGCTTCAATTGGCCCTTCTTTATATATAAACGATGGGGGTACATCAGTGATGAATTCTTGATGTCTATCTTAAAAACATGTAAGATAACTAAACCTGTGTAACATATACGAACGTTATTATGATAGACAGCATAAATCATCTAGCTCATCAAATAAGCATAATATTTAAATATTTACCTTTACAACGACGGCTCTGGTATCCCACAGAGGTCTTACAAGTTTAATTATTTCTATGGTAGACTTCTCCAAGTTTGTGCAGTCGAATGAAACATCGAAATGCTGAACATCAGCCATTGTTGAAAAGCGAGTGTGTGTTAGCGGACTGATATTACTATGCAAGGTTTAAGTAGACTAGGCCAACAGGTCAGATATCAATAATATAGGTCGGCGTTTTGTCCACAGGTTGGGGTATTGTTGAAAACAACACTCGTAAAGACACTTTGAGTCGAGGATAAACCTATCAGAAAGGTCAAGGGATGTAAGGAAGGTAACAGCCCTCGGCTTTATAACATTATTTTCAAAATCACTTTTTCATTTAAAACATATTAATCCCAACACCTTTCTCAACCCGTTGATTCAATAATCATAAATATTGGAAGCCTACATATTTCCGACCACGATTTCATAAAAATCAAAATCCTGCGACATCATGCAAGTGAGGCAGTTGACAAACCCTTCCTGTACCTTCCCCGGACCCTGAAAGATCAAATAAAGAAATCATTATTAATCTCAAAATGTATAAATTTAAAGTATTTAAGTGGCTTAAATTGCGCGAGAATTATAACATAATTCGACAATACACGTCCTGTGATTTCGTCATTGCAGTCTCTCTGAAAACTAAAAATTAGTTTTTTATATGCGATAAAAAAATAGTACCGATATCGTTAAGTTGAATAGCATCTTGTTTTATTGATACATGTCCTTTATAGGGGAGGGTTTCCATTGTGTTCTAGACAACAGGTGCTAGACACACATGTGTTGGTAAACATTCAATATGAATGAACTTCCAATGTAAACAAATATCTGATTTCATGGGAATTTTGATATTAATTGGATATTGGTATGTGAAGAAGAAAACAATTCATGTCAGGCGATGAGACGAGACGGTAGGACTCAACAAATTTACTTTCTTAAGATACTTTCTTCAAACTTAAAAATGTGAGTTTATATACGAGAGTGACATTTAACCATTGAGATTCATCATATGTATCAATTTATTTTCTTTAAAGATTATCTACACATATAATGTTTGTTGCAATTTTGCTGTTTGAAATAAATGAAATAAAATAACTATTGTGATAACTGTCTAAAGGATAAAGATAAAAGAACTAACTACATAGAAAAGGTGATAATCTAAGGTGTATAAACCTTATTGTGTATTGCAAGCACGTCGACTGGATATTTCTTCGCAGAGCATTATCGGTAATTTATCATTTAGGATCGACCCTGACGATCAACCCAACTCATCAAAGCAAGTAGTTAATATATATACCCACATATCTAGATATGCTATAAACCACCTTCTATTTTTCAGAGTCTGTCGTCCAGACCCTAAAGTAAAAATGACGACCAACCAAGACTAAATCTCTCATCTGAAGTTAAAGCATCTTCTTTATATTACATGAATTTTGAAAAATATTGTCAATATTGAAAAAAAATACTTCTGAGAGTAAATGTTAGTTTGATTTGTTTGTTCTTTACAAGGCAATGTTTCTATTTTCCTCTTAACAGATGCAAGGTTATCAAAAATTAATTTCTGTCTTTGAGGTTTTAGATCGAAAGTTGCGAATGATCTAAAACCTCAAAGACAGAAATTAATCATCTTTTATTCGTAATATACGTGTTGTTTCTGTCATTATCTTTATTTTAAAAGTAAATTAAATTAGAATTAAATTAAAGATTAAATTGTGATGAATTTTACCTTTAAGAACATGATAAAAACATGTTTATTCGATCAGATGAAATTTGGACATTTGACTATCCCTATATAGCCAGGGACAAGAATACGAAAGAAACAAGAATAAACATTTTAATCATCGCATATTTCCGAAGTGGTTCAACATTCCTGGGCAGTATGTTTGACGCCAACAGTGACATCTTCTACACAATCGAACCACTGAGAGCAGTTTATGTTGCCAAATCAAACAATACAGAGGATCTATATTACCTCGACGGATCTTCATTGTAAAACAAACATTACTACATATACAAATATACAAATAAAAACATTGGATGACTCTAACTTGATTTATCTTCGTAACAAAAAGTTCATTTCGATCATCTTATGAGTTGTTTTCAAATCAATCAATCAATCAATCTGGCTCGCAATCGTCATTTGTGTATTTAGATTCATGTTCCTCTTAATATCATGGACAGAAAATTTACCTCTTCATGCAAATACATTATTTTTATATCTTTTTCAAAGAAGATATGTTAGCGTGATTGGATGTAAGTGACAAATATGAGTATTTTATACTGTTCATACGGTCTTTTTTCTCCAAGAAATGCTTTTTTTGGTACTCCTTACAGCGGAACATTGTCTAGATGGTAAATACCCCTCATGAAAAGTTCAAAACTTTTTTTTATTAAATCAAAGAAAATCTAAAATTCTAAAGTTTTGTTCAGGCCAATAGGAGAGGAAACATCTCTTAACACCAACAGGGACTTCTTCAGCTGTCATCTGGACCGACCGAGCATCAACCAGCTGATCGACCCGTTCTGGCTCCTCACAAACAAGGGGATTCAGTACAGACAGTGTCTCAATGTTCATTCTGCTTCCAGGTACTCATAGAGTATCAGTATAGACTATAACTTCTTGTGTTTTGATATCAATACTTTCAAAATAATTTAAATGAACTGTTGTAGTGGAATTTTAGAAGTTGGTAGAATACGAAAGACAAAAGAAAATGTTATGTATGAACAACTTCAGAATCAACGGCATAATCATGTATACCGAAACGTCGCTCCTGTTGAAAATAAAGAAGTTGTTCATCCATAGAATTTCCTTTGAGTTAAAACCTAGGCCTGTTTTATCAATGTTTATCCATTTCGTGAATGTCTCCATCTTTTTGAATGGCATCTGACGTCTTCAAGAGCATTGGGATTAAATTTAAACCAGTAGATGCATTTGAACGTAATTGTTACTTAAACTTTCACTCTGGTTAGACATCTATAGGTAAGTTTCGATACGTGTCTAATGAAAAGACAAAAACCTAAGTGAAGACTCAAGTTACCCTTATATCATTGGTTATGATTTTCCCTTGGTGGTGGTAGATAAACATCAATGTTATACTTTTATAATTTGATACAAAATCAGGTACTGCAGCATCAATAAAGTACATTATGTCAGTGTTTGTCCCACTCACCTTTTCTGTTAAAAAGGCACAATGCAGTAGAATCTACACGAGACTGTCTTGCCCAGCTAGTTTCAGAGTGTCGAAGCACAAGCATCAGAACCATCAAGATAACCCGCTTGCTACTGAGTTCAGTTATGTAGCACCCTTTAAGAACCTTATGTCACGGCATCATCATCATGGTTGGCCTAACTAACGTTTTACGCTTCTAACATATAGTCTCACTACAGTAGGGTCAATAAAAGACGGTCTTCCCTAGCTTATGGCCACTGTCGGAACACAGGTGTCAGGACAGTCCACTTGTCAATAAGTTCTACAGCACAAATTACATACCTTATGTCAAGGCATGATTTTCAGGGTTAGCCCAACTAACTCTTTTCGCTTCTTATAAACAGGGACAATGCAGTAGCAGCCATACGGGACTGTCTTCCCCAGCTAGTAGATCAGTGTCGAAGCACAAGCATCAGAACCATCAAGACAATCCACTTGTCAATGAGTGCAGTTCAGGAACTACTGAAGACTGATCCTTCACTGAAGGTCCTTCACCTTGTTAGAGATCCAAGGTCAACCCTTCAGAGCCAGATGAAGATGCATTTCAATCTTGATGGACACATCCAACAACATCTTCGGGAATATTCTCGTCAATTTTGTGAAAAAGTATATGATGACGTTTCCGGGACCTTGAAACTGTTGATAATGTATCCCAATAGGATAAAACTTCTATTCTATGAGGATCTAACTGCTGATACCAAGAATGTTGTACATGCACTGTATGACTTCCTAGGCTCCCTTTAGACAAGATGTCATCGAGCATATAGCTAAATTGAAATCCAAGGAAGAAACAAATTGTGTGTTTTGTCTTGGCAGAGGTAATGTGACACACCAACTAGTTAAATGGCGATTAGAAATGAATTTTAATGATGTTCAAGTGATTGAGAAAAGCTGTAAGGACTTAATGCATGTTCTCGGTCTGATTCCTTCAAGAAATGAGACTCACTTACGCAATGTGAAAAATCCACTACGCATACCAATGAACATTTCTGACGACTGATTGTAATTTCGATTTGGCATGTAGTTTTGTTGTTGTTTTATTGTCTGTTGTCAAATTTTGTAAATATTAACATCATTATGGATGAATTGTTTTACTCAAATGTACCTCATATATGTTTGCTATGTTTATTATTTGACAGTCAATTTTAAACGATACATTTATAGTCCTCCGTTAAAGACATCCCCTAGATATCGATAAACATCAAGTAGATCTCCCTCACTCGCAACACCTGTTTGAACTGAACACATCAGGACATTCTGAGAGGATGTAGTCTGTTAGATGTAGTAGGAACCCAGGAACGATACAACTGTAATGAAGGTATCTGTATGTACCTATTACAATGAAATATATCCATTCATGGTCGTTGGTCCAGTGTACGCAATCTCTCAGAGAGTTAATCAATATCAAAGAGTGTATGATATCACTCCCTTATTACCTGACTCAAAATGTATCTAATTGAACATGAACATAAAAACCTCATTGTAACGAAAAAGATGGTTTAGGCCCAGGAGCTGTAATTGTCCAAAACAACCGCAATGAAGGCATCTGCAAGTACGTATTACAATGAAATATATCCATTCATGATTCTTTGGTCTAGTGTCCCCAATTTTCCATAAGGTTAATCAATATCAAAGGATATATGTTTTCACTCCCTTATAAACTGATTTAAAATGTAGGCAAGACAGGATTGGCCTTACAACGCCTAAGGGGCAAGTGCTTATTGCTTAGAGTTACTAGTTTCGTCCATTGATCTGGATTCGTCAGTGTGAAGAAGCAATGATTCTGTCTCTCCTTATATACTCTTCTGTTAGGTCACGTGAGTTTAAGGTTCCGACCAAATCGGTCCAACTTCCGGCCAAGATTATACGGCCGTAAAGATCGTGGGCTGAAACTTCCCACCACGTTTTTATTTTCTGGATTTAAAATGTATCTAATTGAACATGAACATAACAACCTCCAAGATCTCTGGTTGTAACCTTGGTCAGACAGACAAACCACGATGGCCACCGCTGTTAAAAGTACAGATAACAAATTAATCGACTGTGGTTAAGGCCGTAGGCAAGAGCCTAAATCAACATATCAACAGAGATATGTGTCAACACTTTCTAATCTCGGACACGACATCAGCCGAAGTTATCTGACTGTTACAGCCCTTGTGACATGAGTCAGCTTTTCAAAATGGCGACCAGACATGATAATATTACCGTTATAAACTGACCATAGGAATACAGGAGAAAGACTTGGACAGTAAAAAGGAGAGGAATATGACATCGTTCACTCACCAAGGTAACTATATCAACTGTAATTTCATTTAAATTGATAGCCGAGAAATGACAAACATATAGGCCTACTCAAATTGTTTTACACTTTATTGGGGGATAGTTTCACAATGGATATTATGTAGCTTATGTTGTTTTTTTCTAAGGCCGTCGTAATCTTGACATCATATCTTAAAATCTTGAATTTGTATATACATCTTCTTGTATAGGTATTGTCGTTATTTGGATAAATAGTCCTTCTTTGGGCGAGCAAGAAAGTAAAAAGGGAACTATTTTCTCTATGAAAATAACTATTATATCGTTAGAGGCTATGGAAAAAGTACCTTGCCTTTTTTCGAAAGAATAATAGGAAATAAAGTTCAAGTTGTATGGAGAAATAGGACCAACATGACAGACTAGTACTATGATAAATTGTTATCAATAAATAGATAAAGGACAAAAATATACAGGGACTTGATAATCAAATTGACATTTACGAATGTACCATTGTAAAAATATATTTCCAGATCTCCAGACTCTAATGGACGCTCCCCCATCTTACGAAGAACTTTTTGGATCTCAAGACGAAGACCAGGAGGAGCAACAAACATCACCAACCGAGGTGTCAGACGCTGTGGCGGAGTTCCACGCTCTGGAGGAAAGTGAAAACAGAAGGTTGAGATACAACCAATCGTTGGTTGTAGACACACGCGCTCAACCACCGGAAGCGCCCCACTTTCTGGCACCTGACCTTCGACCTTGGATGAGGCGTGGGGGACAAGGCGAAGGGGGAAACACTTCCGTGACAGAATTTGGTGCGCAGTGGCAAGGTCAGAGGCCCCGAATGCCGTCTGCCCTTTATGGGTTCAGGCGGGGAAATGAGAGGGCCATATCTTCATTAATTGGTAGCCCCTCAACCAGGCCAGAATCGACAGATAGATCTCGGACCAATGGGATAGCTTCAATGACAACTGGAAGGTCTCAGACGAATAGGATAGAAACTAGATCAACCGGAAGTTCTCGGCCGAATCCAACCCGTGTAGAAGCAAGGCGAACCGGAAGTTGTACACAAACCCAACCACATTCGAATCTACCAAGAACAAATCAATCTGTTAACCAATCACGTACGAGGTTAACCGGAAGAAAGCCAATACTAGTAGATGCGAGTTCAAGCTCGTTTGGATCTATAAACGGTCAGGATTGTAGGGAACAAAGATACGAACTGCCGAGAAGGTATACCCTCGTGGAATCTTTGTTCGCTCCAATGGAGTACGGACCAACCAGGAAGAAACCTCCGAGGATACGGGGCAAGGACCACCCCAGGGGCTGTGCTGTAGATTAACAGTGACATTACATTGTGATGGTAAACTTTGCTGTTACGTAGGCCTATCTTGAGAGTCAGAATATACACTCTCAAAGAAAAAAATATTGAATTGGCAATTACATTTCGCTGAGATTATTAATTGTGACTTAATATATACACACTATCGAAATTATAAGCAACGTATGTTGATATTATATATGTATGTCCATATATTTAAACGTGAAGAGTCAAAAGCAAATGAACAAATTCGGAATGAATGAAAGTCATAGATAAAATTGAGTCATGAGCCGAAATGGTTTACATGGTTCCTTGAATTTAAGATTAATTGTAGTCGTTCTACCAAAATTAAAATATTGTAAATTTTAGAAGAAAAATATGTGAAAATAACAAACGCTAATAGCATCTAATGTATCTGATGTTTTGTTTAATCACGTTCACACTGTCCTCGTAATGAATCTGTACAGGTGTAGATAAAATAAGAGGTCAACATCAAAACGTATCGAGTATGTTTGTTATATCTTGACACGTTTGATAGTTGGTTTAGATAAAATGTTGCACTTACACTAATGCCAATCTAATTTTGAAAGGCATTTCAAAACATAACCCCGGAATATGCCAATACTCTTTTTTTGTCTTTCTCTGCTGAAGAGATCGAATGACAATTTTATTGATTATAAAAATCTTAAACTCTAAAAAGATATTTGTGTTTAAGATTTCGTTGATTATGGAATTGTAAAATGTATCAAACGTTTTTAAGTGATTAAAGCTTTACTTCATTGTACATAAAACCAACTATATATGACTTGTCTTTAAGGGGGCAGTAGGTACGTTTTTAGTGGGAATACATGGTGATGTCAGGAAAATGAAAATAAATGCTTTCAATTGAAGAACAACGTATTTAAACTAAATGAAGCAGTAATAGATATAATGTATACTAACAATGTAATATAATGCAAAGTTCAGCCAAGCGATTCCTTTCTCTCACACAAAATGAATTAAAGGTGTTCACACAAAAATGGCAGCCAATGGACTTCATGCGATTCTCTATAATTTGTTCTCTGACTGAGGATGATTTAATAATAATAATAATAATGGGCATTTATAAAGCGCTATATCCATACACAAGGTGCATGCTCAAAGCGCATTGAAAATAAGAAAATTTAAGGTGATGAGATGAAATGCTATGAAATAAAGCCTAAAAGTAATACTGGTAGCATTGATTAAGGATATTTATAATTAGAGTCTATGGGTAGAATCTATGAATAATAGCTAGAAAATAGATGAGTTTTGAGCTGTGATTTAAAAACAGTCAGTGAGGATGACATTTTGATGACATAAGGAAGTTGGTTCCAAAGTCTTGGAGCAGTACAGCTGAAAGATTTGTAGGTGTAATGACATTTTTGACACTACCCAAATAAAACATTTAGCATTAACAATTTCTAGTGAAAAAAAAATAAATTTTAAAAAATCTTGCTACTGTCCCCTTAATCGCCAGTCGATTTACTAGTAAAGTTTGTATCGATGTCCCCTCGATTGTTCTTGTATAGGCATGTATATATGTATCATGTAAATACTGATTAAAACTATTTGAAAAGAAATTGAACATTGAGTTTACTTCATTTTATTAATCTTTACCGATATACATTTAGTATGAATCCTCTGAAGAATCGGCCATTACTTATTGCAGATGATATGACAAGATATAAGTATTTACTAAGAATGTATTAACTTCATGAATTTGGCACGCCGGTAATGGCTGAAATATTGCCAAAGCAGCGTAAAACAATAACTTACTCACTCATGAATTTGAGAATATTGAATAATTTGAGAATATCATTATTTACCTTTAATATAGATTTTTTACATATTAATTATTATCAATGTTGTGTGTTAAACTGTAAAATTGTAGTAAATAATTCTTTGAATAACCCGTTAAATAAGCTATCTATATTGTTAAATTAATGTGTAAGTTAAACATTTGAAATGAATTTGAAGTTTGTATACAGTTTTTAATCTTGTTTTGGTGTTAGAAACGTTCAGTTCGTAACTAACGAACGAAATGACCGGTTCAAGAGACTAGTTCTATTACTCTTCTGTTTAACCTCTGTTTATGTCATCCTGAAACTTTCGTTGAACTTCTTTCTCAAAAATGAAACTAAACCCACACACATAAGGAATGACAGCATACAAAATACGAGCTGATTGAATCCATTAAAGAAAAACAAAATGAAACCATGTCTTCAGAAACCAACTAAAACATTTTTTTAATTTTCAAACGATATATGTTCTTTGTTTCTAAAAGACATCTTTAAAACAAGGTCGTTTTGGAACTAGACGAGATTGAATATTCAAGAGAGGACTTTTCATCGTTTTAATTTACCCCCAACAGTAATGGTGCATCAACAATTTAATATCACAGACATTGTCGATAAGAACTTGTTTTAATCACATTTCAACAATTCATTATTTATAAACATTTTGGCCAAGAAAAACTCAAAAATCGATATCATGTACTAGAAACAGACATAAGATAAAAGTATTATAACCTTGTTTTACATTGTGAATAACTATTTACAACAAAAATCATAAAAGAACCTAGTTGGAATTGTAATACTCAAAAGAAATCGTTTCGAAATCAACAGTCGGTTATGAATCAAAAGCTAACGGTTAAGATCCTACAAATTGTGTCACAATATCACCTCGGCTTGGCTTCGAGGGCATCATGACATAACCTGTAGAAACATTCATCCATTCACACTGTGTATATTGTGACGGCGCAGATCTAGCACGTTTTTAGGGGGAATATAAGGTGATGTCAGGAAAATGAAAATCAATGGTCCAAATTGAAAGACAATGTATTTAAATGGAGCAGTAATATTTCAAAGATATAACGTAAAGTTTAGCCATGCGATTCCCGGTTTTTCTTCCTCAAAATGAATTAAAGGTGTTCACATAAAATGGCCGCCAATGGATTTTATGTGAATCTTCGTACTTTGTGCTCTGACTATGGATGATTGGCTTGTGTTATAAGATTTTTAACACTGTCAAAATAATACATTTAGCATTAACTTACAATTATCAGGGAAAATTTGGAAATTTGAAATGATCAAAAAACGTGCTCCTGCCCCTTTTAGACGTCTGTACACGAGGAAGGCTTAATTATTTGTCTAGGACTCGTCATATTCAGGACAAAGTCACAAGCTACTGATCTCATCCCAAGTTTACTAATCGACGTGACCAAGACACAATACCTGTATACATGATTGGTTATCAGTGATTATCAGGGTCGGGTGTCACATTGTTGCAATCTACCGCGTATCAACCATCACACTATAGGATGTCGGAGAAGGAAGGTAGGATATATCTGTGTCGTGTGTTGAAATAATTTGAGACCAATATGAATGAATTATACTATATCAATATATATGATCTGAATGAGTACTATTTTGGAGACACTCTGCCTATCTATCTATCAGCTAATAGCAAGTTTTAAACACTCGTAGACAAAACTCTTCCTCGGTTTTTTTTGACAATATTAAGATTCGGGGTCGTCACGTCATCGTCAATGAAAGCAAAATTCAAAATCTGTAGGAGCTAGCTCAAATTAACTTGGTATGTGGATCAATAAGCATGAGCAGATGTCCTTCAGACGGTTTTAACTTTAAACTCTGGCGGTTTTCATGGAAACGTAACTTCGAATTTCGAACTTCGAACCTTGACCATAACTCAACTCCTTGAGACTACTTCATTTTATAAATACGTCTGCCTTTTGATTTTATTCTCCTTTACATTTCTTTTTTTTGACAGTTGAAACATAATCGGTCTTCTAAAAAGCAATGGCAACTGAAAACTCTAAATGAAATCTTTTGCAAGTTGCATTTAAACGACATATTGGTATAGGTATTATACATAATCATCTTTGTTTATATTTTGATGACCCTCGTTAATTATTGCATTTATACCAAACATTGGTATAGGTATCATGCATAGACATATATGATTATATTTTGATGACTCTCGTTAGTTATCGTTATTCCCTTTTAACAGCACTCCAGCCCGGCGCGGCACCCCCCTCGTACAACCAAGCTGTTGGAGGGGGGTACGGGACCCCCCAGGGACTAGCACACCAGGGGTACGGCCCCACCCCCGGAGTACCAAGCTACGCCGCTCAACCAGGGTACAACACCAACTACGGACAAAATATCGTGGTACGTTGAGTCAGTATAAAATGTTATTTATAAAAAAAGGACTTTAAAACCTATGTTTTGTTTTATTTTGATGCTTCATATATGGATAGGGTATAACATGTTACTATTAATATGTTTACTTAAACATGGAATGAAAGAGTATTGCATATGATTTGAGACCAGTCTTCCTTTTCTTCTTGATAAATTTAGTCGTTATGCATGATCAATTATTTAGCCTTTAAACCTGAGATAGTTGAGCTGAATCACACACAGAGTCTTTTATCGCTAAGAAATTGCATTTGAAAGATATACAAGAGTTATAATATACTCTACACTTATATTAAAGGACAGCAAAAGATTTATTCTATAGATTCATTGTCTTGCTAAGGCTTTAATTTAGCGACCAAGTCCCCAAAAAACAGGGAAGGCTCTTTGGTTTGTCTTATTATTATGTTACCAAAATAGGCTACATTGAAAAGTAAAGGAAACAAGGGAAAGAGGAAAAACGCATTGATTATTAACAAATTTTGAAAACAAACAATTAACGCCCTAAACATCTGGATACGGTAGTGTTGGTACAACAAAAGCCTCAAAATGTCCAGAAACTTCATCAGGATTGATTAAGAATCACACTATAAGTCTCAAAACGATTTTTAACATAAATATGAAATAAACCTCCGAAAAAAAAAACTTAGCGTATTTTGCTCTGATAGGAACTTGCTATCAATGAGATTATATCATATTATATAACATTCTGAGAGTTTTAGAAAAAAAATACTACAAATGTTGTCACTCCACAATTGCACTGAATCTAACAGATACGACAGCCGGGCCACTATGGAGGACAGATGTGTGATGTCCCGGACCACATGGGTCTCGCTGTCCTGGCTACTGTCTGTTGTTGTTGGCCAATAGGGATCATCGCCATACTTAGAGCACAGGACGTAAGTTCCATGGGTGACAATCTCATTAAAAGGAAATATAAGATTATCGAAATCTCATTTAAACAGACTATCAGAAATCTGATCAAAACAGACTATAAGACATCTCATTAAAAGCTGATAGGAGATCGCAAACCGTAACTTATACAGATCAGACCAAACTGAGATCGAGTTTATCCCGAGGGTTTGGAAGCACCGTTTTAAGTCAGTCTGATTAAAATCGGCCTAGTTCCGAGGAATTAAATATTCAAAATATCAACTGCACGAAGATATTGAATCCTCTACACTAGGACCTAGTGGAGAGGATACCTATCGAGGTATCATGTTCGATTCCCATAGAGTTAATATTTTAAAACCTTTATTCCTCGGAACCAGGCAGATATTAATCAGACTGCGTTTCAAGTGTTTCTTCAAAAGATTATCAGCCATTTTTTTAAGAAACGCAAAACTATCATTGTTACTTTTTTGTCAAATTTTTATTTGATATTAATCATGAAATATTTTGTCCCATGTTCCAGGCCCGGCGATCTTTGATGAGGGGGGATACGGCAGGGGCTCTGATGCAGTCCTCCCAGGCCAAGCGTTACGCCCTCATTTCTATAGGATTCGGGGCCTTTATCATCGTCTTCGCAATCATCGTTGCCGTAGTCGTCGTTGTTACAGCTGGGAATCAGTAGTTCTATCTTAGAAAGTTAAAACACTGTGTATACTGTCGTATGATATAGAATGTAATTACTTTAGAAAATCAGTGATGTTATTGCTGGAAAACATTTTTTGCAATTTTTTGCAAACCGTTTTCTAACTATCCTGGATTATCCAGCGTAATTACGGAACGTTCACTGGATTATCGAGGATCGTTTGTATTCAGAGATCTCATTTGGATAGTGAACAAATATAAAACTGTTATGTCACACTTTTTGCAATAGTACAAATTATTGTATTCGAGACGGATTGTGCTAGTTGTTTAGCTTCTAGTGTGGTAATTGTTAGCGCGGTGATGCCTAGCTCTACGTGTAGATTTGAGTCAAGCAATGGCACTAGGCAATATGTACTATTGCCGAAAGTGTTATTCCATTTGTAGTCGTAACTTAAAACAGGATTGAACATTTATATTAACGACTTTAACAAACTGATTCCTATTGGAAGTTGGAACAACTGTGCATTTTATTTGTTTGTAAATACATATGTAATGAACACTGTTTCTTGATAAAAAAAAACAAAGCAATTAAAAGTGTTGATAATATTTGTTTGTCGTCTTTAATTACAAATATGTCAGGCTTGAAATGTGACCATATCTATATATGGAAATCGAAAATCGATTTTTTTTTTTAGATTTTAAGATAAACAACCATAAAGGTTTTTTGAGCTGGGCGATGGAGTGTTGTTATTCATATATGAATATACGGACACAATCTAAATAAATTTAGTACAACAGGTTTTATATTTGGTCATACTGTTGATCTAAGATTGGCCCGTAAGGCGGGTCATCCCGCTGACCTCTGAAATCAGCCGCTCGGCCAATCAGAAAAGTTGCCCTAGCTCGCTGGAAGTTCGAAAAACTCAGCAGCACATCTTTTGAAATGGACGGTGATCGGAGCTATGTCATTCGGAGCAGAGCAGAGCGACCATTTCGATTAATATTCCGATTGCTTGGATGTATTAATAGATTATGTTTTTTTCTTTTAAAATGATTTAGCGTATTTGCTAGTTGTCAATGACAAATGATGATTGCACATCGCACAGATACTAACGTGGCGAATAATAAGCACAAAGTTTGAACATCATAAATGTCAATATTTACGAAAATCATCATGCAAGGGGAGGTAACTCTTTTTTTTAACCAAACTCATTTGCACTAATTCCTTCATTACCATCCAAATAATTTAAAAATAGTGCTTTTTTGTCAATCATAAAACTAAAACTATTTCATACAACCAAAATAAAATCAACATACTGATATTTTTCTTATAAGGATCAAAAGCAAGGTTATTTTTCACAATGCACACTGTTATTGAGAACAGGCCATAAGTTAGTATATATTTCTTCCGTCCACAAACTCGGGGAGCGACTATAAACTGTTTGTGACATCGAATTTGATTGATCAAATCGCGAATTCCTTATTTGCATAGGAAAGGTCACCGGGACGACCTCGCACACTGGTCAATCTTAGATCAACAGTATGACAAAATAAAAATCTGTTGATCTAAATTTATTTAGATTGATACGGACACAGGTGTATTTGAACACAGGCAATTAGAAACTATGATTAATCGGAATCCCCACGTTACCATACACCATTTAACTAAGGGCAGTCATTCCAACATATAAAAACCCTTTTCATGCAATGAATTAACCTTTCTATGGCAGCTTTTAATTCCGTATAAGCCCAAATTTTGAACCCGTGCAGAAGAAAAGGTTGTATAATGGAGAAAAACAATTTGAACATTGTATCAGGTCAAACTACATCCTACTTTGGTAAAAAAAAAAGAGCAGTTCACGAAGGTCTGATTAAGAGTAACAAGTCTTAAGATTTAGTGTGTGGTTAAATGTGGTTAATATCTCAAAATACGTTCATATGTTCTCCTTTAAAGAGCCACTTCTCATTAATTGCGATCTTGAATTACGTTCCTTAAAGGGGCAGTAGCACGTTTTTTGATATATTTTTATAAGCTTAAAACCGTAAGCAGATTTATAATGGCAAAAATGCAGTTCGATTAGTCTAATCGTGTTGTAAATATTTCATAATCTTGCTGTATGTATTCACTGACGTTATTATCCGACGAATAGGTAATGAACAATCGTTCATACTTTGGCTTGTATTTATTTAGTTCAACCTTTGTTAACAAACAGTTTAGCTTTAACATAACTATTGCTCATATTTGTCATAACAATTGCCGTACGTGAAGCTCCATAATAATCAGCAAACCAACACTTCCTTTTATTGGCCCTCGGGAATCTTCATAAAATGCTTAACCAATCAGATGTCTTATCTCTTTTCCACAATGCTGATGAGGTGCGAAGTTAACTTCCTCTCGTAATGCGCATGCCCAGCAGTTTGCTTTGTTCTGCCTTTGTTCTGCCTTTGTTTACATTTGGACTGAAATTTGTTTGCTCAATATTTACGATCATATTCAAGTCTGGTGACGTTCTATGCGAGTTGGACCGCAAATGCATCCTTAGAATACATCATGCCCCCTACACGCCGTTCTCGTCGTTCAAGCAAGATCTCTCGTCCGATCATCGAAGATTCGCAATCGTCCGGGGAAGACAATGGACACAATGGCGCCTCGACAGACACTCGACCATACTCGCAATTTCCAAGGAATTGGTCCATAGCAAAGATCAGCGAGTACGTACATCGGACAATTGGAGTACGTGTTCCCGAGGGATTGACCAGGAATCAACTGCAAAAGTTTTACACGGACAATCTCAATCTAGCGATTTCTCGATCTCAAACAACATCAGGCAGTGTACCGGAAGTTGATCTACCGAGGCCTAGTACCAGTGATGACACTTCAACAGACCCGCCATCGAACTCACAACTGTCAACAATGGTGACCAACCTGCAGTCGTCGGTGAATTCTTTGAGACAGCTGTTAAGTCAACACATGAACACGACTTCTTCAACGATGGGGATACCTACAGTATCACAATCGGATCAAGGCAGTGCGCATACTCTCATGACAGCTCAGTCAACCACCACAGCTTTCAATGGACAGGTCGGCCATGACTCAGGAGTTGATTTTGACCATATCGAAACAGTGTCACCAAGCCTCAAAAGAGCATTTGGGAAGGTAAAGACATAAACTTAGCTTTGCTTCTATGTCCAGATGAGATCTCTTCTTGTGCTAGGAAAATCCATATTGACAATATGGAACTGTTGTTAAAACCCACCAGTGATCGCAGGCTGCAGCAGCCACTCACGATTGAAATGTTTATCTTGGCCTTCACTAGGTATAAGGACATAATGTTAATGAGGTGGCCTCAGAGAAGCCAGGAGCTTAGTCGCTATCTCAGGAATGTAGTGGAAATGCACTCTATGTATCAAGATCAAAGCTTCTACCACTATCACAAACGTTTCTCGGCCAAAGCAGCGGCAATCTTAGAGCAACAGAACGTCAAAGTTAACTGGGCCAAAATTGATGACCAGCTGAATCGGGCAATATTCACCGGCCGACGCGTCAATGCTTGTCAGTTATGCCAGGACATCGGGCACACCAGTCAATTCTGTCCCCTTGTTTCAAGTGTGTCAGCCCCAAGCCCATCATCAAGTCAACCCGGAGGGCCAGCACCACCTCGCCGTCCCACGACGGACCGATACGGTAGACAAGTGCAATTTCACAGGGGGGTGCCAATCTGCAACAACTTTAACTCAGACAAGTGCATTCATCAGCCTTGCAAGTTCGAGCATGTGTGTAGCCTCTGTCGCAAACCTCATTCAGCCAGGAAGTGTCGTCAAGGCCACGGTGATGAGGACACCCCAAGACACAAATCAGGCCAATCCAAACAGTGACTCGGAGCAGTTCCATCTACCATCGATGTGGATCTTTTAGAGGCAAGATTGCAGGACTACCCAGATGTAGAATTCTCAAGCAATTTAATCAACGGACTCAGACATGGTTTCATGACAGGGATTGATAATCCGCCAACGACATCTACCGTGTGCCGCAATCTTCTCTCAGCTAGACAAAATGAAGAAGCAGTTAACGAGCTGTTAGATGGTGAACTTTCAAAGGGTTATCTCATCGGACCTTTTGAGATATCTCCCTTCCCAGTACATCGTGTAAGTCCCATAGGCATTGCTGAAGGAAAATACTCAAAAAGAAAAGACTTATAGTAGACTTGTCTTCTCCACACAATGATGAGGACAATCCTAGTTTAAATTCTTTGATAGACAAATCTCTATACTCCCTAAGCTATGTTAAAATTGATGATGCAGTCAGGATCATCAAAAGAGTAGGCGGGCACGCCTATATGTGCAAAGTCGACATTACCGATGCCTTCAAGTTGATCCCTACTCATCCTACAGTGTGGCATCTTCATGGAATAAGTTGGCACAGTAAATTATTCTACTATACCAGATTGGTGTTCGGATCAAGATCTAGTCCAAAAATCTTTGACTCGCTCTCGGTGGCCCAATGCTGGATTGCCCATAATGTCTACTCCATTCAGCATATATTGCATCTGCTCGATGACTTTCTGACTATAGACTCCACTCAGCAACAAGGGAACAAACTATGGCTAAACTGTTACATCTCTTTACAGAGCTTGGTATCCCCTTGTCAGCTAAGAAAACACTTGGTCCAACAACCTGTCTAGAGTGTTTAGGGATCATCTTAGACTCTGATTTGATGCAATCCCGCTTACCACGTGAGAAAGTACTCCGGATAATTGACTTAATCAGCTCTGTTGAGGAGAAAAGAAAGGTGACAAAGCGCACTCTCCTTAGTGTATTTGGCCACCTCAACTTTGCCAGCCAAGTCATCAAACCGGGAAGAGCCTTCGTGAGCTACCTTCTAAAACTAGCACATTCAGTGAAACACCTACATCATCACGTTACCCTGAACAAAGACTGCCAATTAGATTTCAATATGTGGAAGGAGTTCCTCACTACTTGGAATGGCAAATCATTCTTCTACGAAGATGAGTTAACAGCCCCTGACTTTAACCTGTTTACAGATGCGGCAGGTTCGATAGGATTTGGTGCTTTCTTCAAAGGGCATTGGTTTGCAGAACGCTGGTCCCCGCAGTGGAGGGTGGCAGCGGACAAGAATTATTCTATAGCAGCATTAGAATTATACCCTATCGTGATGGCTGCTGCAGTGTGGGGTCATTTGTGGTGTCGTATGAGTATCAGATTCATGTGTGATAACATAAGTACAGTTAGCATTTTGAACAAGTGCCGTTCCAGGTCCCCTTTCATTATGCGTCTGATACGCAAACTAGTGTTATTAGCAGCTAAGTATAACTTCACATTCTCTGCTTCCCACTTACCTGGGAGAGACAACATTATAGCTGATGCGTTATCTCGTCTGCAGATCCAGCGATTCCGACAGCTCGTACCAGACGCGGATCCCAGCCCGACCCAGTGCCTCCAGCTGACGCAGGTGACCGTGCCTCCAATAGTACTCTCAACCAGTTGTGGGAGCAAGCCTTAGCCTCCTCCACTCAAGTGATCTACAAGTCAGGTGTTCAAGCTTTTCTAATGTTCATGGCCATGTGTGGTGTCGTTTGGTGGCCATGTGTGTTACCCCAGTTGAGTGAACAAACACTTCTACATTTCGTGGACCACTGTCATCATAAACTAAAGCTAAGCGTAGCTACCATTCGTTCCTATCTATGTGGAGTGAGGTTTGAATACCTGAAATGTGTAGTGGATAATCCATGGTCTTCGGGCCAGTTACTTAGACTAGAGACCATCATGCGTGGCCTTAAACGAGCACCAACAGCTTCTACACTGACTCGTTTGCCTGTTACTGTTAATATCCTTCATAGCATGTGTGTAAGATTGTGTGGTGGCCTATTCTCTACCTACTTGGATCGTTTGTTTAAAAGTGTGTTTAGTTTAGCCTTTTATGCATTTCTTAGATGTGGAGAATTTACATGTGAAGCATTTGACGATACGAGGAACCTTTCAATTAGCTCAGTGTGGTTTTGTGACAATGGATCTAGTATTAAATTAAGACTCAAAACATCAAAAGCAGATCACTTCCACAAGGGAGTTACCATTCATGTGACCTCAGTTGCTGGTCCTACATGCCCTGTGGCTGCTATGAAAGGTTACTTGCAACTAAGAAAAACAATAGACACTCCCTCACATGCCGCTCTATTTGTGACTGACTCAGGTGTACCACTCAATAGACTATTCTTCATCAGATTGATGAGAGAGACTCTAACAGCTATTGGGGAAAACCCGAACAACTACAATGGACATTCCTTCAGGATTGGTGCAGCCACCTCAGCAGCTATGGCTCGAATCCCTGATCACCTAATTAAGACTATGGGACGTTGGAAGTCTGATTGCTATGTCAGATATATTCGTGTAAATGCGGCCTCCATTGCCAATGCTCAACGTACACTGGCAGATCTTTCATTGCATCTCTAGTCATCTTTTCTCTTTGTGTTTGGTAATTCGTTTTGGGGTATTCTCATGATATTCTTCCATTCATATCATTCCATTGTGGCGTTTATTAATCATCATGGATGATAATTCATCCCCTCCACTCATGTTTTAATAACTAGCTCTGTTTTGTTATGTAACAGTAGCCAAAACTGGACGACTTCTGAGGCTCAGAATTCATGCCAGTTTTGGTCCCAATGCTTGGGCGTAGTCAATGCTTGGCTATGTACTACCGTGTCAATTTGTATTAACAGTAGCCAAAACTGGACAACTTCTGAGGCTCAGAATTCATGCCAGTTTTGGTCCCAATGCTTGGGCATAGTCAATGCTTGGCTGTGTACTACCGCTTATTACCACCAGTTTGGTATCATATCATGTTTTGTGCCAAATTGGCCCCATGCTGGGGCTTGATCGATGCTCGGTCAAGGGTAGTCTAGATCAATGAGAATTCCCCATAACGCCAAACCTGTGTATATATTAAATCTTTGAATGTTACTGTTGCGTTTGTTGTCATTATAAATTGAATTACGTTCCTTAAAGGGGCAGTAGCACGTTTTTTGATATATTTTTTATATTTTAAATAATTCACTGATAATTGTAAGTTATTGTTAAATCGGTTATATTGACAGTGTCAAATATCTCATTATACAAGCCAATCATCCGTAGTCAGAGGACGAAGTATGAAGATTCACATAAAATCCATTGGCGGCCATTTTTGTGTGAACATCTTTAATTCATTTTCTGTAATAAAAATGAATCGCATGGCTATACTCATTCTCTCCCCACAGAGGCAACTGAGTCATACCCCAGTTAGCCTCTGTTCCATTACGCAAAAATCCTGGGGTTCCGGCAGATCGCCCTAGCGGCAAAAAGTTGTAACTTGAGATATCTCCCTTATTTGCAGCCAATGGTAACATCTTTTGGATGTCCACGACTTCGGGAATACTCAACGGTCGCTCAGTGACTTTCAAAAGAATCATGCCTTTAGGTTTCTTTTTCATTAACAGTGTGAGTCTCAGAGAGGGAAACTATTTCAAAATCAGATATGTCTAGGGTTTTTCATTAGAAACATATTGTTTTATAATTGTGTAAATTGTTCTTCGTTTTATGATAAATTTTATTTTAATAATTCACCAAATAAAAAACGAATGAGAAGGTAAAAAGCGATTGTTTTGTAGAAGGAATAGTTATCTCCCTTTGATGCGGATCCACACGGGAATAGCCGAACTTTTGCGAATTACCACTTTTGAAACGGCGTCGCTGATTGCACAACTAACTTCGATTGCCTCCAATCAGATTTCTACTTTTCTATCCCGTGTATTAGCCGTAATAGAACAGAGGCTAATTCAGGTATAACTGAGTTGCCTCTGTGGGGAGAGAATGGGCTATACTATATGTTATATTATTTGAATTATTACTGCTCAATTTAATTTAAATACATTGTCTTTCAATTGGAACCATTATTTTCATTTTCCTGACATCACCTTATGTTCCCCCTAAAAAAGTGCTACTGCCCCTTTAAGAAATACTACACATTTCGTCTTACATCAACATAACATCAAGTCTCCAATAATCAGAATAAAATGAAAGCATAGAAATTTGCCTCTCAAAGCAAATAATTTCAAGTAGATAAGAAAATAATTGAAAGCTATGTTTATCGGAATGCATGTTATAAAATACAGTTCATTGATAATAAAATGACAATAATATCGGGCTTAGCTATAGAACGCAACCTTGGCTTACACAAGCTATAGACAATCAAAATAATCGCTATAATATTGTCACATCGAATACAAGATTTATATTTGAATACATTGATCCGATAACATCATTTTTTCCTTGTAACCTGCTATTTCTGAGAGAGGTCTATATTTAGCTCTGTCATCAAGGGCCCTTTTAATGACAACACTAGCAATTTTCTGTTATTGAAAGATGGATATAGCTCCATTACTATAAATACATAATGTTTTGAATATGCTCAAACGTTAAGTAGATTGAGAATCTTGGTTTATTGGCATAGCTTTAAACAATGCACCGTTTGCACTGTGTTTAATGAAACATAACCCAAAAGCAACTTTTGTCTTACTTATAGGTGTCACCGGTTGAAACCGGATCACGCATTCGTAGACTGAGCTCAGTTTCAGCAGATATGCACACATAGGAAACATACACGATTGCAGATTGTCGTTTTAATCATGAGATAAACACTGATAACGTATCATAGGTAGATAAGTGATCATAGCACGTAGATATCTTCTTGGTATTTTGTAGCTGATGTCACAAATTGTATTCATTAAGGGACTAAAATGACTGAAAAAGGAGGTGAGTGGTCCTGATCTTTCTTATCATTTCCGAGTCACAATAATAACCTTTATTAAATTCATTCATTAGGACTGTAATTAATGTTTACAATCAATCAATCTTTATTACTTTGCAGTGGAGGTCATAGGCCCAGTCTACATTTCAGGTTCACAGAGCGGTATATGTACATGTATAAATATAAAAAATATAATAAACAAACAATTGACAATATATCATTGGCGTAACAATATATCTCTATATGAGTTTACAATCCTTTACAATTCCTATACATTTTCGAATTCAAACCCTTATGGTTAAACAACATCGCCAGTGCTAACTACACCAGCAGTAAACCAACTCGCCTCGGTACATCATATATATTTCTAGCAATTAAGAACTTTTGACTATGACATGGGTAAGACCACTGTATTCATATTGCAAGGGTTGACGCCGAATGACGAGCCTCCTCCCCCCTACCCTGGTTCTACCGGGTACTCATCACAACAGCACACTCGGCAACCTGGCCAGTGCGCAGGCCCATATGCAGGTCAACAAGGAATACTTCCGGGTCAGATTGGAGGACAACCGTCGGCACCGTATGGGAGCCAGCAACAAGTTAACATCGTGGTGGTGAGATCAACTGTGACATGAAATATTATGAAGATATTTGATTGTTGACGATGTATAAAACATTGAGATAGACAGATAGATAGATAGATAGATAGATAGATTTTATATCATGTGGCGCAGCTGTTGTTCCGACGTGCAATAGGTCTACCTTCTTATGATGATTAAAAATTGAAGCTTATGCCTTTGGTACAGAACAAATGATAGAATACCGACCTATGGAGAGCTCCAATTTTTAAAAATGTATTTCTTATGTGTGAATCCGGATTCCGCAAGTACATGAGTGTTCCTTTTTCAATTTTCATTTAAACAAATATAATATAATGGGTTTTCCAGGGACCCGTATCAACATATTTGTATTCAGATTCGTAGTAAACCATCAATAAGGGCGTCATGAAACCGAGTTTTAATTTTAGTGTGCAATATCATGAAGAGATAATCGAGACCAAACTAGTGAGCCTTGGTTTGGGTGATTTCAGTGCCCAGTATTAAAAAGCTATTTGTTCGATTATTGTCGATTTTAAATCAAACAATATTTCTTCTAGCGCATATATAAATTGTTATTTCTTCTGTCATCCAGGTATCTCAATCCCGTCCGCCATCTGTCGTGCAAGAACCTATCCCGGACAACATGGGGCTTGCTATCTTCGCCACACTTTGCTGCTGTTTCCCGCTCGGGATTGTCGCCATCATGAAGGCCTCAGAGGTAAAACCTTGGCTTTATTGTCCTCTTTGCAACAATGTAGTTTCAACAAGACTCCGAGTTAAGAACTTCACAAATATTTATTGCATTTGAGACTGCTTTATAAGCAGAGAAAAAACATGTGATGGACGAACAAACAAGATACCTCTCTCTCGCTCTCGCTCCCTGTGTTGCTCTGGGCCATACATCTCCAACTCTCTCTCGATTCGTTTATTCGTCATTCTTTGTGTCCACTTTGAGAGGCATTATAGAATCTGGTTGATGAAGAAGAACAATTTCTTATGGATAGTCAACTTCTTTATTTCATGAAATGCGACGTTTCCGTGTAGATACCGGTAACTGCATCTTTTATGTATTTTGGCTACAACCACAGTTCCTGGTTTTGGTCTTGACTTTTGGCTTTAGAATATCATGGTTCTCTAACGTTGGAGTTGAAAAATGTTAAAGGATTATAAAGCGTTTTTGAAACTGTTTTTCTTGTAAGAATAAACCAAGATTTTGAAAATATTTACCCCTTCAGACTAATGAAAAATAACCTTGGCCTTGGTACTTACAAATTTACCAAGAAAGTGATACATCAACATAGTCCGCTGTATAAACCTAGTAATTTATGTCTTGGTAGCCTACATCAAACTACTCAATTGTATAAACTATTTTCAATCTATGTATATATTCATTCAAACAATCACGTGTAGCATCACTTGCTTGATAACGGTGTTAGTATCTACACCAAAACGTCGCATTTCATGCAATAAAGAAGTTGACTATCCATAAGATTGTTCTTCTTTATTCTTTGTGTCGCATGTGTCTCTGTGTGTGTCTCATCCCCTTCTGTTACTCGTATTGTCTTGCTCTCTATCATTTCGTTTAAATCAGGTTTCATTCCAGGCCCGGTCAGCTGCAAGCCGCGGCCATCTACAGGATGCACTCTTGTCCTCCCTGCAATCTAGAAGATACTCACATTATGCGGTTGGGTGCGGTGTAGTGGTGTTGATAGCCATATTAATTTTGATGTTGGCTCTCACTCTTAGCTAACTGCTTCAAGTTTACTGGCACTACGTACAGGGCGGGTGGACAACAATGTATGGCTTTGGGACCTTCAAAAAAAACCACCGGATTGTTGAATATAGGACTAGAAAATCAGCCTCACTTCAACCTAGTCCTCCCGCAAATCAGCTTTAAATCCTATATTTTACCTATTACAGGCTTTCGAAATCCAAACGAAAGAATCTGAAAGAACGATGAGCAAGTAGTGGACTTAGAATTGTTCCATGTGTTCTTGAAGTAGTTAAAGAGTTGCATATGCGTCTTTTGAAAAATATTTTCTCACAATACAGGCTTTTTAAACAATTGTCTTGGAATTGTTGTTTTATCGTTTGAGAGATGACATCAACCTAATTAGCCTACACAGGATCAACACGATTACTATCAAGGTTTAACACGGTAAACAGATAACTGTTTCGTCAGACATTAGTCATCCAAGAACATGTTCCAATCTAGTTGACCAACCTTCCCTTCAGTGACACGTTGTTTTCGACGGGCATGCTTCTTAGAACATTAACACCTGACAACTCGGGATACGAGGGGATATAAAAAAGTTTCAATTATCACAACGAATGAACTGGTGAATACGGACCAAATGGTCGCTGTAGCATAAGTGATCCTTGTCTAGTTTCTGGGTCAACAATAGTCTTTTCTTCCAAACACTTCCCGCGAAGATGAGCCAAGAAGTGGCCCCTCACTAACTGATGATATTGAAGTCATCAAAAGGTTGAGGCGCTGCTTTAAGAAGATCGTCGCGTAAATAGACAAATGATAATGCATGAAACAAGTCTGAGTTATGGCAGTGCATGGAACATACTCCATAACCAAGTTCATATGTCCAAAGTGTCAGCACGCTGGGTTCCTCGCTTACTGACTCCATTGCAATACAGAATCGAAGGGACATGTCACGGCAGGCATTGGAGCTTCTGGAACAAGACGAAGAGGATTTCTTCAAACGTCTTGTTACCGTGGATGAATGCTGGGTCTATCAATATGATCCTGAGACAAAAAAGATGAGCGTCACCACCTCCAAAAAAGGCCAAGGTGCAAAAGTCTGCAGGAAAGCTCATGGTGTCCGTTTATTTTGGGATTGTCGTGGCGTCATTTTGACGGAAGAGTCAGACAATTACTGGAGCGTATTGCTGCAACCTGCTGAGCAATTTACGATATACCATTAAACAGAAGCGCCGCGGTTTGATCACCAAAGGTGTGCGCCTGATAGCTGACAATGCCCCAGCTCACTCTTGTCAAGCAGCTGCTGTGGAGGCATGGCGATGTGGCTTTGAAATCTTAGCGCATCTCCGCTATTCATCTGATCTTGCACCAAGTGACTTCTTCTTGTTCCCCGAGATGAAAATCCACTTCGTGGACGTCGTTTTAAGGACACCAATGACATTATTTGAGGTTAGGAGGCTTGGTTTTCCATGAATCAGGGGTCTTCTATTCAGACGGTCTGCTTATGGCCAAGAAGCGATGGGGAAAATGTGTGAATATGTAGAGAAGTCTTAGAAACATGAGAACATAAGTACCTTTGACATGTGTTTGTGAAAATTGAAACTTTTTGATATCCCCTCGTATACCGTGTTACTGAACTCAAGGCAAGTCACTGTTATACGGGTTTTACAACTTGCATACAATGACAGCAGACGGTATCTTCCCGTGAGACAGAATACCTAAAAGACAGAACGCTTGCATGCGGTTCATGATGAAGTTCAGCTATTGAGAAAGGAATACATCACTCGGTAGAAAATCTTTCAAGCGTATATTTAGGAAACGCAATTGTAAGATCTGAAAATGGCAACACTTGATTTCATGTCGACATGCCGGGGCTGCCGTTTCGGTCATTTTGGTAAATTGTCTCCTATTAAATGAATTTCTACCGAGTGATGTATTTCTTTTCTCAATAACTATAATACCTACACCAGGAACCTCATGCAAGTATGATATTGGGGCTTTGTAGGTCAAAGAAGTGCTGCTTTTTTGTTGATATTGCAGGGTGCAGTGTCCAGGAGTGGTATCACATTACAAACGAGCCGTCCTTTATGTCCCTATGGACATTTGTTTGTCAATAGTGTCACTTCGATATAAGTAAATTGAACTCTTACTGACAATAGTCTATCATTTTTAGATAAGTCGCAACCAAGCATTAGCGTGTTTTAGAAAGAACGTTATAAAATAATAATTTTAAGTGCACTGAAAAAAAACCCCACTACTTAAAAAGGTATTCGAGGCTTAAAATGAATATCTTAAAAGGTTCCTTTTTTACCTTTTTTCCGGTTGCCATCCATTTTCAATTAACAAATTGAAACACAGAACGTTTCTATAGGGGTTTGACTGTATGTAGAGTTTTCTACTGGTAAAATTTTGTCTTGTCAACGGTATTGGATCATTTTGTCAATGGAAACTTAGATATATGCCAAAAATGACAGTACTAGCAACACTGTGTATAACCGTACACCGGAACTAGCGAGGTGTACGGCGGAGAAATGTTGCTAGCGAGGAGCGTGATCGCAAACGGGATCATTTAGAAAGCAACCATCGCTGTTTCATCAACGTTTTCTATGTTATTATCATGTCAATAGCTTTCCGAGACATAACTATTTAATGTCATATCCTGTTTATAGTCAGAGATAGCAAATATGTTCCTAACAACAGCATTACTCGCAACTGTCATTGTTACTGTCCCTTGGATACAGAATGACAAGCACATACATTTTACTAAGTATGTGTGCTAAAATTACCACATGATGTTGATTATTTGAAAGTTATGAAGTAAAATATTACCTAACTTTCGATTTCGGCTCCTCGCTAGCAACATTTTTCCCCGCCGTACACCTCGCTAGTTCCGGTGTACGGTTATACACAGTGAGCAATAAAAGTGACCGTCGACGTAAAGATCTTCATCGTATTGGCAACTCACTTTTCTGTAAGTAATTAAACAACTAGATTTTCAATCAGTTTAAAGAGCATGAACCAAGACATTCAATGAAATAAAATGTCAACTCTTTCGACAGAAATATTGAAATATTAGTCGAAAAAATAACATATTTCCTTGAAATACACTAAAAGTTGAATAAATTGAGTCATTGTATTCCTAGGACAGCGCTTAGCAGCAACACATTCGCTGGAAGACTTTCCTTCGTGATTTGACACTCGTATAAAATACAAAATTAATCAATTTTTACGGCATGACAGGCAAAAGATTGAATTATTGAAATCATTTAAAATCTTCAGACGTTAATTGGAAACAAATATACTGTTAACATGTGCGGTGAGAGATATATATCTAGCTTAAAATGTGTCAAGTCCAACTGTTGTTTTACTGTCCATCGAAAATCAGATCGTTGCAAATGAACAACTTCTTTTTAGAGTGGAGTGTGCTGACCCCCCTGTGCTGTTTATAATTTCTACATTAGCAATCAATACTGGCTCAAAATGTAGGTAAATAATCATGGCGGGAAAACGATTGAAGCGTCCGTAACATACATTTAGGTCTATACATTGCCAGATACGTTTACATATAGGTAGACGTATACATTATTGAAAGAGGCAGTCCAAGTCATAACCTCTGATTAAAAAGAGCACTTCTTGCGTTTAATGTTATGCGGCCAAAAACGTAGGCGTAATTATACCCCCGCCTTACAGCGTAAGTGTGGGTATATAGCGTTCATTCTTTCCGTCCGTCCGTCCGTCTGTCCGTCCGCCTGTCCGTCTGTCCGTCCGTCCCAAAACTTTGTGCGGAGCAGATCTCCAAAACTATGCATGCTAGCCTCATCAAACTTCATACACATGTCAACCATGATCCCTAGTTGTGCCTTTTGAGGGTTAGAACTATTTTTGAATTTTCATTTTTGCGGTTTCCATGGAAACGTGACTAAAAAGTGACTCTTTGAGGAAGTCGTTTTGTGCGGAGCATATCTCCAAAACTATGCATGCTAGCTTCATCAAACTTCATACACATGTCAACCATGATCCCTAGTTGTGCCTTTTGAGGGTTAGAACTATTTCTGAATTTTCATTGTTGCGGTTTCCATTGAAACGTGACTAAAAAGTGACTCTTTGAGGAAGTCGTTTTGTGCGGAGCATATCTCCAAAACTATTCATGCTAGCTTCACTAAACTATACACTTATCAACCATGATCCCTAGTTGTGCCTTTTAAGGGTTAGACCAACAAATTATTTTTATTTTTTGCGGTTTCCATGGAAACATGACTAAAACAGTGACTCTTCAACCAAGTCTTTTGTCCTGAGCAGATCTCCCAAACTATTCATGCTAGCTTCACCAAACTTCATAAACTTATCAACCATGATCCCTAGATGTGCCATTTGAGGATTAGACCATCACATTTTTAAAATTTTTGGAAACATGACTAAAACAGTGATTCTATGATAAATTACTTTGTCCTGAACATATTTCATGAAATATACATCTCAGCTTCACAAACTTTGCTACATATGTCAATCGTGATTGCTGGATATGCCTTGTGAGAGTTAAACGATATATATGGATTTTCTTCTCTGTGGTTTCTTTTGAAAACATAACTTACAAAGTGACTCAACAAAAATAATTTTGTCCTCGGTGCATCTCGTAGAATATTCATGATAACTACCTCAAATTTGAAACAAAGATCAACCATTATCTCTAGATGTACCCTTTTAATTGTAAAACCTATTAATGAATTCGGTATTTGGGTTTCAGTTGAAAGAAGACTTACACAATGACTTACTGTATACTCAGCTATTATACTTTAACCAATATTAATCAGTTTTACTATTTGAAATTCTTTGAACAAAGTGGGGAGCGGGGGTATATATGTGAGCGTTGCTCGCTTCTTCACTTGTTAAAAACAGCCGTTCAACGTTCCATCTCTGTGAGGCATGTCTAGGTGGTTGGCATGTAATGGCTGCTTACGTCTGCATTGTGACTGAGTGTCTACCTAGTCTTAGTACAGTTTCTACCTTAGCAATCTATACGACTAAGAATGTAAGTAAGAAACCGAGGCGGTAAAATGCTTGAAACGTGCGTAAAATACTTATATACACTTCAAGATGCATTCTTTCTTTGAAGAGGTACCTCTGTTTATAAAGAGCACTTCTCAGGCTAGAAAGGTAGAACTTGTTAGATACAATTAAAGTTAGTTTTGCAAGCAGCGACTCACTCAATTCAGTTATCAGAAATATAAAATATTTATGTGATGAAAAAAATTCGTCATTTGGACTGTGTACGTTCCAACTGCTGATTTGTCTAAGTTTACATTAATTAATTAATCTTAATCTTCTCTTACTCAGCCCGATTATCAATAGTCTCAGAAGAAAGTATCAAGTATGATGCGAAACTGTTATTCAAAGGGACAGTCCTGTCGGGATATTGTCCTGATGACTATGTAAATGGCACCAACAACAGATATGTAAAATGAGTCGACAGAACACTGACAGACCTTATTTTTTCCTGAAAATATAAAAAAAGATAATCATCTATAAAACACACGAGTAAGAAACAATCTTTTGAGTGAGCAAGCATTTTCTATATCATAATAGGTTATAGGATGTCTCTGGAGAGAGGTTGCATCTAATAGATGATGATCTTTATTTTTTACGGTTTTTTTTATGAAACTGATTTTAACAAAGTATTGGGATGTAAATTATTTTATCTTTTATCTACATTAACCTTTCTTATTAAAGGTTACACTGATAAATACACAGTTGTTTGTTTGTGGTATGCCGTTTTACGTGCAGAAAGTTATCTCCCCTTAAAGGAAATCGGAAACTTCATCTGCGCATGTCAAATATTTGTGTTTGGTCTGCATGGATTTTGACAGGGAGAGTGATTGGAAATTTACGTCTGGTAACTAGGTTATTGGAACAAGGAAATGTCTTCTTGAGGACTGTAGGTAAGCTTTCAAGTATCTCCTGTTTATGGCAGAAAAAAATACAACCCTGGGAATATATCTGAAAGTCTGAAATGGATTACTGAGTTTGTTTTCAAAATATTATGATTTTGGTGCAAGTGTATCTATCACGAAGCTAGTTCGAATATAGTGTTATTTGGAATCAAATCTATTTAGATATACTATTTGTTAATCGTTTCAAGACAAAAACGGATTTTCATAAATGAATATTATGCTGACTCAGACTGGATGTGTTATAATTATGATATACACAATAATGATAATGTTCATCATTTGCAATTCCTATCATAAATGAACTGTTGAAATTCAAGGGAATCAAGAATCGGGATGTCAGCATAATTTGTTTGACAGGGTTCTTACTATTACTAAAAATAGGTCATGACCGTCTCTATGGTCAAGTACTAAATAAAGCAAATGTTACCGCGTCTATAAAAAGGTCATTAGTCACTGCATAGCTTTATGCCGTTTCTGAGATCAATTCAGAGGTTTGTTAAATGTGTTGTATAGCTAGTCAACCATTCACAGTTTTTAATGTTTTATTCCAATTTCTTTTCAGATTAAGGAACTACAAGATGTTATCAGTTTACTGAAGGAGTATTGAAAGAAATTGAAAGAACCTACTAAAAGAAAATGGTAATAAGGTTGGCCCTTATGTTGTGGGTCTTATCATTTTGCACACAAATATCAAGAACATTGTTGATACTTTTGATAACTGCACATTATTTCCTAGATTGTATGTAATAGAAACATCAATGGTAAATTGATTTTAATGTTATAGAAATCAAAAAGTCATTTGATATAATTTTATGATAGCTACGCATAACTGAGTCTGATAATGAGAATTGAAATTAACAAACATAAGAAAAGAAGATGTATAAAATAATATTTATAACAAATTTAACTTTCAGTACATTATTACAATATATGTAAAGTTCTAGCGAGAAAGGAAATATTTGAATTGAATCTCACACGTGTGAATGTTCTGATTCAGTCTAAAGGATCAAATAAAGGAGAATGTGTCAAAGTAGTGGTGCGATGTCGGCCCATGAACGAAAAAGAAACAGCAAGTGGTTTTTCCAAGTAAGAATTCCCCTGTCATGGTTTGAGAACAGAGATTGTTGAGAGGTTATTTTCTAATAGAATTCCTGTTTCTCAGTAAAGGTTTACTCTGATATCTTGAGAACCATTTGTTAAAATGTTTTTTTAAAGTATTTTTTTCTTCAATATAAATGAATATTACCCTATAAGGATGCGCTGTATTATCGATATATCGGTATATTGCAATACAGGAACAACATGATACGAATCAGTACACACTTCTGAAAATATTCAATATATCAAACGTTTTTATACAAGCTATTTCCATCTTAGATTGCAAAAAACATGACCAAATAAAAGATGATTGACGGAAAGTTCTTTACAAAGTTTAAATTTGTGTTGAGAAAATCGGTATACAGATCATGAACAGTGATTGAAGAAATATCCCTTTCCAAAACAGCTCATAGCTGAGAAGTGATGATCATTCTTAACGCTCATATCAAGACAAAAAGGCATGCACATTCTTGAATTAAAGAAGTACCAATTTATTGCAATACGCTTTCCTTTATCGCAATATATTGCAATACAGAAATGAGGAACGATACCTATCCTTATTACCCTATATCAACTAACTCATTTTAAGTCTTCTATCAACATGAAGCCTGCTGTGCAACAGAATTATGACTCTATCTTATATTTCTATAATTATTGTACTCATAAAGTGATTTCAGAGAACCTTGATATTCGTTTGTTTTTGTCTTGAAGTTATTTTGTTAAGATTCTAAAACAGGTTAACCGTTAAAGTAAGGATTTTAAAAGGGCTCTCAAACACAGGTTGTATTTTATTCGTTTATATTGCAGTTACTGGTGTTGTTCATTGACAATCATTGTAATAAAAAGAATTTCCTTTTATGCTTTTAGGGTGGTGGATATGGAAGTGAACCGAGGTGTGATAGAGATAAAGAATAACAAAGCTCCAGCAACGGAACCTCGAAAAACCTTCACATTTGACTCAGTATATGACTGGGAGTAAGTATAAATGTCTAGATCAGAGACGAGTCTTTCAGGAAATGCTTCACAATGATCTTGAGCTGTGAACATAGTTAAGGGTCTTTTTCAAATTTCAAGTATTTTAGTTTCATTACATTTAATTGAAATAATATTCAAAAGGATCTGATCAAATGAGGCTAGGATTTGATATTTAAATTAAGCTTTAGAGGTGGAAGAAAATTATTTTTTCAGAATTCTGATTCTTTGACATTTGATATTGACACTACTTACAAACCCAAGCTCATACCTACTTTACAACATAATCAATACTTACTATAAGTTGATAGATATGCAATATCATTGGATAAAGATCTATATTGGTTCACTGCGTTAGCTTAAAGGCTCACCAGGGTCTGTTTGCCCTTAGCTTTGGGTGCTGGCTAAAGAGACGAATTGCTTGATTTGACATTGATTTACATCACAGGTCAATCTGACTGCTTGATTAACAGAACCTGGTGAGGTCTATACGCTTAAGTAGTGAGGCAGTTTTGATCTTAATTTATTGAGATTGTGAGATATGCATTGATATTGTCTTAAATATGGCTCTGGTTACCAGATGTGTTTAAGTTGGTTGTGTACTTCAAATTGAAAAAATCCACTAAATATTGTCCATCTTTTCCAGTTCCAAACAACGTGACTTGTATGATGAAACCTTTTACGAATTGGTTGAGTCTGTTTTGCAAGGATTCAATGGAACAATCTTTGCTTATGGACAGACAGGGACTGGCAAAACCTTCACAATGCAGGGTAGATATATTGTTCATGGGTAAAACAAATTCACAAAGGATAAACATGACCCTAGCAATTGCCTTTTATTTGTCAACTGGTTTTCTACCTTGATAATTATGTTATTCTTTACCTCTTGATTATATGTAAACAAAATTCATAGATCTTAAGGGTAAACACTCTTTGTCAGAAGTTTTGAGTCTGCGTAATATTATTCGAGCAACAAATATCTTTTCAGATGTTAAAATGATCCAGATATATACAAGACAGCAAATCTTAATTGTTAACTATCCTATTTGTAGTTCCTCATGATGATTATCAAGTCAAATATTTTTTGGCAAAGTTTTTGAATCGTCATGATGCATAATTAAAGTAGAAAAAATATTTCTTTTCAGGTGTTAAAAATGATCCAGTTCTTCGAGGTGTCATTCCAAATTCCTTTGAGCATATTTTCAACCACATCTCACGCTCCCAGAACCAGCAGTATCTGGTCAGAGCCTCCTATCTGGAGATTTATCAGGTTTGTTTATTCAACTTAAGGGTAAAATAAAGACGATAACATGTTTTTTGGTTTTCCAAATACCAAGTTAATATTTTCTAGTGTCATGGATAAAGATGATGTTTCTTAGTGGAGCCGACACGGTTGAAATATCAATATTACTCATGTCAAAAGATGAAATAAACTTTGTATATGGAAAACAACATTAAGTATTCTATTAATTACATTGTTTTTTGGACATCAGTATTTTTATATCACATGTTTACTATGTCAACCTTATATTCACATTCATCAAAGATTTTATCCCTTCCATGTAATTCTGATTGCCTTGTTTGCAGGAGGAGATACGAGATCTGCTGTCGAAGGATCAGTCAAAGCGACTAGAGCTGAAAGAGCGACCAGACACAGGAATATATGTCAAGGTTAGTTAGATATTAAAATCTCTTTTATTTGGCATATAGCACAAAGATTACCATTTTTGATCTCTTCAAATGATACCAAGTTTCTTATTATTGTTTGCTTGTAGAGAACTATTATTATGGAGTACCGTAAGTGCAATTCTACAATGAGTTTAATGTGATCGCTTGTAGTTTTATGCATATTTTACTACAAAGCATAGACACAGTTGTACTTGAGGCTAATACTAGCTATCATTTTTTTATGCCCCCGAATCGGAGATTCCGGGGGTATATTGTTTTTCACCTGTCCGTCTGTCCGTTTGTCCACAAAAACTTTAACCTTGGTCATTACTTTTGATTGGTCAGAGCTAGGTCTTTGATACTTGACATATGGATCCCTTGTGATGAGACCTTTCAGATGACACCATGACATTTGACCTTGTGACCTTGACCTTGACACAGCGAGCAGGATGCATCCGGGGCATTCGTGTTTCACAAACACATCTTTTAATGTCATGCCTCTAGCTGAAATATTACATGAAGGGTGTTGAATAATATTTATTTCATGAAGTGAATTGATCATGAAAGCAGCATTTCAAATCATTAGTGTTTCTAGAAAGAATTGTATTCTGTAACTGAAATAGAACATATTCTATGAATATGATTTTGGTTAAATGATAATTTATAAAAAATTTGTTTTTCATTTTTAGGATCTCTCATCATTTGTTACAAAAAGTGTAAAGGAGATTGAGCATGTCATGAATGTTGGAAATCAAAATCGTTCTGTTGGGTGAGTATTGATTTCTTCTTTTCATCATCAGTTTTTAGGTTCAACAAATTACAGTAGAACACGGATATAGCTAACTCGGATATAGCGAACAATCAGATATAACGAACAAATTTTCAAGTCCTGTCCCTATATAATATCAAAATTAAATGCGTATAGCGAACACCGGATACATCGAACTAAATTCGTTGGTCCCTTGGAGTTCGTTATATCCGAGTTCTACTGTATGCTTTTGTTGTAATTGTGAGAAACGTGATGAAAAATGCAGTTCCAACCTTCTGCCTCCTTTTGTCACCCATATGAAAGATCTATTTACAAAATTGAGACGAGATAATCACACTTTTTTATGCCAATAAGCTTATCAACTTGCAAAATAATGACACTCATTGGAAATGATTATGTCCTTATTCAAGAATAATATCCATAATCTTACATTGCCTTACAAATTTGTAAATTTATGTACCCATTATAGTGTATGTTGCAATATGTAATTGCTAATGTCATAATGTTTGTGTACGTCTTTTATACAAGTTTTATTGCCTATATGTATCAAAGTTCAGGATTAGGCATGTAATGTTAAACTCCATTTATATTACTTTGCTTTTTTATGTTCAACTGTAATTTCTCAACCTGTCCCTGCTAAATTCTCTTCATGTTTCAGGTCCACCAACATGAACGAGCACAGTTCGAGATCTCACGCTATCTTCATCGTCACAGTTGAGTGCAGTGAGGTACGTTTCACAGTTTTTCACAGAATTTTCAAAAACTAGACAATCCTGAAAGTTTCTCCTATGAGAGGGGACAGTTGGCTTGAGTTATGAGATTTTTGACCCTCTGAAGATACCACATTCGGCATAAACCCATATTTATTTTGGAAGTAAAAAAATTTCAGTGCACTTGCTAATGGCAGAAATATTGCCAAAGTGGCGTTTTTCTCCAAACTTCCTAAAAGTGCACACAGAACATGTGTTGAGTTCAGTATATATATGGATTATCATAATTGTTTCAGAAAGTTGACCTACCTGTTAAATATTAATGTACCCTTACTTTAATATCTAGAATATACAGATTTAATTAGTTTGTTCCAAGAATGTATTGTGTTAATGGCATTAAATTGGTTGTGATGATTATTAACTAGTGTTGAGAATCTTGATGCTTCCTCTTATGATTGTATATATGTATACGTTTTATATATTGTGATAAATATTACTGATTCCCCATTCTGTTTTGTTTTGTCCTGAAATCAAAGTGTTTGTCAAAAGTTGACCTCTCTTTCTTTAAGATAAACACGTTTGAAATAGCTTAGATCATCAAATTGCTTCATTAAAGAGAAATTGTGATACGTATTGTATGGTGCGTTTTCTGTATCCTCATGAATAACTCCTTTGTTGTTGTATCAGCTTGGTGCCGACGGAGAGAACCACATCCGTGTGGGCAAACTGAACATGGTGGATCTAGCGGGCAGCGAGAGACAGGCAAAGACAGGAGCTACTGTGAGTCTACAGCTTTATCATCACTGGTGGAATACTGTATCAAAATAACAGAGCATAAGAAAATACTCACTTTTAATAAAACTTATGAAGCGCTATGTTGTCGCTATTGGCCGCCAAACTGACTTTCAACAACACACAGTGATCAGCTGAGGGGATCCTTTGGCATTTAGAGAGCATATAGGACCCTTTGCAATGGTTCAATTTTTAAGCGCCCCAAACCAAAAGGGTGGAGAAATTTCCCCTGGACCCCCTCTAGGAACAACGCTGAACACACTTTTACACTATAGAAATGGAATTAATTGTTTCACTTTCCCTGAATTTCTTATCATCTTTTGTTTCTTCCTTGGCCTTTTCATTTGGAATCTTTGAAGCATTGAATCTTGAAAATCCATTACTTGTAATTGGATAGAGATAGACATTTGATATTTCACATGTGCATCTATCAAGATAAGACCTTTCAGATAAGGTAATAATTTTGGACCTCGTGACTTGACCTTAAGGAAAATATACATTTATAATTTACTGATATCAGGGGGCATCAGTGTTTAACAAACACTTCTTGTTTGTCAAGAAAACACCTATTTTCTATTTATCATTAATAACAACCTTAAATCATAAGCGAGCCATCACTTCATTGTATTGATCGATGATGTCAAAGCAATGTTTTTATCAGCTACAAGTGATTGGCAGATAAGACACTCTCAATTTCATTTTAAGATCAGAAATAGAAATATTTTCACATTTTCACATTTAAGATCAAATTGAAGGTCATGACTTCTTAAGATTTTTGTGTGTAAATATTTCTTAGAAAATGCCCAATTTACTGAGGTTTCATAGAAGGCAGGGGAAGACAAAACCCACGGGTTTGTGCTGCTCTGCTTTTGTGGTGTCCCACAAATGCTAATCTTTTAAAAAAACAATGCTCCACCCATCTCTAATCATAAACTAAGTGTCACAGAAGATCCAAACAAAAGTAAGCAAATGAATATGACTCGCAACATTTTCTTTTCATAGAGGTTTAAAGAGGCCCCTTTCTCTAAATATTTCAAATGTTTCTTCAATTGGCTAATTCCTGTGATGACAAACATATTCTATTGTTTTAATCATGCTATTACGTGTGACCTCTTCAGGGAGATCGGCTGAAGGAAGCCACCAAAATCAACTTGTCTCTGTCAGCCCTGGGAAATGTAATCTCAGCTCTGGTTGATGGGAAGAGCTCTCACATTCCTTACAGAGATTCCAAGTTGACCAGGCTGTTACAAGGTAATAATCCTTCTGCATAGTGAATTGTTCGGTGTCATTGAGATAATTGTGCCTTGAAGATCATGTGATCAGTTCTAAATATCCTTGCATCTGTAATTGATACCTTTTGACCAAACCTAGCTATTACTTATTTGCTTGTTGATGTTGATTGTCTGCAATGGGTCTCATAAGTGTTGTAAGGCTAAAATCCTTTGCAACAACACCCTGCTTTTGAATAAATTATTGTTAAGGTGGCACAAAACAAGAACCTATTCATTAAACATAATATTAAAGTGAAAAATAAGTACATGATTGAAATGTAACTATTTAAAATTTAAATTTATTTCTTTCTCAGATTCACTTGGTGGAAATGCACGTACTGTGATGGTTGCCAACATTGGTCCAGCCAGCTACAACTATGATGAATCCATTACGACTCTAAGGTAGTCCAAACTATTTCTTCATTTATAGGTCTAATCAAGTTGAATTGTGTTATGCCCAGCTTTTGGAGATTTATGAAATTGTCCATATGAAAGCAGTGTAATTTTCATCAAAGTGTTTTGACAAGCATCTTTTCTTCGGCAGTAAACTTATCAAGTTTTCAAGTGTTCTCTCAATGCTTGGGAATAATCTTTGCTTTGCTCTAGCTTGTCATGAGGATTCCCCCTACACCAATTTGATGTTTGTCATTATCATGTACTAACACTTGGTTGTGTATTACTCATGTCTTGTATATACCTGTATTACCTGTATTCAATACAATGTAAAATTGAAATGTACTTTGTGTTGACTCTTTCATAAAAATAGCTCTAAACCAGTTGAATTGCATGTGACACCTTTGTTATATTTTGCTGTGTAGATACGCAAACAGAGCCAAGAACATCAAGAACAAGCCCAAGATCAATGAGGATCCTAAAGATGCCTTGCTCCGAGAATTCCAAGAAGAAATTGCAAGGTAAGCATTTTCACTTTTGAATATTGAATATGATTGATGGTGAAAATATTTTTATGAGATTTAAGAAATCTTTCTGTTATGACTGAAATAGAACATTATTGAATACATAGAGAACAATATATATGGTACATGACATTACTTGTTCTCAACAGGATTGTTGTAAATTTTTCATTTGCTCAAAACTAATAGTCTGTTTGTCACCAACTTTGTGAAATAAAAGAAACCCCAATACACATTTAGAAGTGAACACCATTTGATCTGAACTCAAAGCATTGTTAATGATATCACATCACATATAAAAGTGATAATTTGCCCTAGAGCATCTAATAAAAAATTTTAACACTGACAGGATAGCCCTTGAAAATATTGGGGGCGAAATAGTGTTTAACGCATTCAGCTTTGGATCCTGAGGTCTGTAGTTCAAATCCCTTCAGAGACTAGGTAACTTTGTCTGCAGTAGACAATTGTTTTAAACACAGTCTTTTTTGGGTGCAATGCTACACTGAATTTCAGCGCAGTACTAACCATGGTTCGCTAGTTCAAGTCGATGCTCGCAGGTTTCACTAGCCACAATAGTGTTGCAGGTTTTCTCCTTTCTATGATATTGGTTAAATACTCTTGGCGTGGTGATAATCGGTATAAACGCCAAATCACCTCACCTCACCTTGAAGGTGTTACAATGTTGTCTGTTCCTGATCAGACTTAAGAACCAGCTGGACGGTAAGGGAGGGCCGAGGAAGAAGAAGAAGAAGAGGATGCGACGGGACCGTAACGGTGACCTGGTGGAGGTGAGCGGGGACGAGGACGACGAGGGAGGGGAGGACGATGAAGAGGACGTCGAGGGTTACATGCAGGCCCAGCAGTCCAAGCTGGAGGACGAGAAGACTGCCATACTCAACGATCAGAGCATGATTGCAGAGGTTAGATACTTTATTTATACTGAGAAGCTGGGGTGAAACAATTGCTCAGCTAAAGGGTCGTTTAACATAGATGAAAGGGGCACAGGGAAGTGGTCATGAAAACAATATACCCTTTCTTTTGTCTGAACATGACAAAATTACAGTGCAGTGATATTTGTGCTCAAATTGGTTATGGAAATGGTTGTCAGGATATACCTATTTTGATAAGAGTTCCTGCCTACGAGAAAGAATTAACATTTCACCCTTTTGAGTGGTTTACATAAAAGCATAATTTTGCATATAACTTAATGCAGAGAAGACATTATCAAGGATCAGCTAACTGTCAAGATAGCACATCTAAATCGAAGAGCCAGACTTAAAAATTGTAGCTTTTTCAGGATTATCTCCCTAGATTTGAATTTAAACCGAAACGTCACTTTACAATTACATTGTATATTCGCCACCAGGAGAAAGAAAAGATGTTACATGAACTGCAGACCAAGGAAGAAATGTTGAAGAAGGAAAAGGAACAGAGCGACGCCCTCGCCAGCAAGATCAAGGTGACTGATTCTATCATTTAGTTAAGACATTGAGATCGATGGGAGTGATTCCATCCCCTGTCACCAAGAGCAAAGTATTGTTTTCAAAATGTTTTTATTTAAAATTGTTTATGTCATATTTAGTATCTCATAGATTAGAAATGATCCTTGTCAATAAGTAACAGCAGTAGGCCAAGTAAAAATAAAAATTGACAGCTGATGATATGCACTACTTTAACTGTTGAAATGAAAGACACAATTTGACTGGAGAGCTTTAAGATTTGCCTTTAAGATATAAGTATTCTTTTTTACTCATAGCCCAAGCGGCATTAACTTGATCTCATGTCTCACATGATTCCAGGTAATAGGATAAGATAGGAATGAGGTATGATAACAATGTCTTCTCATGGAATATACAAACTGTTTGTCTGACAGGCGATGGAGAGCAAGCTGCTGATGGGAGGGAAGAACATCGTGGACCACACAAACGAGCAGCAGCGAGCACTGGAGCAGCGCAGACAGGAGATCGCAGACAGGCTGGTGAGTGTCTTACATACATCTTACATTATACTTGTATCAGTCATTGGTAGCCGTGGATTTGATAGTAGCTAAACAAAATGATTCGTTTTTATCCAAATGAATCAAATGTCATTAATTTGCTTCACAAGAAAAGCTTTTATGATATTTAGATATGAACTTATAGCAAATTATTTGTATCAATGAATTTGAAAGTAGCACTTCAAATTATACAAGCCTCCTTACATTGCTAAACCAGAGCAAATTATCAAATATATCACCACATACATGGGTTAAATTTGTATCAAGAGTCAAGACCAAACTATGTGTCATGAAAATCACAGAGGCTCTTGAAAACATCACTCGTTACAATTAAATTTTGAAACTGATCCGAGTGTTTTATCTGTATTTGACTGTACTCCGTCCCCTACTTTACTTAACTTTCTTGTACCGTTGTGTATCATTCATTTGATCCACAGCTATAGCATTCAGTTAGTTTCTTCCTCTAAAGCATAGATTAGCGCCGCCCTGTCACTAGTATTTCTTGTTGTGTACAGAAAGTGGAGCGTGAGATCCAGCAGAAACTGGAGGAGAAGGAGGAGTTTGCGGAGGAGATCAAGGGCACGTACGAGACCCTGCAACAGGAGGTCGACGCCAAGACCAAGAAACTCAAGAAGGTGGGTGGAGAATCTTGATAACTTCTATTTCTGTTTGTTTCAATGAAACTATCTTACTTTCAATCTTATAACAATCCCAACATTCTGCCCCTCCAGTTGATCAGTAAAGCACTGTGTAGAATGAGAATAAAGGTTATCACCACTCGACCATATACAGGTTTTATTTCACTGATATTAGAGACTATCTTCCATCATATAACAATCCCAACATTCTCCCCTTCTCCAGCTATTTTGGTAAGCTGCTACTGACAAAGCAGGAGATATTTCAAATGTTTAGAAGAGTGATGATGAGGGTTTATTTCACTGAAATTAAGAGACTATCTTACAATCATGTAACATTCTGCCCCTCCAGTTGTTCGGGAAGCTGCAGCAGACGAAGCAGGAGATCCAGGACATGCAGGAGGAGCATGTGAAGGAGCGGCAGGAGCTGGAGCAGACGCAGATGGAGCTCACCCGCGAACTCAAACTCAAGTGAGTCCAACAATTGCTTTCTCTTCCTCACTTCGCTACAACAGTCTGAGTCAAGTAGCAGTCTGTCTCTGTCATCCAAAAGTCTTAAAATTTCATGAATCCATGAAACAGTAGGATGATGTCATTTGACGAACTTCTTTTGTGTCTCAGACTCTCTTGATATGCCTTTTATTAATTAACTTCGGTAATGTTTGCATTGTTTCGGCATAAATTAGAACTGGAACATGTTACTATTTTATTTAGCAACATTTTGCTTCAACTTTTCTGAAAATATGTAATTCTACTTCCCTCTATGAAATATACATGGTATTCAATGAGAATTGAGAATACAAGTCCTACAAGTATAAAACTCCCTGTGAGTAATATACATCATTTCCTCATTGTAAATGGATTCTCTCTCCCTAGACTGCTGATCATTGAGAACTTCATCCCCCACGAGGAGAAGACGAAAGTGCTGAACCGAGCCTTCTTTGATGATGACGACGACTCCTGGCACCTCAAGCCTATCACAAACAAGAAGTGAGTTAGTTAGGAAATTAATATTCAGGAATCTTTTGTCAAGTTTTTAAAGAGCATACATCATATCAGAAAGGCAATTCTATTTTTTGGAACATTTCGTTTCAAAGTAAATACTCATTCCGCTTAAATTGAAGTTTGGGGTAATTTTAAAGAGTTAAGTTATGGATAAGAGGAAAAACTACAGTTTTAGACTTTGTGAAATTTATCATATCATCCTAACTACATAGTAAAAAGACATGTGCTTTGAGTAAATAAATTGGTGACCTCTCCATTGATGCTTGTCTAGCCTGATGGAAATATTCAGAATTATCTTGTCACATTTTTTTAGGTGCCTCAATGTTTAGTGCTTATTCAGTTTCTATCATAATTATCAAGAAATGTTTTCATTGTTCTCCAGCACCCAGACCATGGCAAAGAGACCAGTTTCTGCTCTGGGTAATCGACGACCAGTCTCAGACTTTGCAAAGGTATCAGCATCTATGAAAGGAAATCCAAGGTTCAAGGTAAGTCAAGTAATTTTTTATGATACTTAGACTTTCATAATGCTATGGGAACCTTTGTTAGTCCAGGTTTGCGATCTTATGTAGAGCTAGTGGTATGTTTCATCACACTTAACTATCTACCCAAAGGTAAGTCAAGTCATATTTTATGGTACTTCGACTTTCATAGTGCTTCGAGAACCTGTGTAAGTCCAGATCGCAGAGATGTTATGTACAGCTAGCGGTATGTATCATCAAGCTAACTATCTGCCCACAGGGAGAGAACATTCTGGAGATTGAACTGGACATGCCCAACAGGACAACACGAGACTACGAGGGACCGACTGTGGCTCCCAGGGTACAAGCAGCGCTCGATGCTGCGCTACAAGACGAGGATGATCTTGATGTGGATGGAAGGTCAGTCTCATTTAACATTCTTATCAGATATTATCAGATATTGTAATGCCTCCTCTTTCGGCTAGCTTTCATTAGATAGGTAGACTTCACCTTAAAGTATATCAATCACTGAAAGTTGCAATGTATTTAATTGTTGGACGTAAATTTGATAATGATACTTCTTTTCCAGGCCAAATCTGTTCAGTTCACGTCCCAAATCTGGCAAGAGGAGAGAGAAAACAGCATCAAGGTAAGCAGATGACATGTGACGATTTAAAATCTCCAAATCTCCAAATCCTATGACTCGTTTACAACTGTTGAACTCAACCCAACCCTTGTTTCACAAAATCTACTATCACCGAACTCAACATGTATTACCACATTCAACAACATTCAACCAAAGTCCAACACTATTTACCACATTATTGACATTTAAATTCTCTCAATTTTGATAATCTAAAAAGAAAACTGCTTTAAGCTTTTCACTGTACTCTGTAAGCATGTTTGTATTTTAGATATTTTATAATATCCCTGATTCTTTTTTCCAGACCCCGCACTGCTAAGAAGCTGGGAGTGAGTGAGCCGATGTACCCAACATCTCGAGGGCTGGTCCCCAAGTGAACACAGACTATCAGCCATGACGGTCTGCAGATATACAACTGAATCTTAATATCATCATATCAAACGATTCCTTTCTTTTTCCCTCAGAATCTTGAGAACTTTCTTGGTGCATTTATGGTTCTCACAAGTGGCTGTCTCATTTTCAAGACATTTCTCTCGATTGATTCTCCGATTGATCCAAGCAAACAGAAAATTTTGTATAAGGGTGTATGGTAATTGAAGGAACATTAGTTGTTACAATTGATTAACTGCTGTAAAAATGTCATCATTTAATTGAAATGCATTTCTTGGAGTTGACCTGGACGTTGATTTCTGGGCAAGAAACCTGAAAAAGCTTTTTCAAGGATTCCCATATGCTGCTGAAGCCTGGAAAATTGCCTGAGCAGCTTTCAACAATAACCAAGTCACTTTCTTGATGAATCATTGAAAATTGATTCAAGGTAGTCAATCTTCATTGCCAGCTTAATGAATGATTAGTTATATGTCTGTCAGAATCAGACATGTGACAAATTTGGTCAAAATCAGATGGGTGTCCTCGCAGACTAAGAGTATAATGGGACAAGACTATCAACAGATATCTGTATAAACACCTACACGTTCAATTGTGACTAGCAATCAAGTCGGTGCACAACATTGATGTAATATAGTTTCACAAGATTAAAGTTACATTGATATCTTGACTCTAGAAATTAAGGTTAACAGATATCAAGTTCAGAATGCGGAATTATATCAAATAAAATAATTATTTAAGTCTCCTTTGCATGGCAGTTTTACAGTTATTATGATGTGAATCTTTTATTGCTTTTGACTGATCACTTTAAAATCACCCGTTTTATATAACGCTCTTCATATGTACACAAAAGGTTAGACTACTAAATTCTTGTCTTTCTTCTTTTCATCTTGACAATCTTTACTTTTATATTAACATTTCTCTTAAGCTGCTCAATCCTTTCAATAAATCATTAGTCATTCCATTTATATTTTGAAATATCTTTTATTTTACCCCGCAAGAAACTACATATTTTAGTATGAATATTTACCCTGTGAAAGGGTTCCATCAGTATTGTACCGGTTATTGTCATGTTTGTGGTGTCAATTTGATTCAAATTCAGACCGACATAAAATTCTCTGTGTTTTAGTGTTGCCGGCATCACTATTGCAGATGTCAGAGAATGATAGTTGCTACCAAGTTTATGGCCAACATATGAAACATTTGCTTGGATGAACAAGTGATGTGTTTATCTTCAGTTCCCTTTCAAAGCCAACATTTATCTCTTGTTAATATGTAAAACCTGCAAATCCAATCGGAAAGGTTAAAAACAATTTGATAGATAGGGTGATGCTATAAAGGGTTAAATAGAGTAGAAGACAGATATAGCAAACTCGGTTATAGCGAACAATCGGATCTGGTGAACCAATTTTTAAGTCCCGTCAACAGCCCTATGTATGGTGGCCAAACGCGAGTAGAGAACACCCGAAAAAGTGAACTAAATTCTTTGGTCCCTTGGAGTTCGTTATATCCGTGTTCCACTCTATGTGTATGATAAATATTATCAATTATTGAGCTTTTATGGCCCTAAAATAAGCACTCAAAAGCAGAAATGCATTTTGAAGTACTGTGAAGATGAGAAAAAAAACCTTGAAACTACTCCAAATTAATCTATTGTTAACAATTTTCCTTTTGATTTTTATGTGATAGTAAATTCAGCAGCTATATGTTAAATATCAATGGAGCAAAGAAAACAGATGATTCAAACTCGTTGATTGAGAATAGCTTTGTTACCAGATGAAGAATAAGTATTGATTATCGTCTGTGTTTCAATCACATTGAAGGCGTAATATTTGAGTTTTCTGGTTTGTTCAAATGTGATTATAAGTCAGTGTTACCATTATAAAAAAATTAATTGTATATATTTTCAGTCTTTGGGCACTATAGTAATTATTTTATTGTCAGACTTTATTTTTTAAAGAGTTTGAAAATAACTTGGCTAAACATGAAATAATTTGTTAAAAACTTTCTACTTAGAATTTTGTTTGAAATGAATATTGGTAGAAATGTATCCAGCATAATTCATGTTTTGTATTTCTATATGAACCCAGTAGTGATTCATGTAAGTAACATAATAATACTGACATTGAGAAAGCCATTGATAGAATTCCATATATTTCTCTGAAAACTGGTATGATTCATGGCTGTTGCTTTTGCAGGAACCTATTTCTTTGTTTTATGTATGCTTTTGCATTGGCGTTAGATTATTATATTTATTTATTCCGTCCATTCAGTTTATTATATATAGTGAAAGTTTTTGTTTGTATTTTATATTTATGAGCATTAATGATAAATTTTGATGAATTGTTCATTTGAATGTATGTATTTCTCTGACTCTAATGATCCAGAAATAATTCAGAAACAGCTTTAAATGGTTCATTGCAATCAAGAGTAATTAACCCTTTACATACTGGTCCATGTTGTGTAATGGGTCTCATATCATTTTGCTGCTGACCAAAATCATTAACCTCAACAAACACAATATTTCTAGAATTTGTTTTATGTCTTGGCAACAGAAACACATGTTCATCCTCCAAATGGTATTTGATTGAAACTAAGAGACATGCTTTAGGCAGGGAACTTTACAGTAGTGGTATCTTTGGCATTGAAAAGTAACTTGACCTATATTCTCGCTTTGTTTATAAGGTACTTAGTATAAGCTTTAAATTTGAAATTGGAACATTATATACAATTGCAGACTATTGCGGCTTAGTAAGATGAGCCCTGATTGGTCGAATTCGATATGTTGGCTGAAGCGACCTACTAGCTTGACTCAAAAAGTAAAGCAAGTATTATTGTGGCTAGATTTACTTTAGAGTGTGACAATCTAAAGCTGGCTTTTGTGAAAAGTGGCCCTGAAGTATCCATCTCATGATATTCCAACTGATTCACATTTGAGACATTAAAAATCCCTTATTTGTGCCAGGACCATCTGTTAAAATACATGTTGGCCCATGGTTATATTTGACTTTTCATGTTTTGCTGCAAATCCAAAAATATTTATGGAAATATTTAAGTTTATGTCTTCTGTGAATAGTCTGTTGTAAACACATAGTTGTTAGATTGGCGTCTTCAAGTTCATGTTTACAATATTTTGTGATATAATTAATTATGCACCACGGCCAAATTGTTTCTGGAGTTACTATTAGATTGTTCTGTTATCTCTATTTCCATTCTATCCCCTCCATTTGTTGAAACCTTTTGCAGATTTTATTTACGAGATCTAAATACATGAAATAGAACATTCACTACTTAGATTAAATTGCTCAATTGATTTAAACTGTGGCAAGGAAAATTGAACAATATGGATATACATTCACAGGCTTGCATATTATCAAATCTTCCAGGACGTTGATAATTGTAATAGAATTTTAACTCTTTACTCATCAAATGTTTCATGGCTAATATTTGAAGCATTTGAAGAAAAAAACATTCAAACTCATAGTTTATCACAAATCACTATTCATTAGTTGTTTGTATCAGATCCCCAGTAATGTGATAAAGTCATGTTTATATTGTTTGTATTCTATCGATGGGCTATTTCCATTCAATTGTCGAACTTGTTAAAATACTTAACTCTGTAATTTGACGATGTGGTTACCACCACTTATGCCACCAACCTGTAGATAATTGCACACCCTGTGTTAAACTGATCAGATTTTCCTCTATGTTGATGTCAGGAAGAGTTTTGTTTCAGAAGTAAACAAGTATCAATAAATCATTCATCAAATGTCATCTTGTTGTTTTTCCTTACCTTTGTACTACAGAAGCATTTCACTTAATCAGCAGCCATTATCATAAAGTCAATTCTTTTGAATAAAAAAACGTCAGTACGTTAGTATTTCAGCCCTGTCATGAAAATCCACAACGGAACCACAGGATGTTGTGGCTTGACATTCTTAGGGTCAGCGTTGGATACACAAATTCATGAGTGTCTGATTCGAGAGGAAAGAAGCTAATTAGACCTGTGGCATTATAAGCTAAGCTACATGGAATCAGGTCAAACCAAGTTAAGTTATTATTATAATATGAATATTTATATAGCGCACATATCCATTCACTCGTGGTTGCTCAAGGCGCTTACATTGTTTCCCCTGGTCAATGGCATTCTTTCACTGTCCGATCATTTTTCCAATTTCCAAACTTCATGGTAAAATGACACAGTAAATCTTGTTGAATCTCAGAGAACCAAAGCTAGAAACTGTTGACTAACTTATCAGAATTTCAATGGCTTATCCGCTAGTAACAGCAAATGACTTCACTGCTGATATGCTTCTGAGGAGGAGAAACGACCAATTATATTTTAATCAAAACATGCCATTTATTTAGCAAAATATAAAAGCAGAGTTAGAAATTATCACTAGTCCTGTAGCGTATGGCTAGTAATACACTTGCTGGGCTAGTGAAATGTATCAACTTGTAGTCCAAAGGACTCGTGACATGAAGGACAAGATCATTTCAATGTTTTGAGCAAACAGGAATTGCATTTGGGCTATCAGTTTTAGAATTCCACGTCCACATGGCTAGTACTGTATCAAGACTAATTCTACCCCTGAAAAGAATTGTTTATAATTGTTACTTACAAATACTTCTGTCATAAGAAGCATGGCTAAATATGATTTGACATCATAAAATTAAGTTTATAAAGGTGCATACTGAATATCTGATACAGTGTTCAGCTAATTAGGTGCATGCAAAGCAAATGCCATTTATTTATATAAGAGAAGACAAATTTTAAAAACTTGAAAACATTTCTTTATTTTCAAAGTTTCAAAGCATTTCATACAGCAAGTTCATTTGCAAAGTCAAAGAATACATAAACATTCAATGATTGCAGACAACCAACAAACAATATATTGAACAAACATCATTAGATTATTTTATTTTTCATAAATTTATAAATATAGACGCAAATATTTTTATATCGGTGGGAATTATTTTGAACAAACCGGATTATTATGCCACTTAAAATTCATTTTTGCATGAAAGCAAAACAATGGAACACATACATAGGCTATAGTCACATAATAATGATGTTTATTTGCCAACCAAAATGTGATAGATGAAAAAAGAGAACATTCTTGTTATAACATGAATGACTAGAATATAAGTTCTTACAAAGAAACTCTTTTTTTTTTAACAGAACAAAATCATCAATTGTGAATCATTACATTACATCATTACAACAAAAATATAAACATCCATTCTAGGAACGAGAACATTTCAAGGGAAAATTATTTCAAGTAAGATTTTTCTTCATGGAGTACCAAACCTGTCATTGCAATTAGTTGATCGTCTGAAATAACTATCTTTGGACTTGGATGGATATCTTTGAAGTTTTGAACCTAAGGATAAGCTAAAACAATTTATAAAAGTTTGGTTGTGCTTGGTATTATCTTCAACATGATCACTTTGTTTCATAAATTGTTTAAAAATGATCAAATTCAAGGAAACGCCATTAACTTACCTACAATTAATTGAAGGCATTAATTCATACACTCGCCTCTTCATATACACCCCTTGGAGCTTATATTTAGAAAAACTAGAATTTTCAATAAAAGAACTTTATTTAAAATCATTGTGAAATCATTTCCTTAAAAAAATAAGACATTCTTATATGAGAATTAATTTTTTATTCTCTCTTATGCATACAAAAACTGGAATACAAAAGCATAAAACAAAATTCATGCAAAAACTTCAACACTACCTTTGATTTGTACACCATACTATTTCTATTATAATTTGCTTCCTATCACTACAATGCAGACTACATGATAATAAATCTATGTGCAATATTCACTATTCTATCAAGGTATAAAACACTACAAAATTTGAAAACTCAAAGATAAAAAAATAATTCTACAATTTTTCTAAACAAAACTAGTGCTTATGGTTTGAAAAGAATTCTTATATATATATGTGAATCATTCATAATGTTCAGTTCTATCTATCTTATAAAGATGTTTATGCAATCTTGTCCTTAACTCAAACTACAAGACCTCAAGAAGGATCTCTTAAAATGGTTATGATCCACAAATCATAGCTACTTGCAATATGCACACAGAGTTATGAAATCACATAAGACAAATGGTGAAATTAAGATACATATTCATAAAGTTTTTCACAAGAAAGGATTTGGTATCTTGACATCTACATTCTTTATGCACTTCCATGACATCATAATACACTTTCAATATACCTCTTAAATCAAATTTATACGTCTTTTTCAAACTGGCAAGATAAGTTACAATTCCAGACATTATGCATGACATTGAAAAACAAGGAGAAATAGACATTAACAGCCCCGCCAAACATTCCCCTAAATCACAATCCAAAAATATGGACAAAGGACCCTTACTCCGTAAAGAAAGGTTTATGTTCTCAGTGTAAACTCCATCAAGGTATTGATGCCCTGAAGATACAAAGCAAATTTGGTATTTCCATCTTAGTTTGTGGGAAAGTTGTTCCCGTTGAAGATACCCTCACATAAGAGTAAATAAACACAGAACAAGAGCCATAATTCAGTAAATATACAGAACGTCATACGTGTGCATTTGGGTCGTTTGTATTGAACGAGTAGATGTCATGGACGCGGAGGAACAACGAGTTCAAAGAACAAGTTGTTTCTCCGTGTCCATGACATCTTCGAGTTCAATACAAACGACCCAAATCCACACGTATGACGTTTTGTATTTATTATATACTCTCTTTTAAACTTTTTCAAAAGTAATTTTGAATTGCTTAAATAATCCGAGACGTCGCACTGTGCATTGATACATAATGCAAAGAAGGCGATTACCTATGACACGCTCAACTGATGATTTGATACATCAATTAACTGTTTATTTTCTCATTACTTTGCGTAGTTAAACGTAATAGGCAATTTTCTCAAGTGTGAAAACTAATTACAATGATAAAAGTTTATCCTTAGTAATTGTTTATAAAGTTCTGAATATGATAAACGTAAGTTCAGGATTCCGAGCGACGGGATCTTTCAAACGACGTAACCATGGAAATGACGTCATAATCGTTGTAGGCTATGACGTCATAAGGGCGAAGTGTCGCTGGTGATGTTCTCCGAGTTTTGTTTAGGATTTCCTTTTTCAAAGTGTTTTGCAGTTTCTTTACTAATGATAACACTAGTTTCTCACTATATTATTCTTCAATATCATATTAAAAAGTAGGTTTGTTACCAATGCATTGAGATACATCAAATCCAGTGTTCTAATTAGGAAAATGATTGTTACGTACGGAAAGTTGCGAGAATTGCCAGAGCTTGAAAAAATAGAGCCATTGGCTCTGTAGCTCATCAGGCTTCATTATCAATTATGCTGTAGAGTGTGGCCAATGTGATTCCCTCATTGTAGGGGCCACAGGGTCACCAATCATAAAGTTAAGCATATAGGCGACAAGTTTCAGTTTTCTAGGCCTTATACTTCAGGAGAAGATGAAAATAGATTTTAGAGATGTTCCTGTTTCCTTTATTAGGGGCAACAGGGTCACCAAATCTACAATTCAAATTCCTCACTTGTCAAGGAGTCTGTTCACAAAATTTCAGCTTTCTAGGCCTTATGCTTCTGTAGAAGAAGATGTAAATAGGTTTTTAGGGCTTGGTCCCTGTGTCCCTTATCAGGGGTCACAGGGCCACCAAAGCTACAATTTATAATCTTCACTAGCCAAGGAGTCTGTACACAAAGTTTCAGCTTCCTAGGACTTATTCTTCTGGAGAAGAAGATGAAAATAGGTTTTAAGGGCTTGGCCCCTGTGGCCCTTATTAGGGGTCACAGGGCCACCTAAGCTACAATTTATAATCCTCACTAGTCAAGGAGTCTGTACACAAAGTTTCAGCTTTCCAGGCCTTATGGTTCTGGAGAAGAAGTCGAAATTCCACCAAGTTTTACGGACGGACGGATGGACGGACGGACGCCGGACAACATGCCATGCCATAAGCCCATCGGGCCTTACAGGCCAGATGAGCTAAAAAGTAGAACCGGCAATCGTGCAATACGGAATTTGAGGACGTATTCCATATTGCACCCTTGTATTACTATCCTAAGATTGCATGAGTATATAATAAAAGATAACTGCACGCTGGTGATTTTCAAACTTCATCAAGGAATTGATACTAGGTATTCACAGAGCAAATCCGGTAATGCTTTCTTAAATAGCTTCTGACAAAACTTGTCCCCTTCAACTTTCAAGCACGGACAGAGTCAAAACCTATAGCCCCCTCCCACTTCGTACCGGGGGATAATAAATCTGTATGTACATATAAAATATGGATATCACAATAATATGGCATGAAAATATTTGTGTCTTTAAGAAAATAACAATTTATCAAACTTTATACAGCATCACCGTTCAACAGTATCAAGAGTATTTTCAACAGCCCTATAATTATTAAACATAAATACAAACATCCTTATATTACTGAATTATCACAGCAGCAAAAAATATGCAGTCTGGAGAAGCAAAAACATGTATGAGAAAAGAAAGAAACATACATAAATCCTGTTCAAATTCCAGCTGTTTCAATACAAAAGTTGCCCTGAAATTTGATGCTAAAGGGTAAATTGGTAGGACAAAATATCTACTACCGGTAATAACTTTTCCTAAAACTTGGACCTACTCAACAGATTTCGCACCTCTTAGAATTCTATTTTAATTTTTCTTTGGTGAGTATTTCACTAATGCTCAACTTGCCTCGCCTTCCAGTACTTGTGCTTATTCGTGAGGTAACCCTTCTTCGTTTGTAAATCTCAATAAGTTGAAATCATAATTAATTGATTGATTGATCAATTAAAACTAGGTGGACGGTAGGATGAGATAAAAAGTTCTGAGATACTTTTTATATTGAGGTAAAACTTACAAATAGAGCTAGGTTTTCTAAATAATGAAGATAAGGGGTCTTACTCAAATTAAAAGCAGCAAAATAAAGCAAGATGTTTGGGTAAAATATCATTTGACATACCGGTAGATTTAATAGGAAACTGTATGTGTTAAGTATAATAATGGAAATATATCCAAAATTCATAAAACATTCACAAAAGTCAAAACTATATCATAGAATGTTATTAGACACCATGAACTCAACTACAAAACACAAAGGTTAGAGAGCACTACATATGTAAACACACATTGTTGTGAACAGCATTTGGAGATCACCATGGAGAAGTAAACAAAATCATATCCAATTTATAATGGACTTACTGGTACTAAAAAAAACCCATTAAATTTCTAATGCTTTTATGAAAATCAAACTTGGTTTCCAGAGGAAATTGTTACATATCTTACAGATATTGTTGAGAGATGGTCGAAAGGCGTTTTTGAAGTTTGAAATGTCATGAAGACAAGGAGGTTTGTGGATATTTAACTTCTTTATTGTAGAAAACTGCTTCTTTGTACAATAAAGAAGCTTATCGTCTATAACATGCTAATTTCTTCTATAAAGAAGTTTATCTTCTATAAAATGCCCCCTTCTACAATAAAGAAGATGATCATCCATAAAAGTCCTTGTCTTATTGTAGAGAGAGTTATTTAGAATCCTTAAGTGAAAATGGAGCCATTGGCTCTTTAACCTCTTTTGTCATGATTACACATATTAAAGGGGAAGGAGCATTTTTTCCCAAATAAGTTATTGCCAAATGTATCATCTTAAGAAGGTCAACTATCTCTTTACTGAAGCTGGTTATTAATAGTTGTAGAAGAAATTATCTAATATCAACCAATACAATCTGACAGCCATTTTAATCATTTTAAGGTAAAAATTGAAACATTTAGCATTTCAGAAATTTGTACATTCATTTAGGAACTGCTAATTTTCATTTAAAGTCATTGTCTTTCAATTTGTAACATTCATCACAGTTATCATCATTTATCAAACTAGCCACTGCCCCTTTATAGGATTATAATTCACAGGGAGCTATCAGTTACATGTACTGGACTCGTTGATGGACAATATTTATAATTGCTTGATTTCCCCCATGATGATGCTACAAATATGAAGGTAGATTCTTCTGAAATATTACCAACATAGGAAAAACATTTTTGGTTTATGAAAAAATGGTGCAGTCATTACTCGCTATTTTTACTCAAGAGAAATTCAGATGGCAATCTGTAAAAATATCAGCAACAGCAAAATGTTACTCTTATACAATTTTTTAGGAAACTTTTACATATTGAAAACACAATAAAATCAGTAAAGCACTACTATTATGTCTATCAAACATAATAAACATTGGCACATGTTTTGACAATGTGGAGTATTATGATTTGTTTACGTCTTGATATATGAAACAATGTGACCAACTGGAAAGCTAAAGAATGCTCTATATTGTATATATGAAATATGAATATCAATCTTCATTTGATTCTGAAACTGATATAACTAAAACCAAGTCACATCAATAACAAAGAGGAAAATATTTTACCAATATATATATATATATCAATGTCAATCATAGTTAGCATCATGCTGATATGGATTTTAATGATATGCATAACTACATACACAATGACTACATACATAATAAAGTAAAAGAAATTGGCCATATCAAAACCCAATTCCACTTCCATTAAATACTTCTATCAGAGTCTTATCAATTGCTTTCATTTACAAGTAAGGCATGTTACCTTTTGGAATAATCTAATAAATTACATTTATAAATGACTTGAAACAGTTTCAGGTTTATATATTGAAATGTGATTTTATGCATTTATATTAATTTCAACATCCATGACAAAGTACATTCCAATTAAATGAAAACCTTAAAAAAACAAATCAGTGTCAATCTTAAACAGTTTTTGTCATATCCACCCATTCATTGTTCATTCACACATAACAAAGGCAAACACTTAAAAACTTCTTAGTCATCAATTTCAACCAGCCTACTGTACTCAAGTTCCATATTGGCAGGCTTTGGATGTTTTCTCGGACCGCGATGTCTTGACGTCTCCAAGAGCCCTGACCCTTCGAAGTTATGATCCATGTCCTCCATAGCTATATTGTCATCATCATGCAGACGTACAAATCCATTACGAGCAGACGACGACAGTTTCGGTCTTGATGAAGCAAAACATTGCATTATTACGTAAATTACAGCAAGAAGAAGGCTCGTTGCAAACATGACATATAAAAATGTCTTGTGATGCTGCTCATATAAATACCCAGTCAAAACAGGAATGACCATTTCACCGAGGGCAGATCCTACCACGAACACCGCTGTTGACTTCCCGGTTAGCGGGAAGTATTCATCAGCCCATGACACTCCTGTCGGGAAAATGGACGACATTCCGAACCCAATCACAAGAGTTCCTCCCCAGAGTACATAGGGCAACTTTCCAACACCGAAACAAAGAATTATGCTTCCGATTACAACCAGAACAAGGTCTGTTATCAACATGCACGGAGGCTTAAAACATCGAGCAACAAATATAGCAACGCCCCGTCCTGCAGCTAGCGATCCCCAGAAGATAGACGTGAGAACTGCGCTTTTAGGTTGACTCCAGCTGTTCTCTTCTACTGCATATGTTGAGAGAAGTCCACCAAATGTAACCTCCATTCCAACATAGACAAAGAAGAAGAAGAAGAGAATTACAAGCATGGTTATCCTGTAGCCCCTCGACTCCTTGCCGTACATGCTATCATGTTCTTCATCCCGACTGAATACAGATGTGCGGTTTCGGTCTTTGCAATACAGCACCAAAAACATCAAAGAGTTGATGAGAAGTAGTAAACCAATGATCATATATGCAAATTGGATCTTTGACATGTTGGACAGGGTATTGAGAGCCCCATTTACAAGATCTACAAACTGAGGCTTGTGTTGTACCGTCGTTGTAACAGGACTGACGGTGCTGATGTTCATACCGGTGGACATGTTGCTACCTTCAGAACTAGAAGCAACAGAACTGTGTGGAAGGGTGACACCAGATGCCTCAGATGGCGGAGTTGTTTTTGATGTAGTTGCTGTTTTTGAAGGAGTGGTTGCTTTTGATGGGGTAGTTGTTTTTGATTGAGTTGTTGTTGGTTTAGGGGTTGTAGTGGTAGTAGTTGTTGTAGTTGTTGTAGATGTAGTAGTCGTAGTAGTTGTTGTAGTTGTTGTGGTTGTGGTTGATAATGAAGTACTATCAGCCAATGAGGTGTTCACTGTTGTTTTATCTACTGCTGTTTGATTGGTTGCCTCAGACGTGTTACTACTGTTCCCACCACCCTCTGTAGTCTCCATCAAATTTGGAGGTGTTGTGGTGGTTTGAGATGTTTCCATGGGATTCTTCTTTTCTTTTTGTTTTTCTGCTTCACTATCGTGAACATCTTTTAAAATGTCTCCATCAGCTTTTGTCCTATCAAAACTTGTTGAATCAATTGTCAAAGGTTTTTTAACTTTTGGGGTTGGAGTTGTGGAACTTGCTAATGATGATGTCACTACTATTGATGTGTTATCGACACTGGCCGCCAAAGATGTGATATCTTCAAAACTGTCAGTTTGTGAGTTATTGAAGTCAATATCCCGTAAATAACGATAGTGGGGATTTTCTTGTTCATTCCACACCAGGCTTGGCGTGTGGGGTATCCGGCCGAGAACTGGCACTCCTGATGTGCCAAGTGTATGATTGAGCAGTGCATTCTCCTGGGATAGAAGAAATGGTCGCGCCAACAGAGGAGCAACAAACGCTCCGATTCCAAAAGCAAAATGGACCACCTGCATATAAGGGCCGCTCTTCCGTCCCCAAATCTTGATACAGAACACATTTCCTCCTGTAACACAAAACTTGTTTGAAAATATCATGTTTCGTCTTTTCAAGATATAGACAGAAAAAGAACATTTTCAGTAAGAGATTCATTAGGAACAGTAGTTTTTATTGTGATCCTATACATTAGTAGTTAGGAAATAAAGAAGATACACTATCAGATTCAGAGAGATCTTGGCTGCATACCGGTACGTTAATAATATGCTTTCATGGTTTGTATCATCAGAACATCTCTCTGTTCATGAAAGTCATAAGTTTTTTTCTGAATGAAGTTATAAAAAAAAGTTATTTCTCTTCAATTACCTGTATCAAGTACGCCCATCGTGAGGCCCTGGAAGGAGATCATGATGGCAAGGACCACGAGAGATGTACACCAGGGGGCCATGGTAGTAGCTATGGCAGTCAGAACCAGGGAGTAGAACAGAAGGATTTGTTGATCAAAGTGGTCGAAGAGGAATCCTCCGATGATTGAGCCGAGAAGATAGCCGACCGATCGAGCTGTGAAGATGAGCGAGATGTGTTCTACGTCTGTGTTCACCCTGCGGCCCAGTTCAAGCAATGTGGGACCAGGGATAGCAATGCATAAGCCCTGCAAATGAGAATGTTTGTGATAATTGATTTTCATATCATTATCTTATTTTGGTAACAAATATGTAAATGAAACACATAGAAAAGAATAGAAATGTTTTTACTCGTTATTCTTTCAGTTTGTAACATAAATATTTGCATTTCATGATAAAGACTACAAATGCTTCTGTCTGAATCTTGGATAGAAAAACATAAGTAATATATGGACAAAATTTATGCAGCACTTATTCATTTGGAAAAGGATTGAAAGACAGGCCATAATCTGGTCATTTGCTTGACCATTTCTAGTCTAAAAAAGTCTTAAACTTGTTATTCTTATTACCCAAATTTCACGAAAAAGCTGGCCAGTTTTCAAGCTCATTCATATATTGCTTCATGATTTATTTACACAAACTTCCTGATTGATGCTGACATCCTTGATATTTTCTTTATTTATTTTGATGAATACTCACCAAGGCAAAAAAGGCAACTGAGAGTACAATTGTCTTTGTGAACTTGCGACACCAGAAGGACTGTCCCTCAAACTTGACGGTACCAGTGTTGAGGAGCGTCTCTTGATCGAAGAGAGTCTCCTCATCCTCATTCTCTCGCATCATAGTTGTGTTTGTGAGGTCTCACCACACCTGCAGTCAATAATAGGGATAGAAGTTGATGAAGAATGTAGTGTCATGATTTAACCTATATGTAAAGTGTAAAAGTGTTCAAGCTACAACTATTGCTATGTGAATCAGTGAATATTGGGCTTTTTATACACACCTGAAATAATACATGTTCAAATATACTGAGACAGTTGTCTCACTTTTTCTGGGAAACATTACATGGGGTTTCAAATGGCAATAGGTCCCATGACACGTTGACGACACAACATACAATTTAGTTCCTTGTTACATTTGCTTGCATATTTGTTTTGCTTATAAACTTCAGCGTAAACTTAATGAAATATAATCATACTATTCAAATATAGATTAATATAATTGTAATAAAATACTTTAATAGTGAATATAGTCCTTTTGACTGGCAGTATTTATCTTCTACTGGTCATGCAAGAAGAAAGCCTCCTTTTTGGCTAACAAACTCTTTTATAATCCTGAAATTATCTAAATCACCCTTTTCCAAATCTTTTATTAAACGATAGAAAACAATTTGACACGTTAATGTCCAGTCAATATCTTGGCACAGATGGAATGCGTCTCCAATAGCAGACCACACCTATCGTTGGAAGGGGGACAAATTGGGGGGTCCAGTGTTTTCATAGACAAAATGGGGTCATAGACGAATTGTTTTTGCAGACACGGTAGGTTCGTAGACAGATGAAATGGTGGGCTTGTCATTGTTTTCCATTTCCAATAAGTGCCAGTGATGATTGTTGTCGAAGCAGTGACATGGTTGATTGTTATTTGCATTCAATTGTAACTTTGTTTTTTCCTTCACCTGTTGTAGGTTCTGTCAGATGAGTTTCAAATATACAAAACGGTATGTAAGGTTTAGAAACCCAATAAAAAGTTATCATACAGTAAACATTAGAAATATCAGACAGAGCAAAAATAAAAAATAAGTAGCGGGTTGCTTTATTGTAACATACTATAGAATCAAAATGATCATCCAAATCCACCACAATGCAACAGTAAACCATAATCTTTTTGGATACGTTATAAAACAACGTTTACAGTTAGATAATATGAAAATTCATCGTTTGACATTTTAAAAGTTTGTTATGTATTAATAAAAATTTATTTCATTGCCCATTTTTCGAGTGTCTACGAATCCACCGATATCTCTACGAAGCCTCCGTCTCTACGAAAACATCGACACCAAAATAAGTCAATGCCAGTGGCACCAGCTATTGGGAGGTATTGGAATCGGAACTAGCGACCAAGGCAAATTAACAAATCGGACAAATGGGGAAACTTCTGCCGACAACCTTAAGACAAAAGGTTGGGTTTACAATTCCAAACAAATACACTCACGTATTTGAGTTAATACTGTTTTTCACGCGACTTTTCTGTAGAACCGTTATGGGTACGAACCTGCCAAAATTACGTTGACAGGAAATCTCTTGACACATCAACCGGAAGAGGGAGAAAAGACATTACGCACTTTATTCACTTATTTCGTTTAACAATTGAAACGTTTACAATTTCGGTGGTTTGTTAGGTATAGAAAAGACAGAGGAAATTGTAGTAATTGCAATAGTTTTACTTAATTTCTTTAAGATAACGTAATAATCCCGCACTTAATTATAACCTCGACCTTGAACGTCCACTAGAAGCTCCTTGCAGGGTTGTTTAATTGAAACGATTGTTGCACTGAGCTTTTATAATGATGCAAAGAGTTCGCTTTAACCTTTGACATTGACCTTTGAACCCTTGTGAAGGTTGTTTTTGCAACATGGCGTCGTGGGGTCGGTACTTTGCGGAAATACGAGAAAATAGTTCATATTTTACCATTCCCTTTGGGTTGTCTGCAGCTACAATTGGTGTAGTGATTTTCCTGAAGCGACTAGGAATATTTTATCGTTTGTTTCATAAGGTTAGTCGTTTTATTTGATTAATTTCACTTTCTTAAATGAGTTGCACTTTGTACCTGGAATTGTTGGAGATAAAAGGCATACCTAGTATCATTAGTTACAGTGCAAAAAGGTTAATGTAATGTAAACGTGTGTTTGATGTATGATATTTTGGGCAAGAAATATACAATAGTGTGCAAAGTCTGTAAATGTCGGTGGAAAAAAACTTGACATTGCATTAAGATGATTGTTAAAGGCACCACTCGATCGGCTTTCATCCGCCATTTTGAATTGTTAGCATTGCGAGAAAACAAATGTGCTGTATTATGATAATTCCTTAACAAAATTAAGAAATAGCTACTTGATTTATAGAAGAGGAGCATATTTACAAATGATTCATTATAAAAGTTATACCAGTTACAGCATTTTGTCGTAGTAATGCATTCCACGATCGTAGCTCCGATGATTGGCTTCATTTTACGATGTTTTAATTTTTGAGCGATACACTTTATTTTTTGTCAAATTGTTAAATCTTGAACAACTGAAATGCTTACCTCACAAACATATTTGAAATTAAGTGTGAAATTATCATGTAAAATTATAGATAATTGTAAACAGGAAAGTCCTCCTTATTTCGTTTCCACAAAAGATACCCCGCTCGAATGGTCCCTTTAAGAATTCAATGATGTACTTTATGTTTAGGTTGATGCTGAAACCAAACGAAATGGTGGCGACATAGTGGGTGATGTCCTAAAGGTACTCCTGGAAAAAACAATATGATTATTGTGTTGTTAATAAATATGTGTCATATTTATTCAATAAAACCTTATGAAATTTGTTTATTTTCAAATCTTAAGATTGGTTCATTGTGAAAAGAGTGTTTAATTTTATTATGTATTTGTATTTATAATGTAAGTATTGATTGTCATGTTTGAAATTATTTGAAAATTTATCAATGTGAATTCTTGATCAAGAACCGATTATGATATCAAGATATGATTATGAACCTGTCAGAGGAGGAAGGCAGTGAAGGAAATGCATGCAATCAATTTCATCTTCAAAAAGGCGTGTTATGGGTGAATTTAATTGTAATATGCAATACTTACTATACTTAAGCTTGTAATGAAATGAAAAAAACAACAAAACAAAAATAATACAAAGGGAATCTTTGTAATGATTGGTGATGAGGAAACTATATTTTTTTTAGGTCAAAAAGAATTTGAGCAATATCTCAATAAAAATCAATCCTTGTTTCAGGCACATGGTGTCAAGTATGTATTTACCCTGGTGGGAGGTCACATCTCACCCATTCTCGTGGCTTGTGAGAGACTTGGAATCAGAGTTGTGGATACCAGACATGAGGTACTTAATCACACTCCTCATTTAATAATAATAATAGTCCATTTATATAGCGCATATATCCATGCACATTGCAAAGCGCTGAGTGACATATTACCCCTGGTCAACAAGTACAGAAAACTCTAAGGAGAATACAATTAGTCGCCTGTCAGGCGCTCGAGGTTTAATTCAGACTACCATCATATCATACCACAAAGTCACTTACCCAGGGTGACACCACAAGTTTCTCAACTCATGTCTCATTTTGGGGCAGGGAATCAACCCTTCAAACTCTCAGATTATCAAGCAACAGGTTACCCACCAATCCAGCAAACTGCGCCCGTTGTTGCTGAACTATTCTGATAGCAGTCGACTGGAATTGCACAGGACCACATGCCAAAATTTTCACAAATAACAAACAAGATTTGAATAAATATGCCTTATAAGATGTAATTCCAATATGTATAACATGCCAAATAACTTCTTAGCTGTAACCTGTAGCAATGTTGTAACCAAATCAAAATTCAATTTGTTTCATTATCCTAAAATTAACAAAAGATTATAACATTTGACAATAACATATTCCAGTTAAGTTGATGATTTATTTCTTATTTTTGCAGGTAACAGCAGTATTTGCAGCAGATGCAGTTGCACGCATGTCGGGTGCTGTAGGAGTTGCAGCAGTTACTGCTGGGCCAGGTAAAATAATAATGATGTGGTAAAACTCTCAATGGTTAAATTTTATATTATTAAAACAAAATTCAATTTCAAAATTTATGAAAATGGAAACTTTATATGATGAAAGAACAATTTTGATGGATAGTCATTTTCTTTATTGCAACTTTTGACTATCAATCAAACTTCTTTGTCATCATCACATCAACTTCTTTGAAATCCCATAAAAAGTTCCTATATTTGTGTCTTTTTAATTATTCTCTGTAAAACTTGTACATCATTTAAGTTGATGAAATTAAAACATCTGAAAATTGTTTTATTTTTTCAAGGCCTGACAAACACTGTCACTGCTATAAAGAATGCTCAAATGGCCGAGTCTCCGGTCCTGCTAATTGGAGGGGCAGCAGCCACATTGTTAAAAGTAAGTCATTTGTAAATACAAATTAATCTTTTAGTGATTGAATATGAGATATGTAAAATGCTCTATTCTAAGGTATGAAATTTTATTTTACATTTCTAGTTGTGAATTCTATGTAAATGTTTATTTGCATTCACAGGGTCGCGGTGCCCTACAAGACATTGACCAGATGTCGTTGTTTAAACCTCTGTGTAAATACTGTGCAACAATCAACAAGATTCGAGATATTGCTCCAACACTGCAGAAAGCTCTCCAGATAGCCCAGTCAGGCACGCCAGGTAAAACTTGGCAGTAATTTAATTCTTGATTTATTATTTTGATTTGATAAACTTTGATTAACAAAATAGAAGTAAAGGTTTACCGAATTATCAATCCGTGACGGATGACCATTGCCAAATAAGATAAACCCGAAGAAATTTATCCCAACTATCTCCACTCTTCAAATTTCAAAGAGTACTGAATTCAAACAATGTTAACAAATGGTTTATGTTTAAATATTGTTTCATATTATACTATTCAACACAAATGTGGTGAAGAGGGTATGAACCCTCGAAACATTTAACTTCCTGTCATTTTTGCGGAAAACCATGTGTATTTAGGACAATTTCATGATGCTTCTGGTTTATTACGCATTCATTTGGCGGCGTCTCTTCATCTTGAAGTGGATCAACAAGGTGCTGTCACAGTTAGACAATGTCTAGTTCTGTCTGAAACAAAGTTTTTTCATTGCAGGACCAGTATTTGTAGAGTTCCCTATCGACACACTGTACCCCTACGCTATGGTGAAGAAAGAGATTGGAATGAAAGACAAGGCTGGAGGGCTCGTACAGAAGCTTATCAACTGGTACAGCTATCTTCATCCTGTTTATTATTAATTTATAAGAATTTCCTTCATTTCAAAGAACAAGAAACATAGTGAGAGAATTATCACATCTTTTTTTCTCTCATTTGTTGGCATTGAGTGAAAGAGAGTTTGACTAAAAACAATAAAAAAAACTAAAAACATTTGGATGCAACAGGTAATTGATATACTTAGATACTTTACAGTGAAAAAGCTTGTGAATTTATTAAATATTTTCAAACAATTAATGTATTATAACAAAAACGAATCCTGAAGATCTAGACTCACTACAATTTTCTAGACTTGGTAAATTGTCAATTGAATATTTTTGTTCTAGGGTCTGGATGACCAACTAGACCCGAATTTGACAGCACATTGTTGGGACACAAAAATTATGAAAGTCTTCCAACCTCGTATCTCCTGAAATTTACTTAACTTGATTAGGCTTAACATATTTATGCAAACCGCTCAAACAAAATCCACACATTAAAAAAATGGCACAAATTCATCATTTAATAGTCAATCAAAATCCTCAGTACTGACTAAACAGATGATAATGGTTGTTTCAGGTATTTACAAAACCACCTTGATGATCTGTTCGCTGGAGCGTTTGAGAAGAGAGAACTTGGAGCTCTGAAGGTAGAGCGACCAATGGCAACTTCATCACAGAGTAAGCTCCCTTTAGTTCGCTGGTATACTTATCCATATCATTTCCTTTCTGGAGTTGAACATGAAAAACCCTTATTACTTCTTGACACTTTACTTTCTAATGCTGTTGTCCTTCATGATAACCATTTGATATTTTCAAATATTTTCATTTGTTGAATAGTTGTGATTTCGGAAATTTGGCAAGCAGCCACAAAAAGTGGTATGGAAAAAGTAATAGGCAATGTAGTATAAGAATATACCCATAATGATTGAACCATAACATGTGTTCTTTGAGGCATTCTCTCTTTTTGGAATTCTATCCTTTGGGAAGATACCCTCCCAACATCCCTTACCCTTTTCACATCTTAACATCCTAACCCTGTGTTTTCACTGACCCCAAACCCATGTTCTACTTACACAACAATTTGAGCATGCATCCCATTTTTTTTTGGATATCTAAAAATTCTAAGCTGTGAAGGTTGACGAATGATGTTTTAATATTTCAGTTCAGAAGAGTATTGAGATGCTGTCCCGTGCCAAGAAGCCGGTTATTCTCCTCGGAAGCCAGGCCACACTTCCTCCGACACCAGTTGATGATCTCAGGAAAGCTCTCGAGGTATGGCAAGCAGGAACAATATGTATCTGATTATTAATACTTGACCTCTGTAAACAATTTGACAGTCACAACGGTAAAGCCAGTTTCTCTTCTCACTATTTTAAAGTTTTTTTACTAACAGTGCAGCAAAACACAACTCAGTAATAGATAATATTACTGAAGTTTGACAAATGTGAGAGGAAATGTTGATCTTAAGTTTTTCTATTTAATTATTATTTTGTTTTAGATAAGTGTAGCTTTTTAAAGACTCTTTTTTAGATGCAAAAAGTCTAGCACCATATTGTATTTCCTTAGACTAACATTTAGTCTCAGAAGTATTTTTTTTGGAGAAGAAGATGAAAATTAGTTTTTAAAGTTGTGACCCCTGTGACCCTATTTGGGGTCATGGGGTCACAAAATCTACAATTTAGAATCCCCATTGGCCAAGGAGTCTGCACATATAATTTCAGCTCTCTAGACCTTTTGGAACTTGAGAAGAAGATGAAAATAGTTTTTTAAGGTTGTGACCCCTGTGACCCTATTTGGGGTCACAGGGTCAGCAAAGTTACAAATTAGAATCCCCATAGTCCAAGGAGTCTGCACACATCAATATTAACTATCTACTGCTTTTGGAAATGGAGAAGAAGATGAGAATTGGTTTTTAAGGTTGTGACCCCTGTGACCCTATTTGGGGTCATGGGGTCACGAAATCTACAATTAAGAATACCCATTGGCCAAGGAGTCTGCACATATCGTTTTTAACTCTCTAGTCCTTTTAGAACTGGAGAAGAAGATGAAAATAGGTTTTTAAGGTTGTGACCCCTGTGACCCTATTTGGGGTCACAGGGTCACCAAAGTTACAAATTAGAATCTCCATATGCTAAGGTACCTGTACACAATGCCATGCCATAAGCCCATCTGGATTTTCAGTCCTGATGAGCTAAAAATGGAGCCCAGAAGATGCTTTAACTAGAACTGAGTGATCTAGAATTATTTGCTTTTGTAGTCTCTGTTGGTTGTCAATTGAATATTTTTGCTCTAGGGTCTGAATGACAGACTCGTATTTCCTCAGTGGCATCATCTATTATGAAGTTTTCTTTTTTATCAATTTGATATTCTTATTCATATACTACTGGAGGACAAGTGCCATCAGGACATGTTATATTTACATTTTGCAGGATCTTGGAATCCCCTGTTTCTTGGGAGGGATGTCACGAGGGCTGTTAGGAAAACAAAGCTCAATCCAGATGAGACAGCGTAGGAAGGACGCTCTGAGGGAGGCTGATGTGGTAGTGTTGGCAGGTGGGTAATACTCAACTCGTTTAACACCAAGGGCTGAGTTTTGGCTGTTTTGGATTCCTCTCAAGCAAACTCGGCACTATCGTCAGGAATATTCCCAGTTAAAACATATGACGGTATGACCAAATAGTTTTTATATTTAAAGATACACTCCAAATGGTTCAAAGTTACAAATTAAAAATGCTCGTTTACATCTTATCCTAAGCGTCATGATTTGAATGGATTTCTTTTTGAAGATGAACTATGAATAAAAAAATGTTGAATGTGTGTATCCATAACAAAATATAACCTGAATGTACTGTCCTATTGTTGTGATAGGTTGTGGAAGAAAGTGTGACTCTTCCATCTTGTTTGGTTTTAGTTGTTCAAGTATAGTTGGGGAAAGTGACGAATGAATTCCCTGAATTGCAAACAAATGTTAAGAAAATATGAAAGTAACTAATGATGTCATGACAGGTGCCATTTGTGACTTCCGTCTGGGTTATGGCCGATCTCTGAGTCGACGCTCGAAGATCATTGCTGTAAACAGGGACAAGGACCAACTCATGAAGGTAAGATAAGATAAAAGTTTGATTATAGCTGCTTATGTGATGAACTTTAGTTAAGGTGTTTGTTCAGATTGTTTTGCATTGATTGATCTGTTTGGTGACTTTCTCAGACCTATTGTTGATACATAACAATGTGCAAGGATTTGTTAAGTGCTTCTGTAAACCTGAAAGTAGATCTGTCAGGGTAATAAAATGTACCACTATGGGCAACTGCTTACAAATTATGATCAGTGTTGAAATAACCTGCCCGCCTGCAAATTGCTGGTTACTTTCTGATGGGATTTGTTTAGGAATAGATTATCTATAGAAGTCTGGCTTGTGTGATACTTACTGTCTAAATACTGCAAAGCTTGTCAAATTTAGGAGGGTTGGTTGATTCTTAAAACCACAAGCCTTGCTTGCGTATACAAGTTCTAGGGACAAGAACATATTTCAGACAGTGTTTCTAATCATTACAGAACTCGGACATGTTCTGGAAACCCACACTAGCAGTGCAGGGAGATGTAGGATCATTCATGGTGGGCGTGGCGCGGGGCCTCAAGGGTTACAAGTGTGACCCGGACTGGCTAAAGACGTTGAGGGAGCGGGACGAGGAGAAGGAGGAGGCTAACAAGTGAGTACTGGGGGAGAGCCTGCAACAGAATCGGGCTCATGCATAGGTGTGAAACTTGAAAGTTTGTAAATGAGATTAGAAACAATTAATTGGTTCAAGAGGCACCTCACCAATTTATGACTATCTCTATCACTGTATATATTGTGGAGCACAGTGGTGTAGTGGTTAGCATGCTTTCCTCTCACACCAGAGACCCGGGTTCGAATCGCGGTGGAGACACCAAAAATTTGTGACTTGGGTCTCATTCTGTGTTGTGTCCCTGGGCAAGACACTTCGTCCACATTGCACTCAGTTCACCGAGCTGTACAAATGGGTACCTGAACAAGGGGGAAGTATGGACCTATACGGTCGCCCGGAGCTCTTGGTAATAGGCGGCACCGAAAGTACTATCCCTCCAGGGTAATAATACTCATGGCGCTTTGAGCATGCTCTGTCATATATAAGAAAGCTATTATATATAAGCCTTGCTGTATTGTGCAAAAATTCCAAGTTTTCGTTCAGACTGTCAGATATGAATTTTTCATCTGGAAATTGAGATCAGCATGATTTGGTTTTGATAAGCCTCACTGCAATGTGCCATAATTTATTGCTAGTATGCAATCCCTTCTTCAGTAATTTGAAGCAAAAAGATTTGTCACAGAGATATTAAAAAATGTAGCAAGGCTAAATAAGTCCGATGCAACCTTTTAAATTGAGTGGCATTGCACTAAAGAGATGTCACAGAAAAGTTGCAACATGGTTTAAATGAGCCAATGGTGCAAGTTTGTCTTGCTGCGGATATTGGTAGTGAATTAACCATTAACATATCATGCTTACCTATCTTTTTAAATGTTTCTTTTTAGAAAATCTTTTTTGAGCAAACTTTTCTCATGGCACAATATTTAGGGATGAAATTGTTTGATTATGGTTTGTTCAGGAAAAAGTCAGAGGAACTAACGGACGTGCACCTGAACCCGCTGAAGGTCCTGATGACGGCGGAGGACGTGCTCTCTGACGACGGTATTCTGGTGGCTGATGGAGGTGATTTTGTTGCCACAGCAGCTTATATCATGAGGTATATTTTATCTTTACATTTTCCTGGGGGTAAAATTTCCAAATTCCTGTTAACCTGTATTTGAAAGCTGGCTCTGGCCCAACCTATATGTCATGAAGTAGAGAAAATCTTTAATAATTTTTAACATTTTGTTTTTTTAAGATTCAATGTTTTCCCCATACATCCTCAGTGTTCGACCCTATTAAAATGCCCTTTGTTAAAGATTTTGTTTATTTGTATAATTCAGTCACTTAACAGATGAAGTTTAGAGCATACAAGAACCCAATCTAACTGGCTGAAATATTGCCTTATCAGTGCTGAACAACGCAATCACTCGATCACTCAGTTGTTATTCAAAATATAGAAGTATTTATCATTAATCTCCTGTGTTAACAGGCCCCGCGGCCCCCTGCGCTGGTTGGACCCAGGTGCATTTGGTACCCTGGGGGTGGGAGGAGGATTTGCTCTGGGGGCCAAGCTGTGTCGGCCTGAGAGTGATGTCTGGGTTATATACGGGGATGGTTCGCTCGGATACAGCATTGCAGAGTTCGATACCTTCACCAGGCACAAGGTAACATGAAATATGATTACAGATACAGCATTGCAGAGTTCGATACCTTCACCAGGCACAAGGTAACATGAAATATGATTACAGAAGTAACAAGCAGGAAAGTAAACATTGCTCACTAAAACCCACGACCATGCATCCCTGACAAACTGAATTAGTGTTTACTTCCTATAACTGAGACGTCTCATTTCCTTATTATCAGCAGAAGTCTTTAACACTGATATATATTTTGGACAAAATAGGTTAGTGATATTTTTAATTTTTATGATAAATATAACCTTAGGTAGTGTAGTAAATGAGGAAATATTTCATAATTTCAATTTTTTTTTATTTATTCGTCATTACTTTTGCCCAATATGTTAATTGGCATCTTTTATCTTTAACCTGTAAGATAAACAAGTAAACCAAAGAATCTCTGCATTAGTCTGTGTTTGATATGATTTGCGACCCATATAAGAACTATAAACACAATGTGACAGGTGCCGGTGATAGCACTCGTAGGTAACGACGCAGGATGGACCCAGATTGAGAGGGAACAGACACCCATGTTTGGGAGCAGTGTAGCCTGCAAACTGGCGGTGAGTTCCTTCTATCTTGTTAATTTAATAACAGGTCTTGGTCCTATGCTATAATCAACACCTTTGATGTGCCATTTAAATTATTGATATCTTTCTTAGTGGAAAATATGGTATTTACATATCTTTTAAGATCATTTAATTTCTTGACAATTCTTGAATGTTATCACAAAAACTTTAGCTTCACCTTTAGGTAAGATTGTATTTCAATATGTAAAATGCAAGAGACATTGTTGCAGTGGGATTTTTAGAATTTGACATTCTACCTTCTTGTAGTTTCAAGTCAGGATCTTGATCTGTACAAGTTGTGTTTGCAATTCATACTAATTCATTTATGAATAGCTTAGAAATAATGCAAATTTATCATTTGTTTCAGTTTTCTGACTATGACACTGTAGCAGAGGGTTACGGAGGAAAAGGCTATCGCCTTGACCGAACAAATGAAGATAACATCCGTGAAGTGATGGAAAAGGCGCTCAAAGACTACAGGGCAGGCAATAGTGTACTGATTAATGCTCTGATAGGGAAAACTAACTTCAGAGAAGGCAGTATATCAGTTTAATACTCAGCACACCGATCAAAGTATTGTGATATCAATTGAACATTTCCATGATGTACATTAACTGCAAATGGTTCGCCATCCCACCAATGTATGTGCTATGATTAATTAACCTTAGCGAATGTTGAAGATTGGCTACTCATTAAAATTAATCCCACAGCTTAGATAGATTAATTGATAAGCACTTAAGATTTATTTTTACTTTTTGTGCAGTTGTGTTCACTGTACACCTGACCAGCAATGGCTACTCCTATATATTAATTAACACTAAATTGAAGTGATGGTATGCTCAATGAACAGTTAGCACATATATAGGTATCATTTTACTCTAGACATTTGGTGTGATCTTAGATATAAAATATGTGATTACATGTTATGATTTTCTACACTTTTCACAAGAACATGCCATTTATTTCTGTATGTATGTACTGTGAACAGCTTTGAATGTGTCGACTTATGACAAACCTAGATTAGTGAATGTATGATTGTCCAAGATTAATAATTTGATTAGCCAGATACAATCAAGTATAAGCAAATTAATTGAATTCCATATTGTATGTTTTTTGCATAATGTTGACCAACCAACATACTAAACTCTGAAACTTTTTGAGTTATGGTTTGATTCACAAATTTCAAATTTGATGGATGAATGGTTTGAATATTATCAGATATGTCCATATGTTTTATGGAACCATTGTTGGTTACGTTTTATATCGTGCATTTAGTTTTTCTGTCAAATGACAGCACTGAACCATGACTACAGCATTATACAAGTCTGTACAATTGTATCACAGTTTATCTAAAATAAATATAACCATCTTTCAACAGTGTTGTACTTGTCAATACAAAGTAATATTGGGCACAGGGCCTTGAGATATCCTAGAACTCTGGTACTTGAGCCATATGTGCCTACCTACCTGTATACTTTAAACAAAAAATTTGCTTCTGGTAAATTTTCAGAAATAAGAGGAAAGAATTGGTATCTTCAATTAGTGGTGATCATTAGCAGCCCCGTCCTTAGACGGGGCTGCTATCAGTTTTTGTGAAGTTTCCATCGCCGCCGCCGCCCTCGTACTACTAGCTATAACTTTTTTCCACTAAGCTTTCCAGAACTCTTATAAACTCAGTATCCCGCAAACGCTAATCTAGTTAGGTCAAAGTTCAAACCATGCATATGTTGAACCAAAATAAGTCAATTGTTGCATGTCTAGTTAGGGAAAAATTGGGCAAAGCAGGCGAAGAGTCCCTACCAAGGCCCTGTGGTGTAGAGGGGCTTCACTGACAGGTATTTTCCATTAATCATATGTAGATTTACGGATATTCTATAAATACAAGGAGTTTAATAAACTAGCAGGTTTCGTTTGTGTAGTCTCCAAAATTTCAAGATGGCTGACCCGATGCTCATTAGAAAGGCACTTTAAACAAGTTTTTGCCACTAACATTGTAATGTCCCCTGCCGTTTGGATATTGCGATAGAATGGTCACAATAAGCAAATGCTATATTCCCAGTGACAATAAGTGCAATGGTTAGGCGAGATATGGCGTTAACAAGAGTTTCAAAATTGGCAAAAGTGTCGTAGTGACCTTGAAAATAATGTCAAGGTCACCTGAAGTGACTGGTGTCTGCATAATCCCCCAAGGTAGGCTGTGACCAAATTTGAAGACATTGGGTGAATTGGTCGAGCTATCACGTTAAGGATCCGTACGGACGCTGCTGAATACACAATGTCCCCGTAAGGCAGATTGTCACAAGTTTTGATAATGGGGGAAAAGTTTTTCTGTGGTTTAAATAGTTCCAGTTTTACAAACATAGAAAGAAATAAAAAACTTTTTCATTTAAACAATTTATTCATCACCCATATAATTTGAAAAGAAGACAAAAAGATACAACATACAAGAAAATGTGAAACAAAGGAAAATACAAAAAAATATAAATTGACGAAAATATCAACCACTGACAGTACCTATTTTATGTGATAATTTTGGTTATGAACCAAATAACAAACAAAACAATCATGATCCAAACATTCCATTGTTATAACATTTCATTGAAAAAAGGGTTGGACAATTCAGAATCTAACAGACTATACATGAAACAACATTTAACTAGAAGCACTGTAAGAATATTAAGGTACAATTGGTGCTTGCATAGTACAAATATAACACTTTTTTCAGTATGATAATCGATTAATTACTCATAACCTGCTAGTACCAGTAACATAAGAAGAACCATCAAAACCTAGCATACAGATCCTGGTATGTCAATAACAAATATTCTCAATATCACAATATTTTTTGTTGTCATTGATACCATAATGGTCCAATATTAGTTCTTACATATAACTTGTTTGCTCTGAGGAGAACATTTTGTTAATGTTCATGTTTTTTGTTTTACTCACAGTGAAGGTTTGGACACATAAAAGTAAGAAACTGCCCTCCCAAAATTAACTTGGTAAAGGTATTCTCATATCAAATTTATTTTGTAAATATAACATTTCAACATCATTAACTTTAACAATTGTAAGCAACATAACATGCATTATTTTGCAAACTTTTCTCTCATTTGATTTGAAGTTTTGATTTTTATAAACATGAATGCATGTTAGTAATATTGTTAAAACTTTTGTTTGTTGCAAAAATAAACTTTTAACACACATGTTTTTTGTTTGTTAAAACAAAATATAAAACAGTTCACAATTTGAAAGGCTATTTTCTACAAGATACACCAGAAACACCTTCAATAGTATATAACATTGCATAGTATCACACCAAGGCTTGGTTACGGGAAAATATAGTACTGTGGAAAACAGACATTTCAGTATCACACTAACTAGTATCTTTGATATAGAACATTGTGAAAAGTCAAGCGGTATAATGAAATGATTAATAAATATATTTAGAGTGAATTATGTGGTGAAGATTTGTTGAGATCAGAAGAATGCATAAATATAACATATATTTCTTAGCACAATTCAAATATATACCAGTAAGCATATTTATAAATAATTAGACTAAAGCTGTTGATATGGTTAGCACCAATGCGGATGACTGCTTCAACTTTTGGTTGTGACGCGTCATGTGCAGTATTCTGTAGTATACTTCCATCTTTCAAGTACAATGATACAGTCAATTGGTAAATCACATATTCATGTCATATGCACTTGTATTTGTATTTAATTCTCCTTTGTTAACAGGGGTTGAAAATGGGGTACTAGCCATTCAGACCAGTGCATTCCTGAGAGCACTAGCCCAAAGGCATTCTGACAAGCCAAATACAGAGATATAATTGTATTTTCTTTAAACTGAACTAGTCCTTCGGACTACCAGTCATTACACTTTACTAGCCCAGCATCTTTTGCACTAGCCATAGGCTACCGGGCTAGTGCTAATTTCTAACCCTGGTTAACAATACACTTAGGCATATTCAGGTAAATATTTTGCTTTCATACAAAGAACCAATAACAACAAGCACTTGATGAACCATGCCTGATAGTTCACATCATAGTATACATCTGACTGAATCTTGAAACAAAGGTTCTCTATTTACAATAACTGACATACAAATTAGCACACATATTGTCCATTCAAATGTTAAAGACAACTGCTCATACTGCTAAAAAGTATTTTCTGAAAAACAATTTGAGAGTTATTATTTGTGGAAATTAATATTTTTGTTGCATTTACACTGGTCAGGGAGAGTCATTAATGAATTAAACAACCAAACAGGTAAAAATATAACAAACAAATTTGGCCTTCTGACCGCAATTATTATTAACAATGTCTTAAAGTGAAAGACACAATTTGTCATTGTGTATCTGCTAGTTTATATGGTATAGTGATAAGCTACAAATATGGGCCAGGTTGACCTGCTACATCCAGGGACTTGCTACCTCAAGAACTTAGAGTCTGAGCAGTGAGTCCCTCAATTAGTAAGCAAATACCACCGTAAAAAAAAACCTAAGCATCCCGAAGATCGATGGTTTAAATGGTTATGGGTCCTTACACAATATTGTGGATATTGATGCAGGACCTTGTGGTAAATTTATCAGTGAATACTCAGATCTTAGTTTCCATTCCTGTTATCATTCTTGTATTGAAATATCATAACAAACAATAACTAGCATTTCTTGATGGTGATGATGAAGATGAAAACTTGCTGAGTGATGATGAAGATGAAAACTTGCGGTGAGTGATGATGTACAATCTCGCAACAGTGAGACAGATGATGGGAGATATAAACGCTGCAACATTTTAGCTGAAAAGAATTTAAAGCACCTTTATTTTTCTCAGAAAATATGATATATGTATGTTTCAGATGTCAAAAGCTTCTAGGGTGAAACTCTTAATATTGAATAAATAAGCACACATAATATATAAAAAGGGAAAAAAATATATATGTATTAACACTAAAAATCTATAAAATCTAAAATCAATAGGTTGCAAAGAGAGAGACTCAGAGTTGTATAATGTAACAGCCCCAATTAGCAGCGACAAAGCATGAATTTTGTTCATAAGTAAACAAATAGATATTTGGTATTAGTTATTAAACAATCCATTTGTAAATCTTATATACCATATGATGATACCCTTATATCTTATGAGCTAGACCCTTATATCTTATGAGCTTGATTACATTTTCCAAAACTTTGTTTAAAATACCATTGCACAAAATTGAGAAAACTTGTGGAGATCGATTTAAGAAATAAAAGAATAAAGCAAGAATTAAAATATAAAAAAAGACAAACAAAAATAAGAAACAAGAAAATTCAGACTAAACTTTGAAGTGTTCAAATAAATAATCACCTGTCAAATAAACATACGAAACTATTACAAATATTCGTAAAAAAATTTAATAAAACTTCACATTGTTGACATGTCTTATTGTTATAAATTTCACTGAAAACACACTTCCCTACATCATGGTCAAACACTTCACAAAATGGTCAAATTAGAAATTGTTTAAACGAATAAAATGAATATTCAAGCTAATTTAAAAATTTGATTAAATAAAAAATATGTAATAAATATTAAATGTTTTGAATCAAAATCAGTATTTACCAAAATAGCACAATAACAAATATCTGCTGGTAGCACAGGTCTAGTAGTAATCTGACACATAGGGTCTCATCTCCATAAGGCCTTCCCACGACGGCTTGCAATAGCACCGTACTCGGTCAGATGTTGGACTTCTATCTCCACCTCTGTTAAACAAAATGTCACAATGTCAAAAGAACGCCAATATTGTTTCTCATTATTTTACTTATTAGCAGGGATTGGAAAAGACATGTTTGAAAATGGGCCATTTCTAGACTTTCTGTAATTTCTACAATTTAAAAGGGGCCATTGCCGTTATTTCAAGAGAAAACTTCAGAATTAAATGGGACATTTTTTCATCCAATGTGAAAAATGCCCCATGGCCCCGGCCTTTCCCAATCCCTGTTTTAGTCATGTAAGATAGAGATAAATCCATTCTGTTTTTTTAAAATTCTGTGTTGTAAGTAATGGATTCTTTACCCGTTAAGTTTATTTCACAAAGAATTAAAAGTAATTCATTATTTTTCAAATCTACTTTTAAGATTATTTACCGGTAAATAATAAAAAATAGAGCCAGTGGCTCTGTAGCTCATCAGGCTTCATATCAATTTTGATTTAGGGTGTGGCAAATGTGGTTCCTCCCTTACTTTGGACCACAGGGTCACCAAATGTACAATTTGGATTCCTCCTTATCTAACTTAGGAGTTTGCACACAAAGTTTCAGCTTTCTAGGCTTTATGCTTTTGGAGAAAAAGATGAAATTAGGTTAAAGGGTGTGACCCCTGAGGCCCTTTTTAGGGGCCACAGGGCCACAAAAGCTATAAATCATAATCCTCACTAGTCAAAGAGTATATTCACAAGGTTTCAGCCTTCTTGGCCTATTGCTTCTGGAGAAGGAGATGAAAACAGATTTTAAGAGCGTGATCCCTCTGGCCCTTAATAAGGGTCAAAGGGCCACCAAAGCTACAATTTAAAATCCTCACTAGTCAAGGAGTCTGTACACAAAGTTTCAGCTTTCTAGGCTTTATGCTTTTTGAGAAGATGAAAAAAGGTTTTTAGGGCATGGCCCCCATGGCCCTTATTAGGGGTCAAAGGGCCACCAAAGCTACAATTTTTAATCCTCACTAGTCAAGGAGTATGTACACAAAGTTTCAGCTTTCTAGGCCTTATGGTTCTGGAGAAGAAGATGTAAATAGGTTTTTAGGGCGTGGCCCCTGTGGCCCTTATAAGGGGTCACAGGGCCACCAAAGCTACAATTTTTAATCCTCACTAGTCAAGGAGTATGTACACAAAGTTTCAGCTTTCTAGGCCTTATGGTTCTGGAGAAGAAGATGTAAATAGGTTTTTAGGGCGTGGCCCCTGTGGCCCTTATAAGGGGTCACAGGGCCACCAAAGCTACAATTTTTAATCCTCACTAGTCAAGGAGTATGTACACAAAGTTTTAGATTTCTAGGCCTCATGGTTCTGGAGAAGAAGTCGAAATTCCACAAAGTTTACGGAGGGACAGACGGACGCCGGACACCATGCCATGCCATAAGCCCATCGGGCCTTACAGGCCAGATGAGCTAAAAATAAACTTTTGAAAAAGTTATAAACTTTTAATAAATCATATATACCACACAATCTAAAGATAGAATGAAACTCTACAGTATAGCGTATTAATATAAGGTATTGTCTATTTGAATGAGAGACAAGAATAATAAGGCTAATAAACTTTGCAAAGGTTAGATCAGAAAACAAATTGCATGCAAAGAAAGAAAACTACCGATAAATCTGATAGAGAATAGAAATGGTTACAACATTGAATTAAAAGAACTATAGATAAAATGTCCATCTGTAAGTTTCTCTTTCTGTCATTGTCTGTCCTATTGTTTCAGGTTAAGAAAGAACAAGTTTTTATTTCTCTTCTAATTTCCTGCACTGATTCATTACTCAAATTCCAAATCTATTTGAACACGGCACTCAAACCACATTAGTAAGACAAGCGGTAATTCAATAAGCAAAGGCTTTATTCTTGAAAGTTTCAATGATGAAATAGCTTATAAGACAAAATATTTTCATTAGTTATGAATTCTTAATAAATTTAGTAAACAATGATAAAAAAAATAACATTTCATGAACTGAATTAAGAACTACATTTAGGTTCTTAAGCATCTGCACCAATTTTTCAGCCTTTACCAAAAATATTCAAAAGCATGTTGACTCATGATGACATGTTTGGTTAATCATACCATAATGGTTGCGTTTCTTCATTAGATGAAATGAAGTTATCATTTAAGACTTCTACACCAAAACAAATTTTCTTTGATCAAATGATCATCTCTACAAACAGTCCAATTAAACCTTGCCTCAATAATACCTGTGTCATTCAGATATTAAGTCTAGAAAGGTCTAGTAGAGGGTCATGGCTAGCAGACCTTTCTGCGACCAATGACCCTCCAATGTTATACGTGCGAAGGCAGACCACTGTGGCTTGGTAAGATTAGTTCTTATTGGTCAATTGACGCGTCCCTCTACTATACCTATCTAGACTCAATATCGGAGTAAAACGGGTAAAATTGAGGCTAGGTTTACTTAGACTGTCCCAATGACAATTTATCTTATTTTACTATGATCCAAGTCTTTCTTTCAATAACAAAGCCCGTGCAGATTGCAGATGACAGACAAAATTGACACTCACTGATGGACTTACACACAGTGGTCTCCACAAAATGCTAACCCATATTGCTGTAGATTTGGTACACAGTCCGAATCCATCGTGCTGTACATCGTTTGAGTTTCTGGATCCAGCTGTACATTGGAATAGGTCTCATCACAAAGGTCCATCACCATTGTATTGGGGTGGAATTCGGTGGACTGAAACACAGAAACCAGACACGGTCAGTCCTCAGTAACAGGATTGCAATGAAGTGAATAATTCCAAGTCTCTTTCTTGCAAAGATATTTCAAGGATGTGTAATTAAAGACTTAGTGATGAGAGTCTCGAGATTGGTATTACAGTACTTTAATGACATGTCAAGCTTATTTTTATTACCTTTTACATGAAGTTAAAATACATGATGTAGTTTTCATTGTAAGAAATATTATATGTTACTTAATAACATGCAATTATTACAATTGTTTCATGGTTCATATTTTTTTCATAAAGCAAAAGGACAGAAATCACTGTGATAAAACAATGAGAGAAATGAGGTGAAACATGCTTCTGAGAAGAATTTACACATACATTTTAGTATCAAAGTTTGTGAACATAATTATATTGTTGTAGCAAAGTTAAATTGTTTCAAAAAAGATTCTACTTATTGTTATATCAATTACTGGTACACTTGCTCTGGCAATAATACTTTTATGGCACGTTGAATAACACATACTGTATATATTCAAACAATTTTGTTGACGTTCAGCTTAAACACAAGTTATCGAGCCTTCTGCTAAACAAGGTTAATAAGTTTCAAAATTATGATAGGAATATCCTTGTGTCAAAAAAAGAGAGCTATTCAATAATCTACCGGTTGACTATGTTGATTGAATGTATTATTCTGAGATTGCTGTTGTTGAAGTTGTTGCTGCTGGAGTATTTGTTCCTGTAGTTTCTGCTGCAGCTGCTGTTGTTCCTGCAGCTGTTGCTGCTGCCTGTAGTGTTCCTGCAGCTGCTGCTGATACAGCTGTGTCTGGGCAGGATCCTGCTGTATACCAAGCTGTTGATTAACACAGGAAGAGGTCAACTCTGGCATTTGTTGTTAGCTCATGACATGTAATACAAGTTATATAAAAGCACTGTATCCTTTTAGCATGTAATACAAGTTATATAATAGCATGGTATCCTTTTAGCATGTTATACAAGTTATATCATAGCACTGTATCCTTCAGTTAAGTTATTACTTGTATCGGCTTGAAAGTAGAATATAGAATACTTTTTAAAGTCTGTCAGAGAAATGCAAAGACAAGTTTTTAACAGTTTGCCAGCTGTTAATAAGAAAGTAGCTAAATAAGGTATAGATGAGACATGACTGAATTGTTTTCCTAATCTTTTTGATACACAAATATTGAAATATTGGACATCATATATGCACCTTCAATAGGCTTTAACATAGTTACTTCGATGATTTGTTTTACCAAATATCCAAGAAACACTATTACCTGTTGATGTGCAACTTCCTGAGGTATTGAGTTGTGGTTTATCTCCAACATTTCGTTCATTGCGTCACCCTCAGCGCTTGGCTCAGGACACACTCTCTTTGCTGCAGCCTCAACCTTAATAAACAGTTTAAGAAACTTAATTATGTAAAATATCAATTTAAGATTTTACTTTAATTTGTGATTATGATTAATTCTTATAACTAGTTAACATCAATAAAGTACAAACTAAGACTTAAAGGTTCTCTAACTGTCAAAACTTGGCTGCTAATGACTTAAATATTTCCCACTCACTCTGCTTAAACTTGCCTCATAGCCTTATTTTTTTTGCAGACAAGGCAAAGAAGTTGAGAAGCACAGATAGCTTTACAACCTAAACTAATTTAGGCATATATAAACCTAATGCACAATCCATTCAGAGTCCTACTTCAATAAAATTGCTAGCTTAAGCAAATCTAATCATTATCACAATATCTGAAGGATAAACGTTGCAAAAATATTTTTTTAACAGGAATTAAACTTCATCAATGGTTTCCATTGATCAAAATGGCAGCAATATTGTAACATGTTCTTTCATTACTGTGTGAACCTAAACCTTATTACAAATCTTTTACATCATGAATACAATATTCTTTTATTCAAAATGATAAATTATGAGCTAACCTGTAATCATATTGTTTGGGCTAACTACTTTATATCACTACTCACCTGAACATTATTTTGGTCACCATCATTTTCAGTCCATTCGTGTTTCCTCTTGTTTCCAAACACTTGAAATACTTGAGATCGCTGTGACAGTCCAAAATCTGACAAAGGCATGATGGTATACTGTTCTTTTCTGCAAAATAAGCACCGTCTTCAAACATCATACATTTCAATCAATATATTACTTCCGAAAAGAGTATAAAAGATCTTTCAATAATATTAATTTAGATCTTGCCATTAAGGAAGGATAAATCCGACCTACTTAAGGATGAGGACTGTTCACAAAATAAAATTCTTGTCAAAAGAAAGTCCTTGAATCAAAGTGCCAGGCCATTAAAGATTTTAACCCTCATATTTCATATATTAACCCGATATTTTCCCGCATTCGACCAGGCATTTGTTCAAAGATAGGTGTGGTGTTAATGCGAGGGTCAGTGGTCAAAAGTTTGATAGTTTGGGCGAGATGTTCAGCAAGCTAAAAGAATGATCTATGGTTCCAATCTATAATCTTGAGATAAAATTTAGTTTTAATTGCACCGCAGGTTAAATAGTAGGGGTGTCCAGTTTTCGATCAGGTTTCAGTGTCCCCCCTTGTGTATTCTATATAATAGGTAGAGGTTACGCTAAATTCTTTATTTCTTGACCGATTTCGTTCAAATTTGAGATGTAGGTTTATCTCAACATATGAAAACGAGGACCCAAAAACGATATACGAGTGCTTAATTGTCCACTCCGAGTTTGGAATCCCTGTGATTCCTTGGAACTAGACTGATAATAATAATCAAACTGTGCAAAAGATTAAAGGGGGTCTCCAACTGCTAATTTTTAACTTCCAGTGTTTTATTAGGAGGCCCCGAGAGGGTCGGAGAGGGCCTCGCTAATAAAACACTGGAAGTTAAAAATTAGAAGTTGGAGAACCTCTTTAAGAAGATAGACCTCTTCCAACAAATGACACATTATAAATTCAGAGAGGCAAGATTTGTTTATGTGCACAATCATGATAATATTATAGAATATAATATCTTATGACTTAAACTTATGTTGTATGCATTGAGTTACTAACTTACTGCTGACAAAGCTCAAAGGCTTCAGTGTTTGTGAATTTGAAAGCAGCAGAAGTCAACTAAACTAGCCGTGTCATGTGAATCAAATGGAAAAATAATGTACCTTTTGCTCGTCTAAATGTCGAGAAATAGTTTAATAGGTGATCTGCCGAGTCAGAAGTACGTGTTGCACATTCAAATCATGACAAAAGACACAAATCTTTGTTCACTCAAATCACGCACGCCGGTCGCATTTGTTGTCTGCCGCCTTCCGGTTTGATCATCGGGTGCTTACGGAATTTATACGAAAACCATAAAAATTAGTTTGGAAATTCAATCATCATATTGAAACAACTAAAAGCTGAGCATAGCTCAATACTTAATGATTTTCTGGTATTAATTGATTATTGAAAAAAAAAGATTTTTGAAGGTATTTCCCAGGATTCCTGTCGTTGTTGTTTACATCATGGCGGCTTGCACGAACTTGAACAGGTGCCCGCTAAAAATGAATTACTTGCATGTTGCTTTGATCTTCATGTTAGCATCGTCAGTTTTGTCTCCTTCTTCTGCGGCAACCACAACCACTGACTCACCAACAACAACAGACGCTGCTACAACCATAGCAGCAACGACAACGCCAGCCCCGACCACAACCACAACTCCAGGAACAACAACCATTGCACCTCAGCAACCGCCTTCACAGATTCCTGCAAATACTGGTAACTTGTTTTTGGTTTCCAGCATGTTTATGGATTTAGTCAGACTCGGAGTCAAATATGGTTTGAACTCAGAGGATTTTCTGTTTATTTTCTGTTTTGGATCTGGGCGTTGAGATGGGGTCAATATAAATATATTGCATGATAGAACCTTTATTATGTTTTCATGTTCATACAAACTACAGATCAATGCATAATAAATCAACCGAAAGATTTTTTGTATCTATTAGGATGTATATGTATAACAATGCAAATTGTACTAAGGTCAGGGTTGGAACTTCTTATTTTTCATTCTGATGACATCATAATTAAGCTTTGATATGCATGCCAAGGTCCACGAAATACAATGTTTATGCCTAATGAGTATATTAAGTAGTATTATTTACAATCCATCCCAAAACTCACTTGCACATTAACCTCCAATTTTTGGGTTTTCATACATTATTGCCTAATGAATCCATTTCATGCACACAAAAAAAAATTATTCTACATGTAATTGCACCCATATCATTCTTCAAGTGTGGATTGCCTAATTTGTTGAGTCATATATACCAGAAAAGGGTATTCTTCAACTCTATGTAATCATGATTCCTCCAATCATAGATGCACAGTCAACAGAAATAGGATTTTTTTAGATGTGGTATTATTTAACAGAAAACAATTATATAAATATTGACTTTTAATCTTTAGTACATGTATGAAGAGTTGACAACAATTATCTCCCCCAGATATCGGAACCTGCGTGTGTGATTTGACAGGCAATGCCTGTGATGTAAACTGTTGCTGTGACCAGGACTGTACAGTTGATGACCGCGAGGCATTTAGTGAATGTACACCTTTTTCAATAAGGTATATCTCTATAGTATTACCATGAATAATTTTTATTTTTTTAATATTTTTTATCATTTAAGCCTTTCAGCCATTGCCATTGTGTATTGTTTGTTTTCCTATATTATGGTGTATAAGATTCTGACCATCTAGAAAGATATATCACTTCAACTTTCTATTCTATAATCACGATGCCTTATGCTAACATTAAAAAACTTGACTGACATTTTGCATGATTTGATAATTTTTTTATTCTGTATCATTTTCCAATTTGCTTCATGTATCATATTCTGAAATTTTCCTGTTTCTAGCGTTGACAGTCGGCTATGTCTACAACAGGAAGTGATCCTTCTAGAAAACTCCCCGTACTACTCCAACGTGACTTCAGACTCAGAGGGCAATCTCTTCTGTATCTACCTTGATAATAGTAAGTCAATCAAGTTTCAACAATGCTTTGTTTTTGTTTCAAGATATTCCTGCGACCATCATGCTGCTAATGGCTGGAATATTTCCCAAGCGATGTGAAACAATAACCCATTCAGTCACTCCTGTCACCAGATATATTTGAGATGTTTGGTCATCCCTTACCATTTGAGTTCCAATGACTAAGAAAACTTGGATGCTAGGTTAAATGAATCAACAAATTTCTTTACCTAATGATTTCAATACAATTTGACAGGAGTCCTTTGATCATGTGTTGCTGTGATTCTTTTAATGCATGTCTCAAAACCAATTAGTTATCGATCTGCATGGTGTTTTTCTGTACATGAATCTAAGTTGTGCTATTCTGTATCCTTCTTTCCATGTGTGATTCTAGGAGCAGAGAGAAACTTCTACAATAACCCTAACCTAGTTGAGACTGAGAGTGCCTTCAACAGCTATGTGCAGGACTATGGAAGTTTTTCATTCGAACCTGATGTTCAAAGAGCACCGACCACATACCCAGACTTCTACAAGGTTACCTCCCTTGTTTGTGTTTCTCAATGTAATAGGAAATCTGATTAAAGTCAAATCATTGATTTGTTCCCTGTGCTTATTTTTCATCTATGATCTGAACTTCTCAGACACTTTTTGAAATTTAAAAACAAGATAGTGATTTTAAAAATTGGTTTCTGTCAAATCATAGATGAGTTACAAGTAAGAACCCAAAAGAGAGAACAAATGTTGCCAAAAGGTTTTTGACAATGATATCATATCATATGTAGTTATGAACTTCTTTGAAAAATCTGAAGGTATGACATCACAATAGTTTGACATGTCAAGCCGCAATAGAATCACTACTTGTGTAAGCTAATGCAGCCATTTTATAAAAATGGTATGATGAAAAAGATTGTATGGTATCCTCTCTGTCAATTAGTGTATATGTTTTGCTGCAGGCCGGGGACATGATCTACACAGTGTTCCCGACTCAAGCACAAGGAACTCTGGGATTGCCGAAAGCTCTCTCCTCTACAAGTTGTGCAGATGCTAACCCAGCTGGTATGACACTGAATTTTTTTTTTTAAATGTTAAAATAAGGCATTAGAGGCAGCAGTTTGTTCAAGCTCCATGACAGTGGATGCAAATATTATGTTTGTAGTGTCAAACAAATTTCAGATAAAATAAAGTTGATATGTACAGTACCAGTAATATTTTATTGTATCATTAGATGTCATGCCATGTTTATCAGAGAAGTACAGTAAGAGTTATGGACATCACATTTAATAGAAATGTTTTGTTTATCAACCAAGTTGGAAATTGTGGATAAAATAAACACATACCATGTAATCCTTTTACTATGTGGGGTAGTAACTTGCTTTCACTGCATGTAGAATGTAATTTAATGGGAGAAACATGACACCATAGCAATTTTTATGCCTGATGGTTTTTGATGTAGAAGTATTAATCCCAATATTTGTGACCCATAAGCTATAAAGAACAAATATGTGAAATAGGTCATGTAATATTAATCATATTAGAATAAGTTGCTTCTACACGTAACAATAGAGATCATTCATATCTATGCCTTTTGGTTTTTTAGCTCATCAGGTCTGAAAGACCCGATGGGCTTATGGCATGGCATGGCGTCCGTCCGTCCGTCCGTCCGTCCATCCGTAATCTTTTCACATTTTTGACTTCTTCTCCAGAACCAATGACTCTACAGAGCTGAAATTTGGTGAGCAGACTCCTTGGCCAATTGTGACCCCATGACCCCAAATGGGGTCACAGAGGTCAAAACCTTAAAAACCTATTTTCATCTTCTCCAGTTCCAAAAGGTCTAGACAGCTGAAAAGTTGTGTGTAGACTCCTTGGCCAAAGGGGATTCTAAATTGTAGATTTTGTGACCCCATGACCCCAAATGGGGTCTCAGGGGTCAAAATCTTAAAAACCTATTTTCATCTTCTTCTCCAGTTCCAAAAGGTCTAGACAGCTGAAAAGTTGTGTGTAGACTCCTTGGCCAAAGGGGATTATAAATTGTAGATTTTGTGACCCCATGACCCAAAATGGGGTCACAGGGGTCAAAACCTTAAAAACCTATTTTCATCTTTCTCTCCAGTTCCATAAGGTCTAGAGAGCTGAAAAGTTGTGTGTAGACTCCTTGGCCAATGGGGATTCTAAATTGTAGATTTTGTGACCCCATGACCCCAAATGGGGTCACAGGGGTCAAAACCTTAAAAACCTATTTTCATCTTCTTCTCCAGTTCCAAAAGGTCTAGAGAGCTGAAAAGTTGTGTGTAGACTCCTTGGCCAAAGGGGATTCTTAATTGTAGATTTTGTGACCCCATGACCCCAAATGGGGTCACAGGGGTCAAAACCTTAAAAACCTATTTTCATCTTCTTCTCCAGTTCCAAAAGGTCTAGACAGCTGAAAAGTTGTGTGTAGACTCCTTGGCCAAAGGGGATTCTAAATTGAAGATTTCGTGACCCCATGACCCCAAATGGGGTCACAGGGGTCAAAACCTTAAAAACCTATTTTCATCTTTCTCTCCAGTTCCATAAGGTCTAGAGAGCTGAAAAGTTGTGTGTAGATATCATGGCCAATGGGGATAATGAATTCTAGATTTTGGGACCCCATGACCCCAAATGGGGTCACAGGGGTCAAAACCTTAAAACCTATTTTTATCTTCTCCTCCAGTTCCGAAAGGTCTAGAGAGCTGAAAAGTTGTGTGTAGACTCCTTGGCCAAAAAGGATTCTAAATTTTAGGTCTTGTGACCCCTTGACCCCAAGTGGGGTCACAGGGGTCCAAACCTTAAAAACCTCTTTCCATCAAAAGTCTGATGAGCTACAGAGCCCATGGCTCAATTTTTTTATTTTCAACTCGTGCCTGCACATAGCATATTTAAATGATGATAATTGACAACCTAAGTTACCTTCAATAGCTTTATTTGTTTTTTTCAGGATTCCTAGTGGATGAGTCACATGATTGTGTGCGTATGTTAACTTCGCTATCAGCGCAGTGTGAAAACCTGCCTGCTATAGACTCCAACACATATTTCTCTGGCTTCAGAGTCGTCCAGGTTAGAATTGTTTATATCATTTGTTCTTTTAACTTTGGTAGACTATGGTTGTTTTTTCCAGTTTTATAGATGACAGCGTTTGTAAGATTTCCATTTTTTTCTCCAATAAAAATTTGTAAGTTTAAGATATAACCATCTTGGGGTACCTGTTCTGTGCGCTGTACTTCCCCAGAATAACGAATTTAAGTTGAACAAACTATACATCTTGAAAATGTTTGCTTCATGTTTGAACTGCAAAGTGAAATTGTTTTTTATATTTCATCCTACTTGACAATTTTGTTGACCTATTTCATCATACTTGACAATTTTATTGACCTATATGTTATTTTCAAGATCATGCAAAAAGATTGTGTAACGTCTGTAGAATTAATGATTCAAGACTTCAAACCACCCACATCCGAATGCACAGTTCCAATCATTGCGTTCTTAACTTTTCCCAAGGTAGAAAGACAGTTTTTTGGAACAAAATGTTTTCTTAAAAAGCGTATATAAAGGATGTGATGTACGAGGTAACTATGTTTCTTCTTCAGACACCAGCACTGTTCCAGAGATACACGCCAGTCAATGAGTCGGCTAACGCTACTACAGTTGCACCTCCTTGTAAGTAACAATCACTTTGTCTGCACGACGCTGCAGAGAACATAAGTCATAGACTTATTACATTTATTCACGGAACCATGTAAAAATTTTTTAGCAAATTCGTCATTTTGAAAGATATCTTTTTACAATGGGCCAATTCAGGCTTTTTGTTGATTTTCAGAATTTATAATAGGGCTTTCATATCTTTTAAAATTTCTAAACTTTAATTGGGCATTATGACATTAAGTGTGCAAAATAGACTGGGAACTACCAGTTACTTAGAACATTGTGTGTAGATCAGTACATCTACAGAAACTATTGTTACCATTGCTCTATGTTCACAGCTGCTGTTGACCTGACTGTGGTGACTGATTTATACAACAACACGTACACCATCGAGGTTCAGACTGCCCTGTGTTTGGAAATCAGTGGAGTTGTCTCCCCTTGTAATGCTTCTCTGACGCCCCCTACTCCTATCTGGGATGCAGCGACCTCCACTTGCAACAATGTTCTCAAAGGGGTGAGATGTTCTTGAAATTCATTTTGAATTGGAGTGTGAAAAACAGTTAACAAATTGTTTAAACATTAATGATGTTTTGAGCTTTTTTGCATATGACCAGTAGCTAAATCTGAAATTGGTTAATTGAACAAAAACATGAAGAATGCAACCACAATTTGTATTGAAGGTGACGTACATCATAGAGACTAACGGAACGTCAGGTGTATCGTCCGTGACAGCTCAGCTGGTTGTTGGAGATGTGCCTGGGGTTACTCAACGTCTTACTCAGTCTTTCGGCACTGTCTTTAGGACTGTGAGTATATACATGAGTGATTCATATGATTTTAATCTCTTTTTTACTTTTTGCATCAGTGATCAGCTTTTCAATGTGATACAATAGAGTAAAGGTAGGGGGCTACTCAACATCTCACCCAGTTGTTTACCACATTCTTTTGGGTATTGTGTATTTCTTTCTCCTCTCTTGTGACTCTTTGTGACTATCAGTCTCTTTCGCTATGAGAATAAGTGAATGCTAAGCTTGATAGTGACTAAACTGTACTACGAACAGAGTGAAGCTTTTTTCAATGTGCTAATTGAGGCCAAAACTAGCTAAACTCTTCCTTTCGATTATATTTGTGCTTCAATAAAACGTTAGTATCATTAAGAATTTTGGCATAGATGCTTTAAATTGACTTTATTAATATATAATCATGGTTTAAAAAAAAAATTATGAAAATTATTGTTATAGTTTAAATATTGATACCTGTAGAGAACAAAAATTTGCTGATGATTACCAAAATCCCATCTATTTCTATTGATTCTTTTGTGTTTTTCTGTAGATTGGTGCCCCAGATGTTCCGTTCCAACGTAGCGGTAACCCTGGTTATGTGGAGGGCCAACCAATCATGGCCGGTATACTCAACCAGACCGAAGATGAAACTGGAATCATGTATCCTTTACCTTGTCATAACTATATTAATGAACAGGGAACCTGATTTGTTATCACTTTCTGTAGTTCCTTCTGACATTGAACAAACAGTTTACGGAGAAGCAGAGCTTGGTAGTGACTTGTATTAGGTGTCAGAGTCTGAGTCAGAAGATTACCCGGTATATAAAGTTCAAGTTACTCAAGAAACTTCTTATTTGACTTAAAAAGTCGATGTTATAAAGATTCTATGATGTTCAACAGTTACTCAACTACCATAACTTGATATATCCTTAACGGTCACAGACAGGAGATTCTACTGAATGGTGACCGCAGCCAATGGCTGACTCTTGTCAAAGCCTCTCCCAACGGAGACTGTATCACTGGCATCGATGGGAGTCGGGTGTCTGTCAACTTCAAGGATGATCTCCGATCTGGCTGCTTTATTCAGTAAGTAGGCTCCTTTAAAAAGTTACCTAGTACTTGGAAGATACATAGGAAACAAATTCTAATATTTTCATGATTTTCAAGGTTTTGTTGAAGTTAAAAGTCTGTTAAATGATAAAGGTTTAGTGTACAACACAATAATACAATATTATAGTGAAGAGGATTTTGAAAAGTTTAGGTAGGTATCATATCATTATATTCTGGTTTCTTGAGCAGGTTAACAAAGTTGAGTTTTGATTTGTCATTTTAATTGCACAGAAATGCACTGAAGAACTAGGAAAATCTGTGTACCTTTAAGGATAATGTCCCGTATTCTGCCTAGTACATTGCCTTTACTAGTGTAAGAGGTCCAATTTGTTCAGGATTGGCTAACATGCCCCCTCTTACAACATAGCTCCCCTTTATGAGTTGTTTGAGAGGCATATCAAGAAGACAAGGAGTTTTGTGGATTATTTGTAGAAAGTAGCGATGTTTCAGTATAGATCCTTATACCGTTTTCAAGCAAATGTGCACAAAACTGCAGGGAGAGCATAGAAAACTTTATCTAAACTCCTCACAAATCGATAAAGCAACAAGTTGGGTTTTTTTCAGGAAAACATATCCATTTTCCATACAAATAGCCATTGCCCTTATATCAATAGAAAAATTGTAATGGCCCATTTTATCATCCAAATTGCCTGTGGCCCCGTTCTTTTCCCTACTTATTAAGGACTCATTTAAATCAGCTTGGACTCACAAGACTTTTTGGTAGCGAGTCCCTTGACTCAGAGGGTCATATCTGTAGATTGATCACTGCTGTAGTTGGTTGTCGCAAGGTAAGTGGCAAGTATCTGGATATTTCTAAGATGGTAAAATGGAATAGAATCGGTAATAAAGAAATTATTACTCTCGGAAATGTGTCATATGACTTTTATGAAACTCATGCAAATTTGTGTGTAACGCTCGCTCTCGCTCGGGTAATACAAAAACTCACACTCTTTTCGTAAAAGTCATATGACACACTTCCTCTGGTATACGTCTTACAGTACAGTGCCCCTTATGTTCCTGTCCAGTTCTATACACACCTTTTACGTACAGGGTATCTCTGGCCAACTTGACGGACAGCTGTGCAGCCATTCAGGAGGCAATTATCAACGCACTGGAGGGTGACTTGTCGCCAAATAGATATGTTGCAATCTTTGGAAACTCTGATGTGCTGAAAGTTGGAGACTGGATCCCCATCCTTGTGCAGAAGAGACCAACTTCTAGTGGAGTAAGTTTTGGTTTTTTATTTCATAGATGTTGGGTTGTTCAAAATCTATAATTTTTACAATTGACTCTAGTGGAGTAAGGTTTGATTTATTAGATGTTCTATTCAAAATGCGTAACTTTAACACTGGACTTTGGAAGGGTTAAGACCTCTGAAAGTTTTTACATTATCATTCATTGCCTTATATATAATATTTTTTTGTAAATAAACCAAAGGCTTTTTTGGTTTACCTTTGATCCATTAAATGGATAGATTGTATAATGTTTGCATATAGATGTTATTAAACAGAGCATTGTCACTAACCCTTATAAGGTGCTGTTTGAACTTTTTAACTATTACTTGCCTGTGTGAGATACTGAAGTGTCATATTCATTTTGGCATATCAAAATAGTGTAATACCGGTACTGGTGCCCAGTGACATCACAATTGTTTGAATTTGTGATGTCAGAATGTTGACACTGGTATAAGGCCATCAGTTTTATGTTTTGTGTTTATTACCTCCTAAGTCCTTCTGCAAGTAAGCAGGCAGTTGACAAAATGTAAAAAGTTTAAAAAATACATGTGCTGTGTATTTGTAGATATATGGTCATGTCATGATAAGGACAATGTAAAGTGAGAAGACAAATGGGGAAAGGGAATTCCTAGTTAAAATAATGTAGAAATTTGATTTAATGAATGTGTCATAAAACATAAAAAAAATTATCAGAAGGGGTGGATTTTGAATATGGCGGCAGACAAATGACAAATAACAACACTTTAAAAAAATTTTATGTCAGGGTTAAATCAGGGTAAGCAAATGAAAAACACAGAAAAGAAATATGGTTGGCCTTAAAGTAGCATCCATGTTTCAGAAAGGTTACTTTCAGCACGCAATGAGAATTGTGTTTTGTGATTAAAGGGAGAGTCCTATCGGGGTAATTTTGTAGAAATAAAATTCAAGAGGACACAGTCATGCATTCTATTCTTTGATTTCACTTTCACTTTTTTATGAAAAAAATAGTATGAAATAAAAGTTTAAAAGTATTATCTATATTCACTGAAATTTCAAAATATATTGAAAATGTTCTTTTTGCTCCAACAGACATCAGTCTACTGTACCCTGTCACTGGGAATGCATGTTCAAGTTCTGTATGCGTACGTCGGAGCTCTCGTCAACCCTCAACCCAAGATCATCGGAGTGTCCTTCCTGTATGAGAACCCACAGAACGTCAACTTCAGGGTAAATATCACGATCGTAGATTAACATGTTCTTTATTCTCTTCCTGCTCAATGAGAAATAATCTGGGGTCCTTGATCTTTAAGTATGGAGGGTAATTTGTTTCAGATTTATAACATCAACATCAGGTTGATTATCTATAGTTCTGGATAAACATGCTTCTTCATTTTCCTGCTTCATGAGAAATAAATTGACCATCTTTCAGTCTTAATTTTAAAATGTGACAGGGTGTAACTTTTTCATACTCTTACAATACTCACCATTTATCAAGTGTCAAGAAGTACATTCATTAGCAAGGAAGCAAATACACTGTCCTTTTGTATTCCATAGGTATTTGAATATATTACGTTGTTTGTTTTCATCAACTAAATAAACAAGTTCAAATATTTTAAATAATAAAAGTTTTTAAAACTAAAATTTTGTTGCCCATATAGGTTGCCCAAAACATTGAAATGATCTTCTTATCCTTAATTTGTCAGTAGCCTTTCGGTGTAGTCGATACATTTCACTAGTACCGTTTTTCTACTAACCTCCTATGCAAAGCAAAGCCTTATAATGCCTGTCCGAACTGTCAGTTTAATGCCTTGCTGCCAACCCTTGAGTTTTCTGTGCTGATATCCGCGCCCCCTACAGGCGATTGTTAGCAACCTCCAGTTACTTTCTGATTGGACTATTGCTTTCTCTCATAGTAAACTAGAGAGCAAGCACAGAAAACTCAAGAGTGGCAGGAAGGCATAAAACTGAGAGTTCGGAAACTGAGTTTTTAGGCTTTGCGTAGGCATAGGACTAACCATGGACTACGGGACTATTTTCTAACCCTGGTTTCTGCTTGTGTTTCCAGTGTCAAGGTCCCTTCTGCCAGCCCTCCTCCTCCGACCTGAGTCAGAAGATTGAAGTCTCGACCTCCGTTTCTTTCATCGATGTCTCCCAGCCAGCGGTGGGCTATGAGAAGGAACGGCCGATATTTATTGCAAAGGTCCCTTACGACTTCTTCTACCCATTTCTTGATAATGCATCAACTTCCACAAGATTGGACTCTCAGACCCTCCTCTGTTGTGTATTCTGTTTATTGTACTCCCTCTTCAGGGTAGAAACCTAACAAATGTGCCACATAGATTTTATTTATGAAATTATTTTTGTAAAACTCATTTGCATGTATTTTGAAATTAGAACAGACAACAAATAAAATTAGGAAATATTGTTAATTTCTTTTATTTTTAATTATACTTTAACAAATGTACACTTAAATAGGTTTAGTGATTTTTGAGTAGTGTTGAAGTTTATTCTTATTTCATGAATAAATGAATTTTCATTTTCCAAGAATTTATAGAACATTTCAGTCTCTTATTCGCATTTCTTAGTTTGTGATATGCTTTCATTGAACCTATTTCATTGTTGATGTTATTATGACATTCCGTCCATTTTGTGTAAATAGATACATTTCTGGAATATTGATCTATTTTTTTTTAAATTTTGTAATCTTATGTTATATATACTTGATATATATATAGATCCTGTAAGAAAACTATTAAGTATTTCACTATTTAACTATTATTTGTTTTCTTGTACATTACAACTACCATGTAAATAAAACATTTTATACAATTTTGTGTTTTATTTGTTTGATGAACATAAGAAGTAAACTAGATTAGTGTTTGCGGGACACCGCAAAAACAGAGCAGCCCCGAAACTTGGGGTTTCGCCTTACCCTGTTCCGCCTTCTACAAGCCTCAGCATATTGGGCATTTTCTTGTGACCTTGACGTTTGACACTCAAGGTCACGCAATCAATGAACACATTTCATTGAAAATAACATTAATGTATCAAATTAAATTGTTTAAAGTTAAAATAATCCATTTTCAAAATTTGTTGACCTTGCTGTGACCTTGACCTTTAACAGTTCGTACCCAAAACCTTTCCAAAATGTTGTACATGTCATTTTAAGTCCCCAGAGGTGTAAACAATTACACATGTTTATGAGTTCTGAAAAGATAACGGGATTAAGTTATATCCAAATTAGTTGCACATTTAAATAACACAAATCTCATGACCTTGACCTTTGACCTTCAAGGTTACACGATCAATGAACACTCGTTATTGAGTATAATAATCTTCTATTGATTAAAAGTGTTCAAAGTTAAAATAAAGCATTTCCGCAAAACCATGCTAAAGTCGTGACCTTGCTGTGACCTTGATCTTAGACAGATTGTAGCGAAAACCTTTTCAAATTTGTTTACTCTTCCAAGGATGATATATACCAAGTTATCGCGTTTACAAGGAATTTTTGAGTGATTTTATATTTCGTGACCTTGACCTTTGACCTTGAAAGTGAACATGTCATTCTAAGTCCCCAGAGGTGTAAACACTTATACATGTTTATGAGTTCTGAAAAGCTTTTTGGGATAAAGTTATATCCAAATTAGTTGCACATTTAAATAACACAAATCTCATGACCTTGACCTTTGACCTTCAAGGTTACACGATCAATGAACACTCGTTATTGAGTATAATAATCTTCTATTGATTAAAAGTGTTCAAAGTTAAAATAAAGCATTTTCGCAAAACCATGCTAAAGTCGTGACCTTGCTTAGACCTTGATCTTAGACAGATTGTAGCGAAAACCTTTTCAAATTTGTTTACTCTTCCAAGGATGATATATACCAAGTTATCGCGTTTACAAGGAATTTTGGAGTGATTTTATATTTCGTGACCTTGACCTTTGACCTTGAAAGTGAACATGTCATTCTAAGTCCCCAGAGGTGTAAACACTTATACATGTTTATGAGTTCTGAAAAGCTTTTTGGGATAAAGTTATATCCAAATTAGTTGCACATTTAAATAACACAAATCTCATGACCTTGACCTTTGACCTTCAAGGTTACACAATCTTTGAACACTTTTCATTAAGAAATGAATTTCACAATATAGTTGTCTACACGGTTATAACCTGTTTGAAACTTGTAATATAAACTTGTATAATTGGCGAGCTTGCCGAGCCAATTATGCAAAAGTTTATATTACGAGTTTCAAACAGGTTATAACCGTGTGGACAACTATATTGTGAAATTCATTTCTTATAAATTCCCACTTTGTATGTAAACCAAGAAGTTGTTTTTATATCATTCGAAATGCGATTCTGTAGTAACTTCTAAGCTGCTTGTCGCACTGACCTAGATATCAGTTAGACCCAGGCGGGTCTCTACCGGGTTCAAGCGCATGCAAAAATAGTTCATAACAAAAAAGGAAAAGATGCACTTTTTTATTCCACAAATAATCCTTTATGGGTATCATGTTAATAACAATGAAATATTTTGGGAAAAAAACTAAAAAGATGTAAAGTTTGATTTGAATATTCCAAAATTAACAATTTGCACTCGCGTACTGATACTGTCCTGTATCGAGTGTAGAGTATCAGCTCTAAAAGCTCGACGTGCTTGGGAAAGTTGGGTTGTTTGATGAATGTAAACATAAAGTTAAAGTCCCTCGAGAAATAATGCCAATTGCAGGCCCGCCGATGTTAGACACTGTCATTGACAATGACGAATACATGTTTTCAAACACAGCAACATCGGTTTGATCATGGGGGCCTCGAAACTGTCTATAAAGGCAGAGAGCGCACCCACGTTGTGCATGGAATGGGGTGCCTTGAAACTGTGTTGTCGCAAGTCGGGTCATTCAGAATGGAGCTCAACTCATGCTTTTGAAATGATGTACATTACATTGATTTACTTTGCCCACTATGCTCAATTCTGTGACCGGAGATGAACATGTAAAACTTTATTTACTTACAACTTAATGTTTATTCTTCAAACATCAAAAACAGATTATTAACACGAGTGTTAATATTTGTATAAATTGAGTCGAAGTGATGACCATCAAGACTAGGTTCAGGCTGGAATGTGGCTGTAAGATCAGGGGAATCCCCGAGAAATGTAGTTCCGGCACGACATCGTATAAACTTCATTTACTGAAAGTTATTTCGTATAACCTGCGATTTAGGGTTCATTGAAATGTATACCGATCACATGACCTTGTAAGATCCAATCAGAAGCGAGCATATCGTTTACATTTCAAAGTCTGAATTTATTTGAGTATAACAATCATCTATTGATTAAAAGTGTTCATAGTTAAAATAAAGCATTTTCGCAAAACCATGCTAAAGTCGTGACCTTGCTGTGACCTTGACCTTGAACAGATTGTAGCGAAAACCTTTTCAAATTTTTTTACTCTTCCAAGGATGATACATACCAAGTGAGAGCTTCATAGCACAAAAACTTTTCAAGTTATCGCGTTTACAAGGAATTTTTTAGTGATTTTATAGCACGTGACCTTGGCCTTTGACCTTGAAAGTGAACATGTCAAAATCGTTCCCCCGAGGTGTAAGCAGTAAGTTATGAATACAAGTTCTGGAAAGCTAGAAAAAAGTTATAGCCATTAGTATGTGCGCACAAAACCTGATAGCAGCCCCGTCCTTAGACGGGGCTGCTAATTAGACATCAACTTGTGAATAAAGTGTCACTCTTATAACCTAGGTCAGATTCTGTTTTTACACAACAAGTATTATCAAAATATACAAAGTTAAAATTTTCATCACAGAGATTCCTGGATTTGAACCTGGAACCCATAACCAAGAGCGTTACCATCAGTCCATTGAGGACTTGCTGAAGGACACTACTTGAACTCTTTTATATATTGTCAGGCTTTCTCTACCTCAATATACCAGTAATGTCAAGAAGGTAGACATACTCTCTATAATGCAGGATTTGGGAATCATAAATTATAAAATGTAAATTTGAACACTTGACTGTTTATGAAATTGGGGAAACATTTTACTCTGTTTTGTGCTCTCTGGAACTCATTCGAATATCTGACATATCTGCTGAAAGATGGATTCAACTAAACAGATAGAATGTGCTTTCATTTTACCAGAATAAACCGCCAAGGAATGAAACTCAACATGAAGTTGAAGATAACAAAAGGTCAGAACTAAGTCAATAACATGAATGTAAGAATGCAGTACTGTTTTGCCTTGTCCTGCTACTGTGGTTGACGGTTCTATTCCTCAACAATTGCTCTTCTTAATTCTTGAACCAAACGGTATATCAATGCTTTTTGGATAAGATTCCATACATGTTATATTGGATTAACATTTGGAAAATGAGGAGGCTGCTCCATCTGATCAATTCTTTCAATTTGGAGCAACTGTTTAACCGACCTTGCTGATGTGGACTGGCATTGTCCATAAGTATGAAGTTATCTTCGATACCTCAATAGAAAGGTTAGTCATCCAAGATGTCATCTCTGTAACAAATACCAGTCATAGCCCCCTTCTCGAGACCATGCATATCTGTCTTTTCATCAGATTTGATTCCAACCCGCAACATGGTTGAACCTCCTCCATAACTGTTAAGTTCTGCAATGTTACTAACAGCCAAACATAGCCGTGTCTTCTCCAAACCGTCTCACTCTCTCCTGTCTATCAGTAAAGTTAAAACAGAATTTAGACTCTAGTGTGACCAACACATGCGTCCAGTCAAGAGCAGTCAAATCGACATGCAAGAAGTCGCCTACGAAACATTGACAACGCGTGGTAGGACATCTTCCTACGCAGATCCTAAAATACCAGTTTCCGAACTGTCATTTTATGCCTTGCTGCAGAGACTTTACTTTTCTGTGCTGCTATAGTGCCCCTACAGACTAGAGAGCAAGCACAGAAAACTCAAGGTAATGCAGCAAGGCATAAAACTGACAGTTTGGAAACTGGCGTTTTAGGTTTTTCGTAGGAAGATGGTGGTAGGGAGGTTACGGTATATCCCAACTTTAGGGCACTGATGGTATTGTGTCGCAGAGCTTGCATTAGAAGAAAACGGTCAGGTAGTATTTTTCATTTTTCGCGACCTTCCCAGAGCTATAGAAAATGGAAAGCTTTTTTTGAAAAGCCTACAAAGGGGCCTGCATAGACATTTTTCATGCCAAATTTTGAATAACAATGTTTACGATTGATCAATGGGTCATATTCAATTTGTCATTGAAAATAAACTCTTATTTCAGCTATTTGTGGTCTAATGGTTGATCCCAATGATTCAATTTCATCAACAACCAGCTCTTCGCGATTAATGAAATGATAGGTCTGAGTATTGCGTGTCACACCACAGGTAGAGCTACTGATGAGACGCATTCACTTGCGTAACCGATTCTTAACTGCGGCAACAACAACAGCAGCAACAGCTCTAGGACTCGCATCAGATAACGCACCGTCCCTTCAGAGGAATGTTCTTGATCGTCCAACATCGGCGTGAGAAACTATATATATATCAGTTCACGTTCTGCCATGGCCTACCTGTTCCACTGACATGAACCCAATAGAGCTACTCTGGGGCCATCTTGACAGACAAACTATAAGGAACCGTAAGCGGCCGCAATTGACGGTAAATGAAATGGAACTGCCCCTAAGGCAAGAATTGCAATAATATAACTTTCATGCAACTAACGTCATCAGACGTATGACGTCATAGATGAGAAGACGTATCACTGCCTGCACCAATGCCAAAGATGGACGTTCAAGCTATTAAAACCCTTGTTGTAACGTTTGAGAGTTTTTACAGTCAATCAAATCGATTCTGATATCGCTGTAAAGTACGATTTGTTACCCAACCACTGTTGAATGAGCGCCCACTAATTATGTGTAAGATGCTTATCATAACGTGCCTCAATGATGATCTGAAACCATTCTTACATATAAACCAACCTATATACCGATATGATTTGTTTTGTTTTCTTTATTACTTCTTACTTCTCTTCTTTTGTCGCCTATACATTAGATTAACAAGTAAATGTTGATGGCCTATAGGAGAAACGTCTATTTACATATTTTTACACAAACTATTGTGTAATTGTACGTGCAGCTGTATACATAGATGTGAAAATATATTTATCAGGTAAAATGTAAGATTAACGCTGTTAAAAAGGTGGAAACATGACGCATTAGCATAGATGATATTCTCACCTATCAATAAATATGCAGATATTTTCATTCATGGTTCTTGCTTTAGGGCCTCTAATATCAAAGTCTTCATTATTCCCAACCTTGAACATCCGAAGTCCAAATATTTGAAGAAGACTCAAAGAATGTATCTCATTCAACATCGACACAATCTCTCACAAATGTAATGATGACAAAAACAAAGCAAGCAAATATAACGGTAAGCCTAGAAAAAGTACATTATAGTTTTGTAAAGGTTGGTCAGTACGTTGCATTGTCCGTGCTTTTGTCCTAAACTTTTGTCAACATAGTTCTCTCTACACAAATTCAAAGCACATTTTGTTGGAAATAACTTTGGATCAGAAGAAACGCACTGCCTTCTTGGGTAAATGTGTTCACACAAAGTAAATACATTAAGCGCCGTTTTGGAGAGAAGTTCAACAATTAGCATGCGTGGTAGATCGCGATGTTTACAGTCAAACTTTCTCTAGGTGCGAGACACTCTCCGCGTGTTGACATCTGACTCTTTTTTACAATATCTTGTTTTTATTTTCAATTTTAATCGGGGATTTCAATTAAAAAATCAACATTGATTCACGAGGGCATTGTGAGTTCAACTATGTTTGTAATTTCAGAATAAGCAGGGATCGACTCATAATGTGAGAAATGCAAGGGACAACCAATTTAAACGCAAGGATGCAATGGTTTTATCAATAGAGACCAGCAAAAATGTTCTAAATTGAGATTTAAAGGACTAGCTGCTTCTCATATGACCACAGGCAGTTACAATAGAAACGTTTCTTTGATGTTACTTATAGATTTGAAGTGCTTGTTGAATATTTTCTCATCTATGTTAGATAATGTTTGTATAGTTTGATTATTTTTTACGATTTGCATGTGGTAGTAAAACTAATTTGTCGTTTAAGTACAATGAATATCCAAAGACGTTACACAGTTAACTCCTTAAAATAAACAGTTCTGCATTCTTCCAAATAACTCTCAGTGACAAGTTATACCTTTATGATCTTAATTGTAGAGACATGTTTTTTACAAATAATCTTGGGAATCAAGCTCAAGGTACAAGACGGACGTCCGTCAGATCATGAATCTAATCGCATACATTAAACACAGACCCGCATGCATTTTAATTTTTAAATTCAAAGGGTCAAAGTCGAACGTAAGCACTGTCGTGTACCCGGTAAGGAGGGGACTTTTCAAAATGGTTGACGTGACAGGTCAACAGAGGTAGGTGTCTGCTTTCAGTGCTCCCTTCTCCTAATCGACGAGGTTTAGATGGTCACCTTTAACTGTGGTAATCAGGAATAGAATTTCGAATACATTCCTTACGAGTTTTGGTTCACAAACTGCAAGAAATTTGCGTATTTTAGATGTCAAGTTGATGTTTATCTCACTTTCATTTTCGAAGCGGAGAGGAGACTTTTAAATGCCTTTTTTCATGCCCTTAACGACCTTGAATATCATACATATTGTCGCGCATATCAGTGTTTGGTTATAATAAAGATTTCTGTGCAACTTGAACTGATTTGGTTCAGAAACTACGAAGTTATTGACAAAATAACAAATCAACATGGCAGCGGAGTGGACTCGCCGAATAATCGGCGGAGCGGACCCAGGAGGTCGGATAGGGAGAGGACATTTTTGGATATGGAGGGGACACATTTGGATATGGAGTGGACATCACTTTCAAATTGTACTGTAGTTGAGACAATACCCATGGTAATACACAAACTCCTAGTTTCATAAGAACTATCATCAACCTTTTTATCTACAAATGATTGAAATAGTTAATTCTATTCCTGATTACCACAGTTAAAGGTGGCCATCTAAACCTCGTCGATTAGGAGAAGGGAGCACTGAAAGCAGACACCTACCTCTGTTGACCTGTCACGTCCACCATTTTGAAAAGTCCCCTCCTTATCGGGTACACGACAGTGGTAAGATCATAAAGCCAGCGTAAATCTTGAGTACTGAACACAAGACCTGTCATTCAGTCACGTGTCAAACATCACGTAAATACTCATGGTCAAGTCGGGAATGTTGACCAGGTCAAAGGTTAACGTAAAGAATCTGGGATGGGTTTGGAGTTTTTCTGAATGACCACGACTTTATACATGAAGAAAAACGGAATTGCTCTTTAAAAAGAGAAAATTGAATTCAAGAGACTTAAATTGAATGTTAAAACAAACGCCAAAAATCAAAATTCTTGTTTTAATGAATCAAGACCCCAGAATCACTTAAAATAGTTAAAACTGGCAAGTTTAAGTCCTACATTATGTGCATTACAAAAAGAAAAGAAGAAATACTTTTCGAGAAAAATGGGCGTTTCAATTTAAAATAGATTATTTCTTACTTAGGTATGGTTAAATTTTTGATTTTTCAAACGCATACGTGATTTGGAATTTCTGTAAAGAAAAACAACATATAGAAGGAGCAAAGCTATATGGAACTGATAACTAAACAGAGGCAATTACTGTTTCAAATGTTGGTATCCGTTTAAGCATGAATATGAGGATATAACTATGCATTGCAAGTGTCGAAAATGAAAACATCGTCTTACGTCAGTTTCAAAATCTGCCGTTGCTTGAAATTTGAATGTTCATTAGAGCTATTTAGTCATTTGTGTCTTTTTCTCCTTTTTGGATTAATAACACACAAGAACTGAACAAAAGCAAAAGTTTTGTTTGACAACACGTTGTCTACAGCCTTGTTAAATTACACTTTCTTACCGTTGATGTTACTTATTATTTTATCTCCTAACTAATAGTATTATTTTCTAAAAAAATGACGATGCGTTCCTATTTAGAAGATTATACATGTAATATCTTAAAGAACTCAAATCCCAGTACACATCATATTTACTCAAACATTCAGCTATATGTACGTACGTTATGATTCAAACAATACCCTGACATAGAGAAATCTAAATTATTCTGGAATGGTCATGGCTGGCTGTAAATCCGGATTGGGTTCGAAAAGTACAAGTATATAAATATAACAGATAATGTGATCCCAAAAAGAACAAGTTACATTTGTTCACTATCTAAATGGCATTTATCTCTTATACATTAAGCTTTGAGAGATGTGCAAAGTAACATCTTTCAGGGGGGTAATGAATGTAACAACAGCTTAACTACCTCTTGTTGGACCTCCATTTCCAGTCGCGAAAATGGGTGAGTTGGTAAGCTGTTGGTATGGTCATTGCTTTTCTTGTTGCCTGACTCTGAGGGTTGGAATCCCACATGGGACTCGGTCCGAAAAGTGTAAGAATCTCTACTCTACTTTTGCAGATAGTGTGGTCCCAAATATAGCAATGTTAGATACCTGCCCTCTTGACTGGTCCTTGGTTCGAATCTCATATGGTACATTGTAGCAACATATGTTGATAGTGTGGCACAGGAACCCGATATCTTAAATATTATGTAGGTAAAACGTAGGTAAGAAAGACCCGTCCCCTATAGTACTCTATTATATATAGGGGACGGGTCTTTCTTACCCACGTTTTACCTACATTTTATTTACGATATCGGGTTCCTGTGTAGTGTGATCCAAATTTAACAATGTTAGATCATACAGTTTTGACAAACATGACCTCTTGATGGTCAGAAAGCTGAATTCTCATATTCATACAAGCTGAAGACTTCATATTGAAGTGAACTTCAAATCACTTAATATATGAATTAGGTTCATGATCAATAGAGTATTACCAACTAAGGGAGTGAGCAATGAAGTTTAAATGGAGTTCACATAACCACAAACATATTTCACTATTTTCTTTGGAATACAGAAAGTCTGATTACAATATTGTCTTGTGCGTCAAAGGTGGCTACTCAAATATGTTAAGTTTGGTAATGAAAGCCGTTTTTGAAAGCCACTTTTGATGGGCCGCTTAGACACCTTAGATCTATCTGACAAGAAACAAGTGAATGCATGACAGGTCACGCCCCCATTTTGTGACGTCAAAACCAGAATCAGCCTCGTTATCTATACATCTATCGTAACAATATCACAGGAAAAAACCCCAATAATTAACGATTTTCAGAAAATGTTTTCCACTCAGTTAGATAAATCATTTGACGATGTAACACTTCTAAGCATTTGGTGTAAAAAAGATATCCACATCAATGGTAATTAAACAACTGTTTAGGCGGTATTTCAGTTGAAATAAAGATGCGTTAGTCTGTATAGTCTGTTTATTACGTCACACCCGCGCGAGTTTTATGGCCCCTGACTCAGGTGGGTTTTTCACAGCCAATAATTACGCTGTCTTAATGAAAGGCTAATTAAAGGTGTTTATTGGACAAAATAACAAAAATAGAGCCATTGGCTCTGTAGCTCATCAGGCATCATATCAAGTTTGCTTTATACAGGCAAGATGAGCTAAAAATGAAACTGATGTTACCTATTGCAAGAAAACCTATAAAAAAAATACAAAACAAATGTATTATTATTCAACACTTTCTAGATCGCCAATATCAGACAGTGAAAGAAGTCCACACTAAAATATCCAAGGAGAACTAAATTTGCCATAGACTGTCATCTAAAGGAGAAAAATAGGTTTTAAAGATTGTGACCCCTGTGACCCTATTTGGGTTCATGGGGTCACAAAACCTACAGTTTAGAATCCCAATTGGCCAAGGAGTCTACATGCAGCCTTTCAGCTCAATAGACCTTTAGGAGCTAAAGATTATGATGAAAATAAGTTTTTAAGGTTGTGACCCCTGTGACCCTATTTGGGGTCACAGGGTCAACAAAGTTACAAATTAGAATCCCCATTGTCCAAGGAGTCTGCACATATCAATATTAACTCTCTAGACCTTTTGGAACTGGAGAAGAAGATGAGAATTGATTTTTAAGGTTGTGACCCCTGTGACCCTATTTGGGGTCATGGGGTCACGAAATCTACAATTAAGAATCCCCATTGGCCAAGGAGTCTGCACATATCACTTTCAACTCTGTAGTCCTTTTAGTACTGGAGAAGAAGATGAAAATAGGTTTTTAAAGTTGTGGCCCCTGTGACCCTATTTGGGGTCACAGGGTCACCAAAGTTACAAATTAGAATCTCCATATGCTAAGGTACTTGTAAAAAAAATTTCAGCTCTCTAATGTGTATGGTTCATGAGGAGAAGTCGAAAGTGTCAAAAGTTTACGGACGGACGGACGACGAACGACGAACGGACGCCGGACGACGGGCCATGCCATAAGCCCATCTGGAGCTAAAAATTTAGTCAAGCTTTTATTTTTTTGAAAAATCTTTTAAAGAAAATCGAGAAGTGGTAAGGTCGAGCTTAGTTGATGTTTAAAATATGAGTATCTTCAAAGGAAGAACATGTAGTGAGTGAGTTGGTGTTTTACGTGTTTTGAACAATATTTCAGTTATTAAACACAGGAAAGAACATGTAATAGTGTTTTATATTACTGCATGACAAGAGATAAATGTTTGTATTTTCCCAGTGTTTGGTCATATGAAACACTTCCACGTGTACTACCTTCCGTATTGTTGATTCTGACCATCTGAATCACATGGCATCCACAAGAACTACCTTGTAAAGTTACACAAGTATGTGGTGACTTCACATATACGAAATGCAGGAGTTCAACCAGAAAAAAATAGAGCCATTGGCTCTGTAGCTCATCAGGCTGTAAATATGATATTGCTTTAAGGTGTGGCCAATGTGGTTCCTCCCTTAATACAGGGTCACAAAATCTACAATTATTAATCCTCACTAGTCAAGGACTCTTTACACAAAGTTTCAGCTTTCTAGGCCTTATGGTTCTGGAGAAGAAGATGAAAATAGGTTTTAAGGGCATGGCCCATGTGGCCCTTATTAGGGGCCACACGGCCACCAAACCTACAATTTATAATCCTTACTAGTCTGTATACAAAGTTTCAACTTTCTAGGCCTAATGGTTCTGGAGAAGAAGTCGAAATTCCACAAAGTTTACTGCCGGACGCCGGACACCATGCCATGCCATAAGCCCATCGGGCCTTACAGGCCAGATGAGCTAAAAATCATTACTTTACTTCAATTGTGCACATATTGAAAATATATAAAATAGAGATTTCTACCCTGAGAAGTGTATCATATGACCTTAATGAAGTGAATGTGGATTTTGGTACAACTATAGAATTGGTTCGCCACCCTTTTTCATAATTTATTGTTTGACTAAATTGTAATCTAGGTTAGGGTTAGGTTAATGGACTTACTTAGTAACCAATTCTATAATTGCTCCCTCAGCTGAGTGGTAGGGAATTAAAGTGCAGAAGCGCAAATAAAATTGGCTTATCGTAGATTCTATTGCTTTTAAATAGCAGGGCAACATCCATAAAGCATTTCATATTGACAACATTACATCACTCATGTTTCACAATGTTGGCATTTAAGCTTATTATAGAATACATTCAGGAAGAAAAACAACACACAAAAACAATGGAAAATGGGTTTAATTAAATATTTCCTTTAGGTGAAGGAAGCAGATGAACAACCACTTGAACAAAACCTTGGTAGATATCAAAAGTACACCAACGCTAAAAATGTATCACTTAAAACCGGTAGCATTATGTACAAACAAGCATAGGTTAGGGGGCATAGGCTGAAAACAAAGATATCACATGATTAAAGAGATTAACCTATTTGTGAGTCAAACTTAAAAACTAAAATTGAATTCATAGAGCATACATTCCATGGCTTATCACATGGACGTCAGACAAAAATAATATACTGAACTTCAAGTTTGAAATTGAAATTTGCACTTTTTGCATATTTAAGCAAATCTCAGAAACCATCCAGCTACATCAGCGTATATGTCTTGTTATGCATATTTCTATCCCCTGATATCCATCGAGCAAAAGCAGTCGTTTTGGTGACGGCTGGTTACTTTACAATATCTATAGCCTGTCTGTTTTCAGCTTAAAGGGGCAGTAGCACATTTTAGGTGGAATATAAGGTGATGTCAGGAAAATGAAAATGAATGATTCCAATTGTATTTAAACTAAATGGAGCAGTAATAATTCAAATATGTAAGGTAAAGTTTAGTCATGCGATTGCTTTTCCTTAAACAAAATGAATTAAAGCTGTTCACACAAAATGGCCGCCAATGAATATAATGTGAATCTTCATACTTCGTCCGCTGACTATGGATAATTGGCTTGAGTAATGAGATTTTTGACCTTGTCAGTGAAAATTGTTAAATATATAATTATGAAAAATCGTGCTACTGCCCCTTTAAATACTGGTAGTTTGAATTCTGTACATTGATATCTAGTAATGCCTCTTATGAAAATCTTATAGAACGCTGCCTGCAAACTTAGATGTTATGTGGAGCTGGAAGTGAGAAATATTATCTAATGGTTAAATAGAACAGTGATCACAATGGTGAATTTGAAAATCAGCTGAAATGCATGAATGAAATGAATGAAACTTCCACTTTGGACAGCTCAAAACAGCTGAATTAAGCTGATATGCTGAAACTTGTCATTCCTGATAGCAGTCCCATTGGATGATCTGAATCCCACCACGAGCACACCGGGAACAGTTTGCCGCTATCGTTGAAAGGGCATCACTTGATTGGCTTGCTATAAATAGCGATACTCAAGTTTTTTTTCAATGGATATAGAGTTATAGGTTGGGGCATATAACAGAGACATATAGGCTGATGAAGCAGGATGCTAAAAAACTAGCAAGTTATATGATGGAGAGAAATATACAAGTGTATCTCAAATTCATTCTACTACCGGTATGTTTCACAACTATCACTTTTTATAAATACAATTGTGCTAAAACTACTACATTTCAAAACTCTCTCATCACAAAGTCAAATCATTCGAGATTATGAAATAGTCTTGGGTATATAGAGCTTTTCAAATTTCTGTATAACTCTCTCATTATATACAGTATGTAAAATCAGTTGTACTCCGCACTAGTCAAATTTTGTAAATTTACAGGGAAAACTAAGCAAGATCGAAAATTTCACCAGGGCCTCCTCAGGGCCATTGTATATTATCTAAATGTTGAATTATTTCTACTATATGTGACAATTTGAACACGATACCAACAACAGCATGTGAAATATGTACATTTGAAACTAGATTCAAGGCAAGGACTATCACAATCTAAATGAAGTCAAATCACATCAATTTTCTCTGGTACCACATAGAGGAATAACTCACCTTAGAGACCAATGGAAGTATTGGTGACTTAGATCTGTAGTTTTAGCCAATCAGGACTAAGATAACAACTGACTTTGGGCACTGCTGATTGTTTACAGGACTACAAGACAAGTTTATATTCTCAATAAAATACTGCAAGTTAAGGACCCCACTGATTTTCTTTATCTATATTTTCAATAAATCTCATGATAATTCAATAATTGAATTTTTGAGCTGTTCAAGGGACAGTCCTATCAGGGTATTTTTGTGGAAACAAAATTCAAGAGTACTTCCCCATTTATACTTATGTAGGAATATTTCACACTTTTTTCAAATATGTGACTTTTGTAGATTTAACAATCGTGCAAACAATAGAATGCATTACTGGTTTCTCTTGAATTTGAATATCTAGACATTAAGGAAAAACATGAAAGATACAATAGGCAGAACAAATTCTTTCTGGAACTGTTACTTGCATTTAAACCACTGCTTACCCCAAAAATACTTAGAAAAATACACTATCAATGACCGTGACGGCAATTGTATTTTCAATAATACCTTTTCAGTTAATAAGATTTCATACCAAAAGGTACAATATTTGTCCTGGAGAGTATAGAGTCAACGAAAGTGATAATATTTTTTGATTGAATGTGATCATAATTTGGTTTGTTATCACAATTGTATATTGTAATGACATAATTGGTTTCCAAAATTCTTAAATATCCTTTAACATTTTAAGAAAGGGACAACAAGCAATTCTTATCATTTCATTTATGAATAATATAACATCAGACTCCCTATTATGGGTTGAAGATGAAATGTCGGATTGGAAAATGTTTACCCTGGTTTTGACATTACAAAGAAGACGAAAATAAACCACGGTACCTACCATATATCAGCATACGATCATTAATTTCAAAAATAAAAGATGAGACATACATGTAGTAAGATGGATGTGATTTACCTTGATTAGATTGTGTCTTACGGGAACATCAAAACTATAAAAGTAAGGCCTCCAAATCATATGAGTGTTGATTATGTGACTTTTAACTATAACATGTGATCCATGTGAAAGATGTTGTAAAAGAACATGGACAAACTTTTCCACAAAACTTATGAACATGTTTATACAAATATTGATCGTTATTTCCCGACAGCATCTTCCTCACAATGCTTAAAAGTCAGTTTCCAAACTTACTCGTCAAAGCCTTGCTGCTGACACTTCACAGTCCAATTAGAAAGCCCTTTACTCAACGACATCGAACTGAAAATAACATGGTGGCCTTTCTGTCAAAGTCCATCGCCTGAAAGGTTTGTAAAGCGAAGATTGATATATTTTACTTTATATAAGGTTTAATCAATCAGTAACACCAAAAAAAGAGAGAAAATAATTGTTGGAAAAATTTGACGAACTTGATTTATTGTGGCCAACCAACACAAACAAAAAAGAGTGTCGGTGATTGGCCAAATCGAGGGGTAACTAGAGGTCACAAATTATCATAATCTGTATTACTCGGTAATAATAGGTAAACTTCTCAACTGTTAAAAAAACAGTGTGGTGATAACTGGTAACAATTGAGAAAAAATATTAACGTCTTCAAGTCTTACCAGTGACAGATCAAGAGGGGTGTTTCTGGGTGTTCAAACAAAACCATTTAAGAGTTTGAAGAATATTCCTCTTAAAAAGGTTTTATTGCAACCCCCTTTCAAAATTCCTGAATCTGTTACTGCTTATCATCTTATTCTCTGGACTATGAACTAGGTTCGAAGAAATGTGATCTACAACAATTGTGAACCAAATGAGCTTGCTAAAGAGATGTACCAGATTAACATAATCTCTAACAGTCAGAAATATTTCTATCAAGATAAACGATTTTATCAAAGCAGAATTGTGATTGGTTTTACATTTGTTCAAATTCATGCTCAGAAACATTGCATTCAAAGTTAAGAACATATTGAATGATATAAAACAACCTGCAAATCAAATGATAGAAAAGTTTATCAGGTAAATGTAACATAAATAAAGTAAAGGGTAGAGAAATATTCTAAAATGAAAGAGGAAATATGGAGTAAAGTTTGCATAAATATTGATAGTTATTTGTGTATAATGTCTATTTTCAAAAACGTAACATACTGATACAAAGAAATACATAACTTTAATGAGGAACAAATTCCTCTTTCAACAGTTTAACGTCAAAATGTACAAAAGGTAAAATTAAATCTAACATCCCAGTTCAAGAAATTCTGTCAATACTCATATGTTACACAACAACAAAAAGATAATGTTTTACTTTGCATTATCTTGTTTTTTTAAGATGAAATCTATGAATTTGAAAATCTATGAAAATCATTCAAAGGGTATTATAAAATTCCTAAAGCAAGTATTATTCTTCAAACTAAATCAGTTAACATAAACATATTTAAGAAATGTGAAATTTTGCATAAATTATAGTGTTTACATGAAAATAGCAAAAACATTTTAAAAAACTATGCTCAAACCAATCAATTACCTTTGATTTAGAAAAATGATACTTCAAACGCTAGATAAGATCCGAAAATTTGCCATTTCCTAATTACAGCAAATCAATACCTAACTTGCATGCAAAGGTATAAATGCAATTCAACATACCAACACACCAAACCGCCCTCAACAACTGTTATATCCTCATATCGGAATGTTTGATATGATATCATTATCACATACCAGTACCCTATTACCGAAGGGTTACATGTTCACCATGAAAATGACAAATGCATCGCAAAGTATCAATAAGAACAAGACATTTTTCCCCCCAAAAACTAATTCTTTATATAGTCCAGAGAAAACCTTCAGGATTTTTTACCAAAATTTTTTTACATTGTTTTTAACCTTTTATAAAGGCTGCATATGAATTTATCCAATTTTAATTTTTTTTTATAATATCTGCCATGTTTTGTATGTCCAATCCAATCCAATAACAAATAATTGTAACATGACTTCTGTAAATACTCGTTTCTGATTGGTTGATTTAAAGAATTTGCCAGTGTTAAATGGCAATGAACACCCGCAAATTGGCTGAGGCGAATCAGCGCGAAAGGATACATTATTTGGTCCACCTCAACATTAAAATGTTCTGATTCTCCCAATATTCGTGACCGATTTACATTTTACTGTTGTTGCTGTCATTTTCTAACTTGCGCATTCCCGTAGATGCCAAAAATCCTTTTCTATTTGCTTTGGTTTTATGTAACCAAACTTTCTTAATTGGCTAAGTTTCTCCTAATTTGCCGCCTTGAGCCATGCGGCCGGTTTCTTTCGAATGCCGTTCCCATGGCACGACGTCACAAAGGCCAACGGTTATGACGTCATAATGATCGCGTCATCGTCACAATGGTCTGGGCGAGTTTAAGATATTTGTTCAGTCGGGTTTGTTCCTGTTGGTTCATGAATTATATAACTGTTTTTTTCTATCTTAAATTTCACAGTGAAAACTATATGATCTCACCGTTATGAGTGCAACTGGTTTGCAATATTAGAACACTATTTTAATGTCTATAACACTGGGAGTTCCTTCTTCTTTAAAGCTGCGAACACATATAACAATAATGGATCAGTCGTTAGATCCTTTCAACTCAGAGTTCCCTACGCAAAAATAGAGTTCGCTCTTAAAATGCTTATAACTAACGGTCATGTTACAATATCGATAAATAGTTGCGTTTGTAAAATTTCCGGGATTCATTGTTATTCAACACCCGCAAATTTAAGCGTTTAAAACCTCCGGCTAACGCCGTCGGTTTTAAACTAAATTTGCGGGTGTTGAATAACAATGAACCACGGAAATTTTACAAACGCAACTATTTATCTTCTAAATGATTTATGCAACGAAGCATACACTTTAACCATGTACAAATATGTCTCTTCTTGAATAAATAAACATTGGAAAGAAAAGCTTCATTTGATAAATCAAACAATTCCATGTGTCTTCCTTTCCAAATCATAACACAATGATAAACCACCAGTGATTTGATTTGATTAAACCTACGTTTATTGTATTCAACGTAATAATCACCATGGAAATTCCAATTGTGCAAATCATTTTTCCATAGCTGGCCAGGGATTGGTTCAATTCATTGAGGGTGAAAGGTCAAGGACAGGGACATAAGAAATGCCAAAATGATCCGCTACTTACTATAATAAATGCAACAATAACACTTTTTTTAGTCTTTAAACAAGAAGACATCATTTCATAGTTTCCTGACGACAGAATGATATGACTTCATTCACAGCTAGGTTATATTGCCATCATAACGTCCTTTACGTTTCCTATAACAAAATGTACAAGCAAAATAAGCTCTGGAAATATTACATGAAGTATATAAAGACATGGAAATCAATCTTGTACAATGCAATTATATTTTGAACTTACCAATATACAAATGTGTAATATACAAATAAATATCAATTAAAACGTCAGTATTCAATAATCAGCAACTCCCACCATGCCATCCAATCGGACGATACATCCCTTCTGTGTGAAATAACTACTTATTCTAAACAAGTACAATGAGCAGCAACTCCCACCATGCCATCCAATCGGACGATATATAATATCCCTTCCGTGTGAAATAACTACTTATTCTAAACAAGTACAATGCGTACTGGCAACAGGCTGCAAGTGGCTGGTTGTTGTGTTGACAAATTTGAGATGAAAGATAGCTACGGATGATTATACTTTTAAAGATAACAACATTCTTAATCTTGATGCATTTCTAAAGCATCCAAAACCTTTCATTACTAAAAAACTTTCAACAAATAAGTCTTAAATATTCCAATCATCTGTCTTGTGCATTTAATTGGCTTTCACAGACTGGCCAGACTAAATATGAAATTACATAGTTCCTAAATAAGATTTTGGTTATGAATGCCCACATTATTTCTCATTAACATTATTGAGTAAGTTTAAATGTTTTTTATCATATAATTTTTTTCGACAATAATTTCAAGGAAACTGTGTTCTGTTGTTACTTTAGTTTATTATATTAGGGGGTCTGCACAGGACCAGTGTATGAAATAAGTCTGAAAGTAGCAAGCCCAATTTTTTTTCTTCAAAAGTTTAATGGTAAAATTGAAGAAGTTACCAGCCCTAACCAAAAGTAACCAGGTACGGGACGGGCCTTATTTCATACACTGACAGGACAGAGGCTTCAGTACGGCAAAAGTGAGTTGCTGTTTGGCATCACTTTGACAAGATTTCATCAATATGCAGATGTACTGCAATACATAACAAACCAAAGCTCCCGTGTACAGTTTCACCTCTTCTGTTGGATTAGTACTGGAATGCAGTATATTGCACAGACAACCCATCCATCTCCAAACGTATATATGATACATCAAGTTGTCTAAGTAATAATAGTCACACACTCAAGTTAAGTATCATAAGGCATCAATGTACCAATGTATCATCCCAATGATTATAAAAGATTTGAAACTTGAATATTCATAAAAGATTGTCGTAATAAACACACATGCTTTCATTATTCATAAATAAGTTATTGTAGGAAATTAATCACATCATGTCAGACCAGACGGTTAAACAGCTCAATTTAACTAGCTAAGTTATCTCCCTTGTTGTCAAGGCAACTTGATCTCCAGAATGTAAACAGGACACATCGCTGTCACAATATTGTACACTGAAAGAAAAACATAAGACTGTTAAGCTTTAATCCCAGTTTATAACCAAACTTCACATTATTTTAAAATAATATTTTCATTACAAGATTTAGGAAAAATTTCAATCGATAAGTTAAAAGCGTAAAATTAATTCACTATTGGATTGCATTTTAGAAATGCAAATTGTAAAAGCTATAAAAATCATCTTTTGCAAAGAAAATGTATATGTGCATTTGCTAAGATTTTAGGTCAATTATTTCAAGACAAAAATTCAAATAGAGTAGAATAATGTGGAGGGTCTTAACATCCAAAAGTGATATATAAAGTGATATTTGGCCTTAGGAAACAAATAGAAGTATGAATAATAAAGTTTCTAAAAAAGGCATGCTTGATGATTTTCTAGAATTTATCGAAAGATCATTGAAAAAGATGAAATATCCTGATATGCATCACTTACGTCTTTATCTTTCTTCTCTTCCCTGTGTCTCTCCCTCTCCCTATCTCTTTCTCTCTCTCCTCGACCTCGACTGTTTGAGGAATGTGCTGCTGGTTGCTGAGGGTGACCTTGACCTCCATGACCTTGAGCTTGCGGCTGACCTTGACCTTCACCTTGTTGAGCTGCGCGTTGTTGACTTGCATTGACGGCAGCTGCTGCTCTTCTATCTTCCTCTTCCTGGAGACGACGCGCCAGCTCATGACTGGAGGAGAAATAGGGGCACTGGGTAAAATTGGCTCTATCAAAACTATGACTTTGCATGGTTCATACAGCCAAAACAGAATAAAATTCCAGTACTTTTCCAGGTCTTTTCAAGGACATTTTACCACTTTTCAAGTACATATATTCGCAAAACTTTAGGTTTTGATGCCCCCATTTTCAAAAGTGTCGCATTGCGACAACGGAATTTCCCGAAAAAAATAGATCGCGAGAAGTGGAAATTACAGATTTTGTTGGAATGATTGGAAGCTCACAGACTGGTTTCGTTTCATGTGATTCTCTATCAATTTGCGCAGTTATCAGAAGGATGATACTTCCGAGGTTTCTATTGTGATCCATGTCTCAAGGAATTCCAGGACATTTTTGAAAATTTCAAGAACGTTATCCCGAAATCACAGTACTTTTTCAGGACATTTAGTACAGGGTAAGCATTGTAAATTCAAGTACTTTTCCAGTATGAAAACAAAATTCAATACTCACTCTGCCATCTGTAGGGCACTACTCTCCTGAGTGAGCTGACCCCACGCTGTCTCTTGCTCCTCTCGGAGTTCCGCGTCTTGCTGCAGAGAGAGCGCCACCTGGTAGCTGAACACAGAACAAAATGACGATCATTATCATGGGGATATCAAAATATTAGTCTGATGTGCTACAGAACACAATTTATCTTATACCTTTATCATGACGACATTCAGAAGTTGGTGTCATATATACAAGGTTCTTATCCATAAAAATTTTCTAAATTACTTTTATGATAATAACCTCCCTTATTCTGATGTGCTACAGAAAACAGTTCATCTTATACTTTTATAATGGCAACATTTAGAAATTGTGTCATAACATGAGGTTGTAATCCATCTGATTTCTCTCAATTACTTTTATGAAACGAACTTGCTACGGGTCTAAAAATAAAAACAACCAGAAATATTCTTAACATAGTGTTAAGATGAACATGCTGTACAGATATATTTTTTCATCTCCAAATTCTTAAGAATCAATCAATAACTTACTCCTGATCAATCTGCTGATCCGACCCAACTGGTACAGGAGAAGACGCGATGTTGCCTGTTGGTTCTGGCTTGGTGTATGTACGGAAGTTTGTGTCCACAAAATGGCAGTCTCCTTCAACGTTGGAGAGTGTCTCCCACACCACGTTAGTCTCCGTCAGAAACCCCTGGTCCGTCACCAGGATAAACAGCTCATTCTGGAAGGATAGACATGGAAATAAGACAAAACTTAATTGATATATAAAGAGGGTGTTTCTTTAAAGACCCTGAGAGTTCGATTTTGTGTTGATAATTCAGAGTACCAGCTTCGAGTCCCTTGACATTTGGTTGATAAAGGTTTTTGCCCCAGTCTAACAGAACCTAGCCTCAATAATACCTGCTTTACTCCCATATTGAGTATAGACACACAGTAAGGGGTCGTGTCTGCCAACCTTTTCGGCGACTTATGACCCCAAAATCAAACGTGAGATGGCAGAATGGATTTATCAAATCATAGAGCGACTACTTTGGAGCAGGGAGATACTAACATTGCTAACAAGCAGGTGTTAGTCAGAGAGATTACAGATTACAGATGACTATTTTCATTTTTAACCAACATTGATGTACACACTATTTTTGTTGTCAGACATGAATAAATGTTACTTGAAAGATACTTGAACAGGCAGATGGACAGATTCTCTAATGCTCTGGATAACAATATGTAACTAGAGGATTTGCTAAAGACTAAAACACTACACATGTATTTGCACCATAAAGGAGTTCCCTTCTTTGAGCAGTATTATAGAAACAGTAATGATATGAATCAAGATAAATACATGGATGCATACCATAGCTAAAGAAGTTGCTTTCCATATATTTCTCTTGAATACAAGTTCGCTATTGTTACAAAATAAATGCTAAACCTGATATAGAACAAAGAAAGCTTTATTCCTCGACAGAGTGCTAATGGACTAAATTTGTTCAAACCAGAACTTCTAAACTATGAGAGGACAAATTCCTAGAGAAACCACAATGAATGAAAAGAATTTTAAGCAGATACTTCCTGCGAGTTAATTTTATTTGGCATTTGCTCACAGTTATTTCAATACAACTGTTGTTGCACTTTAGCGGCAAGATTGTTAAATAAATATTTAAGAAAATAAGGGGAGTCAGAGATTACATGTCAACAAAGGATTGATACCTGAACATTGATGAATTTGACAAAACAATCCTCCAATTATTCACTTTCATTTAATCAAATAATTAAAATTAGACATACTCATTATCTTATTATTTTTTTATTGTTAACGATCCAAAAACACTGCAAATTCCAAAAAAAATGTAAAGACTAAACAATTGAGCTAATGAATAGACCAATAAGTAAAAGTAGCAATAGTTATTAAAATATTCAAGTACAAAATGTTTTACAACCGGTTTAATAACTGAACAAAATGAATTCTTCAAAATCCTGAATCCCCAGTTAAAGCTTTCCAATTATGAACTTCTTAAAAGCCTTAAGAGTCAGTTAGAACCAAAACTGTCACACTCAGGTGTAGAAAGTTCTTCAAAGATTTTCAAAAGTGCTCGCACACATCACAAGAAAGTCTCAAATTGTGAAGTGACAAAAACTAGAAGCCTGCAAGGTTCAAGAAAATGGTATGTTTTATCGTTCTGTTTCAGAGCTAAAAGGCCAAATTAAAAACAAAGTTAAATGGGTCTCAGTGCATCACCTTCATATATGTGGGTAACAATTTTTTTTGTAATTTTAAGGTTTTTTCTAATGCATTTTAGAAACAATCATATTGGTATAGCATATCAAATAGTGTACTTGTGCACACTTTTTACACTTTGGATCTTAATTTCTGATAACAAAAATAAAATGTTTTCCTCCAACATCAAAATTTGTAAAAATAAAAGGTAAAAATAAAACTCCTACCGCCCTCATCACTTTTGAATACCTGAGAAAAATAAATTATTTTATGCATCCTTACTTAAACTGTTTTATCAGGCCAGACTTTTTGTAGTCAAACTGTCTAAAGGCATTAGACCAACAAGAAAAGATAACAAGCAAATTTGCTCAAGTGTAGATGAAAATATTTCTGAACTTTTCAGGAATACAGAACAGGTAAAGAAACACTTATTCATATCTAAATTTTCACTTTAAAAAAATTGGCAACACTTTTTATCAAACTAGTAATAAGCCCTCATTAGTGAGATGAATAATTAACAATTCATCAAAAGAGATTCCAGGAAATACTTTTTGCAGAAGTTCTCTTTTAACGTGAAAAGGTCATCTGATATCTCTAAAATTTCATCTTTACTAATTATGGTGAGAACATTTTAAAATTCTTAACATGAAAAAGAAAAAGATCATCAAGTTAATTTTTATATCCACCTAACGGTATTCATGCCTTTAATGTTATAATTTAGGTTGGTAAAAATTTCACACAACATAAATTAATTTATCAAGTAAATTGCACATTTGATTTTCATGAACTGTGTCCTTGTTAACCCCTATCAAAACCAATTTCTAAATGTTATTCTTACATTTTCATTGAAAACTCATTTAATATCAGAAACATAGTCACCTGATTTTCATTTTGGTTTTGGAGAATCCTTGTCTTATTTTCATGAATCACACACGCTTATTGATACTTTCAAAAGATCATTAGCTAATAAACTTTTTCTTACAATATTTATTATGCACATTTTGCAAACAAATTAAAAGAAAAAAAGGAATAAAGGCAAAGATCTTTGATTTGCAACAGTATAAGAACCTATTCATTGATTTCATGTACATGAAGTTGAACATCTATAAAGTCTTGTCTTTGCTTTTGTTCTGAATGCCTCTTCAACCAAATTTTCCAGTTAAAAAATTACACAAAGCACAATTTGTGTTTTAGTTTTAAAATTTGAATTTGCTGTCAGTTGAAGATTACATGATGCACAATGGGTGACCTGAAATGATGTGTGATGTTGCATTCTGTGTACACAGGGACAATACAATCAACATGGCCACCATTGTTTGTTTGTAACAATTACAGTTCATTTGAAGATTGCAGCAATAATGTTTATCCAACAAGCTGAGGTAAATACTATGATAAATGTTTACCCTCACTACAACTGCACCAGTTGAGGAGCTGGATAGGGTTACACAAAGATAAAGATTGTAAAGAAGTTTTATGATGTGTTGTCTGCATGCAACAGGAAGTGTGAACGTCGAGAGTAAATAAAATATTGATTAATTAGAAACAATGACATTGGAAATGCTGAGTAAAGGTCATGACAAACCTCCCAGACAAAAATCATTGAATACTATAACCCATTTCTTGTGTTTTGATGGTATAGCTTCTTTTCTTAACGTCAGCAGATTTAAAGTTATCTTAAACCAAAAGGTAGAATGCTTTCTATTTTGCTCAAGGTTTGTGAAAGATTTATTTAATAAAAAAATAAACTTAAATTGCAACCTTTTTCAGTAGATGACCTACTAACCTCTTTGAAACTCTTAATCAATCATTTCTAATAATTGTGACATATAGACCAATACTTAAAACATGAAGTAAACACCAAAACGACAAAGTATATTTTTCACATAATGACAACAGGATACATAGATGTAAACAAGCTATTTATATAGATGTTGACATTTGAAAAAGCAACTTTGGTCCAACATTAAACAATTGTTATTGTCTGCCAGGAAGTTTACAAGACAATATCAAAACTATTCAGCGCAATATTTGATTTGTCAGCCATTCTAACATTTTCTCTGCATCAAGGGTGAAGGTATGTCTATGGCAAACCTACAGGCAGATTGTGTTAGCATTATGGTCCTTACAGCTAAGAATAGTACATCTATTTCTGTTTTAATATAGTTGTCCAAAGGCTTATTGGTTACTGTTTTGTTTCTGACAACACCACATGACGTCGACATCCAACATTATTCTTATGTCTTTGAGCTAAGGCCTCAAAGTGAGGTGAGGTGAGGTGAGGTGATTTGGGGTTTAATGCAGCTTTCAAGAGTATTTCACCTATATCACGGCTGATAGTATTATTGCAGAGAGAAAGCACACAACACTATTGTGGCTATGTATTGCAGTGAAACATGTCAGCATTGACTGGAACTAGCAAACCATTGTTGATATTGCACTGAAATTTAGTGTAGCATTGCACTCAAAGCTTACTACATGTAGATCAATTCTGCAGACGGAGTTGTTGAGGCCCTGGCAGGATTCGAACCACGGACCTCTTGATTCAAGGATGGACGTGCTAACCACTGGCCATTTAGAGGACCTACATCCTGATATTATAATGGTGCAAGGATGGTATTTGTGAGAAGTTGGAGAAAGGGAACAATCACCAGATCAAAAGATATTTATGAAATAAATGATTGAGGAAAAATACTTGAAACATAACTGCTTTACAAACTCAATCCATACAAGTTCTTTTCTGCACAACGGGTCCCATGAAATATTTAACAAAATTTCAGTTTACTAATCAACAGTCTCCAAGATATTGATTTGGTATCAAGGTTGGGGTAGGAGACTAAATGTAAACAGAACCTTTCCAAAAGATTTCTGCTTGTACAATTTGTTCACTTGGTAACATATAAAGGACCATCAAGTGTCTACATTTGGACGTCTAACAATTGGGAGGACACCTGCACCTCAACCCACTTGCCAATTTCTCACTACAACATTATGAAATGTCAAACTGCGACCTCCTACAAGTTATTCCTGTGACTAACTTGACAAGATGTTTCACCTGCTGTAGAGGCGAGAGAGTTGAGATAACGTCAAAACAAGAGCTCTCTCTGGCACTGGCGACATTTCACATGTCATAGCAAGGATAGGTGTATTGGGGTACAAATTTGACAACCAACAGCAATACAAGGAAGTTTGTGACTGAGGGAGCACTTTTACTCAATGAATGGCGTCGTATCATGATCGTGGTTGATCATGAATGAACTTTCTCGCTGTGGTAAATGTTTCGAATGGTGACATGAAATGTTGCATGTAATTGCAACACATGCATGCAGATGTTTTTTTGGCTGTTGGGAGTTTATCTTGATGGCACAACATGCCGACTAGCATGTTCTGTAGAGTATCGAATGTTTGCAGGTCCGGTCTAAATACCTTTGTTACCATGTCATGAGTAGACAATTGATTTGGTAAATGCATTTGACAGCAATTTTTAGGTTGATTTTGTTTGATTTTGACGTTCTTGAAAGTGTGAAATAAAGATTTGTGTTAAGAAAAGATATCCTTTACTCCTAAATTCATGTTCTTTCATCCTCCATCATTATAGAGGAGAATGTATAATGTAAAGGTTGCGTTTGAACATAAAGAAAAATTGCTATGTAGAAGTATTTTCTATTTTGAATTCTAACTCTTATTCCAAATCAAAGAAGACCCTTTTTTTCATTGCTCCTAACTATGAAGAAATTAAAAATTTTTAGGATAACAATTCCAGGAACATGCAAAGCATTAAATGTTCACAGAGAAATGTATTAATAAAATATTAAAATCATAAGACACCTATCTCTCTAGGGACAATGATAAGTTTAACAAACAACACAAAAGAAGAGTAAAACATGAAAGACCATTTAAAAAGAACGCGAACAAATCTCTGTTGTTTAAGACAAGTCCAGCTTAATGCGATGATTAAGAATGTCCAGAATAAACAAAAAAGCAAATCTCTTTTTAACAAATCCCTATTCTTCAAAAACACATCTTTGTCAAAAACAACTTAATTACCCAAAATAATTATTTACATTCAACATTCCTAAAGTGAAAGAATACGAATGACAGCTAATACAGGGATGATGCAATACGAGCGAGCCAATCCCCTCTCTGCTAGTATTTCCTGTATGACACTAACACTGCCGAGCGGAGTTGTTTGCCCTTTGGAAACAAGCCCTATATGTCGGTGAGACGCTAAACTCGGCATACATTCAGTCAACAGAGGCTCGGTGGAGAAAACTCACTCATATCTTCCCCTCATAATTTCTCCCCTGGTTGAGGATTGTCCATGGATATTTGTAGCCATCTCAGGATTTAAATCCGTCTTTGACGGGGCGGCAAGGAAAATGGATTATCGCTGTGACAAAGTTTGCATGGTAGTTGCAGTTAGTTTTCTTATACAAGGTGAGCATATTATTGATTAAGACAAACTTATTTTAGACTTGGAAATGGGTGTTGAAAGGGTTTTATCTATTTAATGCAATCTATTAGTTTGTATGACATGAAATTGATAGGACAATGGAAATTAGATTACAAAAGGGCAATGTCTAGTTGTTCAACAATTTGAAATATACCAAAATAAATCCAAATCTGGATAAACAAGTCAACCATTACATTGTCAGATCAACACAGGTGATGACTTTACAAAATGTAACAAAAGCAGAATTCAGTTATATACAAGAAGATTTGACCGAATTACGGACTTTTATTTGAGTACTCTAACAGCCCCTCGCTGTATCAGAAGAAAGCTCGTGGACATTGGCAGTAATTAGACAAACACTCCACATCAAGGCCTCTCTCTTTAGCTGTGAAAAACAAAGACTATCTACAAGGACAATCCATTGAATAAACGGCAGCTGGACAAGTATGGTACAGTCCTTGGAATGCTTTAGAAATGGTTATCTTCTTACTTAATCCTTGAAGAGATGAATACTATTATCAAGTATTTATGGAACTCTAATAACTTGAAAATTGAATACCCATAAAACTGAACATAACAATTATTGAAAGCTGTAAAATCAAATCTCAAGGCTTATGGCTATACAATTTCCAAAAGTATATTTGATAATAACAGAAAAATCTTATGGATAGCAACTCCCTTAGTATGTCTAGGCTATTTATTGCCCCTTTTTCAGGGGATTAATGAGATATACAATATGTCTGAGCTTTTTCTTGCCCCTTCTTCAGATAACTGGTGAGATACAGTATACAGTATGGTATGTCTTTACATAGATGTATGTAGATATGTACATATGTATATTTATCCTAGTAGATATAGTGGATCCAATCAAAGGAAACATTCAATCTTATTAACCTGCATACAGTTACAAGAGTACAAGATGCGAGGGGATGTAACTACCATTTTTATTTTTATTTATATATTTTTTATTTATATTTTTAACATTCATATTATTACCTTTGGGCACTATGATCAGTTTTGAGCATCCATTCATATTTAAGAACTTTTTAAAATTTTATTTATTTATTTTTTATTTATTTTTTTAACATTCATATTATTACTCTTGGGCACTATGATCAGTTTTGAGCATCCATTCATATTAAAGAACTTTTTTTTAATTTTATTTATTTATTTTTTATTTTTTATTTATATTTTTAACATTCATATTATTACTCTTGGGCACTATGATCAGTTTAGAGCATCCATTCATATTCAAGAACTTAATCTCCAGCCTTACTGTCCCTTTAATCATCTCATATAATCCTGTTATGCATGAAATTAACTGCTAACTTATCAAACGGCGAAGTCAATTACATAACACTAAATATAACTATCTTAGATGCATCCAAATTTTCAGCTTTAATGATTTGCAAGTTAAGCAGGGATAAGCATGATTAAGCGCAAAAGCAGTGATAGTCTGCTTTCACGTCAAACTCTTTAGATGTCAAACTCTTCGAGAGGTGTAGCAGTAGAGGTGTGACGATATATCGTGGTATTCGTGAATTGCGAAACTGAATCTGACGATACACATATCCCGATACATTCTCTGTATCGTGATACGTATCGTTGACTATTACATGGCATATTTTCTCTGAAAACCAGATGATTCATAAAAGATTAAAAGTCTATATTATAAAAAAACTTGAAATAGCGTGTCAAGATGTGTTACGTATCGAATCGTATCGCCATGAGATATTGTGATACATATCGTATCGTGAAAAATCTGTATCGTCACACCTCTATGTAGCAGGGTTCAAACTAGCTGCCTGTCCACCTGTCTATGTAGCAGTGTTCAAACTAGCTGCCTGTCCACCTGTCTATGTAGCAGTGTTCAAACTAGCTGCCTGTCCACCTGTCTATGTAGCAGGGTCCAAACTAGCTGCCTGTCCACCTGTCTATATAGCAGGGTTCAAACTAGCTGCCTGTCCACCTGTCTATGTAGCAGGGTCCAAACTAGCTGCCTGTCCACCTGTCTATATAGCAGGGTTCAAACTAGCTGCCTGTCCACCTGTCTATGTAGCAGGGTTCAAACTAGCTGCCTGTCCACCTGTCTATGTAGCAGGGTTCAAACTAGCTGCCTGTCCACCTGTCTATGTAGCAGGGTTCAAACTAGCTGCCTGTCCACCTGTCTATGTAGCAGGGTTCAAACTAGCTGCCTGTCCACCTGTCTATGTAGCAGTGTTCAAACTAGCTGCCTGTCCACCTGTCTATGTAGCAGGGTTCAAACTAGCTGCCTGTCCACCTGTCTATGTAGCAGTGTTCAAACTAGCTGCCTGTCCACCTGTCTATGTAGCAAGGTTCAAACTAGCTGCCTGTCCACCTGTCTATGTAGCAGGGTTCAAACTAGCTGCCTGTCCACCTGTCTATGTAGCAGGGTCCAAACTAGCTGCCTGTCCACCTGTCTATGTAGCAGTGTTCAAACTAGCTGTCTGTCCACCTGTCTATGTAGCAGGGTTCAAACTAGCTGCCTGTCCACCTGTCTATGTAGTAGGGTTCAAACTAGCTGTCTGTCCACCTGTCTATGTAGCAGTGTTCAAACTAGCTGTCTGTCCACCTGTCTATGTAGAAGGTTCAAACTAGCTGCCTGTCCACCTGTCTATGTAGCAGGGTTCAAACTAGCTGCCTGTCCACCTGTCTATATAGCAGGGTTCAAACTAGCTGCCTGTCCACCTGTCTATGTAGCAGTGTTCAAACTAGCTGCCTGTCCACCTGTCTTTGTAGCAGGGTTCAAACTAGCTGCCTGTCCACCTGTCTATATAGCAGGGTTCAAACTAGCTGCCTGTCCACCTGTCTATATAGCAGGGTTCAAACTAGCTGCCTGTCCACCTGTCTATATAGCAGGGTTCAAACTAGCTGCCTGTCCACCTGTCTATGTAGCAGGGTTCAAACTAGCTGCCTGTCCACCTGTCTATATAGCAGGGTTCAAACTAACTGCCTGTCCACCTGTCTATGAAGCAGTGTTCAAACTAGCTGCCTGTCCACCTGTCTATGCAGCAGGGTTCAAACTAGCTGCCTGTCCACCTGTCTATGTAGCAGTGTTCAAACTAGCTGCCTGCCCACCTGTCTATATAGCAGGGTTCAAACTAGCTGCCTGTCCACCTGTCTATGTAGCAGGGTTCAAACTAGCTGCCTGTCCACCTGTCTATGTAGCAGTGTTCAAACTAGCTGCCTGCCCACCTGTCTATATAGCAGGGTTCAAACTAGCTGCCTGTCCACCTGTCTATGTAGCAGGGTTCAAACTAGCTGCCTGTCCACCTGTCTATGTAGCAGGGTTCAAACTAGCTGCCTGTCCACCTGTCTATGTAGCAGGGTCCAAACTAGCTGCCTGTCCACCTGTCTATGTAGCAGGGTTCAAACTAGCTGCCTGTCCACCTGTCTATGTAGCAGGGTTCAAACTAGCTGCCTGCCCACCTGTCTATATAGCAGGGTTCAAACTAGCTGCCTGTCCACCTGTCTATGTAGCAGGGTTCAAACTAGCTGCCTGTCCACCTGTCTATGTAGCAGTGTTCAAACTAGCTGCCTGCCCACCTGTCTATATAGCAGGGTTCAAACTAGCTGCCTGTCCACCTGTCTATGTAGCAGGGTTCAAACTAGCTGCCTGTCCACCTGTCTATATAGCAGGGTTCAAACTAGCTGCCTGCCCACCTGTCTATATAGCAGGGTTCAAACTAGCTGCCTGTCCACCTGTCTATGTAGCAGGGTTCAAACTAGCTGCCTGTCCACCTGTCTATGTAGCAGTGTTCAAACTAGCTGCCTGCCCACCTGTCTATATAGCAGGGTTCAAACTAGCTGCCTGTCCACCTGTCTATGTAGCAGGGTCCAAACTAGCTGCCTGTCCACCTGTCTATGTAGCAGGGTTCAAACTAGCTGCCTGTCCACCTGTCTATGTAGCAGGGTTCAAACTAGCTGCCTGCCCACCTGTCTATATAGCAGGGTTCAAACTAGCTGCCTGTCCACCTGTCTATGTAGCAGGGTTCAAACTAGCTGCCTGTCCACCTGTCTATGTAGCAGTGTTCAAACTAGCTGCCTGCCCACCTGTCTATATAGCAGGGTTCAAACTAGCTGCCTGTCCACCTGTCTATGTAGCAGGGTTCAAACTAGCTGCCTGTCCACCTATCTATGTAGCAGGGTTCAAACTAGCTGCCTGTCCACCTATCTATGTAGCAGGGTCCAAACTAGCTGCCTGTCCACCTGTCTATGTAGCAGGGTTCAAACTAGCTGCCTGTCCACCTGTCTATGTAGCAGGGTTCAAACTAGCTGCCTGCCCACCTGTCTATATAGCAGGGTTCAAACTAGCTGCCTGTCCACCTGTCTATGTAGCAGGGTTCAAACTAGCTGCCTGTCCACCTGTCTATGTAGCAGGGTTCAAACTAGCTGTCTGTCCACCTGTCTATATAGCAGTGTTCAAACTAGCTGCCTGTCCACCTGTCTATATAGCAGTGTTCAAACTAGCTGCCTGCCCACCTGTCTATATAGCAGGGTTCAAACTAGCTGCCTGTCCACCTGTCTATGTAGCAGTGTTCAAACTAGCTGTCTGTCCACCTGTCTATGTAGCAGGGTTCAAACTAGCTGCCTGTCCACCTGTCTATATAGCAGGGTTCAAACTAGCTGCCTGTCCACCTGTCTATGTAGTAGGGTTCAAACTAGCTGCCTGTCCATCTGTCTATGTAGCAGGGTTCAAACTAGCTGCCTGCCCACCTGTCTATGTAGCAGGGTTCAAACTAGCTGCCTGTCCACCTGTCTATGTAGCAGTGTTCAAACTAGCTGCCTGTCCACCTGTCTATGTAGCAGGGTTCAAACTAGCTGCCTGTCCACCTGTCTATGTAGCAGTGTTCAAACTAGCTGCCTGTCCACCTGTCTATGTAGCAGTGTTCAAACTAGCTGCCTGCCCACCTGTCTATATAGCAGGGTTCAAACTAGCTGCCTGTCCACCTGTCTATGTAGCAGGGTTCAAACTAGCTGCCTGTCCACCTGTCTATGTAGCAGTGTTCAAACTAGCTGCCTGCCCACCTGTCTATATAGCAGGGTTCAAACTAGCTGCCTGTCCACCTGTCTATGTAGCAGGGTTCAAACTAGCTGCCTGTCCACCTGTCTATGTAGCAGGGTTCAAACTAGCTGCCTGTCCACCTGTCTATGTAGCAGGGTCCAAACTAGCTGCCTGTCCACCTGTCTATGTAGCAGGGTTCAAACTAGCTGCCTGTCCACCTGTCTATGTAGCAGGGTTCAAACTAGCTGCCTGCCCACCTGTCTATATAGCAGGGTTCAAACTAGCTGCCTGTCCACCTGTCTATGTAGCAGGGTTCAAACTAGCTGCCTGTCCACCTGTCTATGTAGCAGTGTTCAAACTAGCTGCCTGCCCACCTGTCTATATAGCAGGGTTCAAACTAGCTGCCTGTCCACCTGTCTATGTAGCAGGGTTCAAACTAGCTGCCTGTCCACCTGTCTATATAGCAGGGTTCAAACTAGCTGCCTGCCCACCTGTCTATATAGCAGGGTTCAAACTAGCTGCCTGTCCACCTGTCTATGTAGCAGGGTTCAAACTAGCTGCCTGTCCACCTGTCTATGTAGCAGTGTTCAAACTAGCTGCCTGCCCACCTGTCTATATAGCAGGGTTCAAACTAGCTGCCTGTCCACCTGTCTATGTAGCAGGGTTCAAACTAGCTGCCTGTCCACCTATCTATGTAGCAGGGTTCAAACTAGCTGCCTGTCCACCTGTCTATGTAGCAGGGTCCAAACTAGCTGCCTGTCCACCTGTCTATGTAGCAGGGTTCAAACTAGCTGCCTGTCCACCTGTCTATGTAGCAGGGTTCAAACTAGCTGCCTGCCCACCTGTCTATATAGCAGGGTTCAAACTAGCTGCCTGTCCACCTGTCTATGTAGCAGGGTTCAAACTAGCTGCCTGTCCACCTGTCTATGTAGCAGGGTTCAAACTAGCTGTCTGTCCACCTGTCTATATAGCAGTGTTCAAACTAGCTGCCTGTCCACCTGTCTATATAGCAGTGTTCAAACTAGCTGCCTGCCCACCTGTCTATATAGCAGGGTTCAAACTAGCTGCCTGTCCACCTGTCTATGTAGCAGTGTTCAAACTAGCTGTCTGTCCACCTGTCTATGTAGCAGGGTTCAAACTAGCTGCCTGTCCACCTGTCTATATAGCAGGGTTCAAACTAGCTGCCTGTCCACCTGTCTATGTAGTAGGGTTCAAACTAGCTGCCTGTCCATCTGTCTATGTAGCAGGGTTCAAACTAGCTGCCTGCCCACCTGTCTATGTAGCAGGGTACAAACTAGCTGCCTGTCCACCTGTCTATGTAGTAGGGTTCAAACTAGCTGCCTGTCCACCTGTCTATGTAGCAGGGTTCAAACTAGCTGCCTGTCCACCTGTCTATGTAGCAGGGTTCAAACTAGCTGCCTGTCCACCTGTCTATGTAGCAGTGTTCAAACTAGCTGCCTGTCCACCTGTCTATGTAGCAGGGTTCAAACTAGCTGCCTGTCCACCTGTCTATGTAGCAGTGTTCAATCTAGCTGCCTGTCCACCTGTCTATGTAGCAGGGTTCAAACTAGCTGCCTGTCCACCTGTCTATGTAGCAGGGTTCAAACTAGCTGCCTGTCCACCTGTCTAGTGCTGGTAACTTCAGATTGGGCTTGTTTGAGAAGAGGTCAGCAAACCCATCTAGCTTGCGTGTTTTTAGCAAAACCATCTCCCCATTTCCCTACTCGTCAAATCTTTAGGAAGGCTGGTTGACTTTTCAAACCACCATCCCTGCTTGCTTGTAGGGGATAAAACATTTTATGAAGACTGATTAGTGATTATGTATCAATTTTAACTCTTCTTTCTCCTGTAGACTGACCATTGGTTAATTCCACTGATAGAATACGATAATTTATGGCCAATTCTATGATACCGTATATTACAATGTATACGGCGACCTCGTACATAGGGCGACCCCCTTTATCAGCCCCCCAAATTGCTGCCAAAATCATATATCTCATTAATAAGGCGACCCCCCTTCTAGCAGGTCACTGAAACAGTCGACATGACAGACAACTCGTTGACAAGATTGCGTAAGGATAAATTTAGGTCGGTCATTTTTAAGTGAAATGTCATGTGTAATTAAAAAATAAATAAATTACTTACGGTGTTTGTTATTTTATTCAATGATTTATCATTTGCTTCTGATAACTAGCAAGGCTACAGTCAACAAACTCCCATTACTGTGTCATGTTGTTTCGTTTTCATCATTCTCATTCAGAAACCTAAACAAACGTTCAGTCAACGTACTGGTAATGCTATATTTGTATCAAGCCTTTTCACTGGTTAAAAGAACGGAAGTTGTAATAGTGCACCAATCAGAAAATCTAACACAAATTGCATATTGAAAAGGCCTAACCGGTGTAAAGAAGAATTGCTGCCTAGTAAAAACTGAGTTATACATCGCCTTCATAATTGATAAAATAATTTGGGCAGCATAAGTTTTGTGATATATCCATAGAGATAAATAAAGTCACAATATCAGTCATCAAAACAATGTTAATTAATCAATTAATCATTATAAATTTATTTTTATCTTTAATTATGTCAAGTTATTTCATCACGAGGTTCTATCTCGTATGACACCGACACTAACATAATATGTTATCGGCAAGCAAACACGTGTTGAATATTTCCTTTGGTCCGGTACATGGATAATTTTGATTGATAAGTTATTTTGAATTTTCATTCATATTTCTCTCTATATTTTCATTTAAAAATAACAATAAGACAAAGGTATTTTATTTTACAAGATTAAATTTGAGATGACATCGATGATTGTGTAATGGACATCCGGTGTAAACATTGACTCGCCTGACTTGTTGGGTTGGCAGATACCCCTCGCTTGGCCTCTAGTTTTTGACCGTGTGTATTGGGCGACCCCCTTCTTTGACCCCCTAATTTCTGGCATTAAAAACTCGCCTTATACATTGAAATATACGGTAGATTAAATGTATTTTCAGTTGTGTTGAGCTGTGACATGCAGACAGTGCTAGATGCCCTGGAGACATGTCGCACCACACGTGAAGAACTCAACTCCGTCGCCGCCAGCCATGATACCAACCAATCACATGTGTGCAGGTGAGAGATATACCATATTTCCTTAAATGCGCACCTACTTTCCCCTCTGGGCTCTGGGTTGTATTCAAAGCCAATGTTGGGTTTGCATTGAGTTTGATATGAATACCCGTGTTGTATTTACCTTTGCATCCCTCGGGTTGTATTTTAGGACTGGTTTATATTTGAGACAAGGTTGTATTCAAGACAATTTCCTCAAATTGATCCAGACTATCTTTAATAATTGTTTATGTGGCATATATAAGAGGCAAAGTACCTCAGCATACAGTGCCCCAGAAAAAATATCATGAGCACTGGCATACCAGGGTATGGGAGAAGCTACAGGATATGTGCATACTGATGTAGCAGGATGTGCAATTAGGATAGTAGCCCTTGGAGGCAGATGGAGGGCAAGGCAAGTCAATGATAGGTCTATAGGCACTAGATGAACCTTAATGTCAAGTAAACAGTAAGTTTAGCAGGATGGACATGAAATGTTTAGATAGATTATGACAGACATTTGTTAGATTGGACCGCCAACATAAAGAGATTGCCAAAGTCAACACTGAAATTATCATCTAATCCTGTTCATCTTGCCAAAATAAGGTAAATGTTATCTTTCAGTCTTTACTAATCTCTTACCTTAACCGAAAGATTGTTTGTACTGACCCAAAAAAAGTTTATTGCCTTTATCCAAAATCTAGCTTCATTCTTGGGATACATACTTTCCAGAAAGTTTCAAAGCACAGTCCTGGGCTCTGCTGTTCATCAAATATAGAATTATCTATTATCTCTTAGGGTGCAGATTAACTTGTCAAATAATAAGATATTGCCTATATGGCAAAACAGTCACAAAAACTTATGAGTTCCATTGGTTATGGTTACAATGAAATTAATGCACTTTAAGATTTTCTTTAATTTGGGGCAAAAAATGCTTTGAAAATGTCAATGGTTTAAATGAACTCAACTCTGCCTAGAAAGCTGTTAGCTTGTTGCACCAAATATCCATTGTATGGGAGAAATGACTGATAAAAACTGGAAATGTCAATGTGACAAGTCCTTGATATAATTCTTTTATCTTACAAAATATTTAACAAATTTCTGTAGTCACAACACACTCCTATGCAAATTATTTGCAACCTCAGATTAGCACTTAAAAATATTTAGACAAAAATTCATTCTCAAACGTCAGCAAACCAGCTAATCAATTCAACAAGTCATAACAATCATATTTCAACAAGTTTTCCAATAAGCAAACGTCACAGCAACAACACCTATTGTTTCAAATGCCCAAATAGCAGACGCCATTGATCCAACCCATTTGGTAGAGATCATCTGGTAAAGGGCATTGTTTAGATTCGCATCCCTCCCGCTGGAATTATTACGAGTGGTCGATCAAATGTTTACCTGTTTACTCTGACAGAGTTGGTCAGGCATGTAGTTTCCAGCTCAAGTATTTGTTTATTTTGTGGCAGAGTGTTTGAGGCGTTCGCCCACTGTATGGATCCGAAGCTGGGAGGTTGTGAGGGGGAATCTACAGAGGCCTATCGAGCACAGCGGCAGATATATACCGGACCCCTCCATAACTGTACAGGTTAGATTAATAATAATAATAATGTGCATACTTATATTGCGCCTTTTCCACGTCCTTAGATATGCTCATAGCGCTTTATTATTATCCTGAAGGAGTGTACTTTCACAGCTGCTACTATGCGCTTATCACGACCACGTAGGTCAGTACATTCAGTTATCAGGTACCCATTTTAACAGCTTGGTGGACTGAGTGCAATGTGGATGAAGTGCCTTGCCCCGGGACACACCACAGGAGTAGACCCAAGTCACAAATTTTCGGTGTCTCCACCGGGATTCGAACGCGGGTCTCATATAGAGCCAGCATATTTATACCTACACCATTTATTGCATTTCTTTATCATTAATCACAAATATCAATATTCTGTGACATCTAACTGAAATTAAATCACATCAGAACTTGATAAACAACTATGAATATTTTAGAAATTTTGAAATTATCAAAAATGATATATAATTCTTTGTGTACCATCAAATGAAATGTTGATTATCAAATATATGATATCTCTAACTCTTTTTGTACAGTATATATTTATAATAACAAAATTATAGATAAACAAATAATTTTCAAATTATTGCTATAGATATATTTCCTTATTGGCCATCAAATAAAATGTTACTTACAAGAATATGATATCTCAAACTTACGTGTACAGAATATATCTAAAAGAACAAAATTGAGTTTTCTTAATGAAGTTTAGGTATCTAAAAGTACCTATCTACCAGGATATATATATATGGTTGATAAAATTGCAGTATCAATGGCTCCGAACTCTTTTCTTTCAGTGTGGTCAAGTGGTCAAGCAACAAACAAGCCGGGGCACCTGTTGTTTGTATCATTGCTTACAGCGGTCACCTACGCCTACTTGTGACCTTCACCTATGGGAGACAACTGCCTCTAGAGACGATCACATATGAATACTGCATGATGTATTACATATTCAGTTGAAATTTTACTTAAAAGAGACTCAAGTGGTTGAGTTTTTAAAAGTTGTGAAGTAAAACCTTGCATTATTATTGGCATGTCTAGAGTTGCTTAAGCACATACTTAGCCATGAATCGAAGACATGGTAACCTTGGAAAATTGAATTTATGTTAGTAATCTATTCAAATTTTATATTGAATGAGCAGAAACTAGTTTTAAAGAAAAAATGTCTTCATATTAAGTAACACAATGTAACAAATGTATTATCTTCAGAGGATGAAATATCTTATTATCCACAAATAATAAAAAAATAATAAAAAAATTGTCAAGTATCAAGCAAAAAGTGCTGGCTGCCATTTTAGTGTGAAATCCTTGTACCTTACTTGATTTTGATTAGTTCAAGGAATCCTTTGTTAAAAATAGCTTGCTTGCAATTTGGTACATTTGTTTTACCTGTTATAACCATTATTTCCTGTGGAAGTGTGTTTCATATTTCACGTTTAGTAAATTTCTCATACTTAGTTCCGCTATCAACCAAATAATTTGTGCTTAATATGCATTGAATGCTGTAAATAAGCTACCAGAGAATGGTTGGAAGTATGAAGGCTAACTAGTGTTAAATGTCCAAGCTTCAGATTTTAAAGAGATGACCTGGATTTTCTTAAATGTTCATTCTTAAAAACACTGTAAATACACGCACACAAAATCTATTTTTTTATCGCTTCAAGTTGCAATATTGGTATTGAATATGCAATGATTTGTAACAAATCTTGAGATTAATACAAATATTATTATTATATAATCTACTATCGTTAAAGTAACAATATCTTTATTGAGACCATCATAATCCAAACATCTTTCATCAATGAAATACAAATTTGAAATTTAGAGAAAAAAAATTCCTGTACCGTCAATACTCTTTTTAACTTTAGTTAGACTTGAACAACTGAAATACATTCCATAGTATTGCAAGATGTTGATAAATACTGCTCTGTAAATATGTCATAAGAATCTTTTTGTTTTGAATAAAGATGGAACCATTATTCTTCTTTTATTTTCATAATAGTAGTAGCACCATACAAAAAATCGTTGCATCGATATTCTTTCATCTTCGTGAAGACCTGACAGGAAGGCAAGAACTGTGATTCATCAACCTTTAGCAACTACAATGAACACAACTTATCCTTAAACTAATAAAGTTCAGTGTGAACATCAATCTCCACCTAATCCAGTTAAAACTAGCTATTATATATAGCATGCGCGGAAATCAATAATGAAAAAAGAACTGGCTCAACTCTTAGAATCGAACAATCTAGTTAAACTAGCTGTTATTAAACAAATAGTCAGGAAACAGGAAAATCATCTTGCGAAGGCCTGATACAGTGATGTCATTAACAACTAACCCTGATATGATTGCCTTGTGTGTAATCTAATAACATGTACCTGCAAGAATCCTATGAAAGATGAATAACAGTTTTAGATAAAGATCCGTGCCTCTGGAGATTGAAGAAGCAAGATAAAGGGAGACAACTCACTGTAAAACATACTGAATTACAATGCAGAAAACCATAGAATTTATCTTACTTTATGGAGGACATTTCAAAATCACACATAAAATTGTTGAATCCAGAAATAGAATGAATTTTATATGAAATGCAACCCTAGCAAAATCTAGTTTGAGGCAATTATCTAAATGAAAAAGGTAATACAACATAATACAATTGGCTAAATGTTTGAAAATTTGGAAATAGTGTTCAGACATGATGACTGCTAGTGATGTCATAACACTATTGTTATTGTCACTATGGACTATTGTTCCATCACTAAAATCCTGCATCTCAGTCTGGAGAGGAGAGACATAGCCTTTGTTCTTTGCTAAAAACTGCTTGAATAACTTCATTAATTGGCATTCTTAAAGTTGTCGCAATAAAACAAGGGAAAAGTTCACATATTCATTCTTCTTTATAGTATTGGAGACAATATCTCACCATAGTTCTTTATTCCATTATCAAGCATTCGTTGATGATGTGTATCTCACTCCTTTATCATTGCTGATTTGCATCAATATTGCATTCATGTTGTTATCGTAAATAGATTTTTTATAAACTTCTACAATCTTCTCAATTTGATAATGCTTATCTCTCCTCAAATAATGCCAAAATGAAGCTTGAATCCATAAAATTGTGCCTTGTATGCTAGAATACTTGTGAATAACAAAGGGAGATAACTCACGTCGACTCTGAAGAGTGTACTGAAGTGGTTGTTCCTGAAGAAGACACAGAGTTCTCCCTCCTTGACGGTGGTGCTCAGCTCCAATAGCCCGTAGTACGTCAGTTGGGACGCCGTCCGGTCCAGGAACTGCTCGGCTACCAGCGCTGGAATAACATGAGATACAAATAATCAGGTTCTACTTTCATATGAGGCCTCTAGGTCATAAGGGCATCATATAACCCATAGTCATAACATTGAAATATCTTTTGTTTTCCATTTTATTATTGGTTCCCATATAACATTTAGGAGATAAACCTGTTGATGTCATTCCGAGCCGAACACGGTAGAGTGAGGCTTCGAATGTAACATCAACGGTATCGAATCTACGTTTAGCCACGAAAATTTAAAAACACAGTAGGTTTATCTCCATTCTACCATGACAAGTTTTTTTAGCGCTTTAAATGTCATTTCTTTTCTACCGCGTAGCGTCAGTTGTGCTTCGGTCAACACTGTGACGTCATAATGTCTTGTACTCATGACGTCAAAGGTTGACATCACTGTTGACATCACTCATACCAAAACCGCTTGCGGTAGCTTATTGATCTAAATTCAGCTTTTCGCTTAAAATTACGTTATTTCCTGGACATAAACATGCATGATTTTGATGCAAACCAAACTCTTATAAACTTATATCAAAGTACAGTTAGTACATTGATAAAAGACTTTTAGTTAGTATTCAGATGAAGCAACTCCCGAAAGCGTTTCTATGGCAGTGTGTATCAAACCGCGGTGAATAGCCCATCATAAAAATCGTGTTCGAACATAGGTTCGACCATAGAAATAAACCAATGAAATTCAGGGATTTTGAAATGTCATGGTAGAATGAAATATGATTACCTTAATCTAAGGGGGCTCTGCAGATGAGTCATGATAAACTAGCACTCTACACAGATAATGGCACATTTCATGCTTGAAAATCAAAACATCGTTTCAATTATTGTCCACAATAAAGAACTTGACTATCAATTAAACCCCTTGTCGTCCAGGAAATATTACCAGGTTTATATGGATATTGAATACTGAAGTCAAAATATACTCAACACATATGATTAAGAAGTGTGTAATTTGTCAGGTAACAGAAGAGGAACTACGAAAGTTACCATCTGTAAAAAACAAGTCTTGCATTGACATTATTTTTTCAAGAACTAAGGGATGAGGTGAATTTAGGGTCCAGCGGCACTCTGAGGGTTAACCAACCTTCTGTGACATCCTCCTCCTTCTCAGAACTCTTCTGGGCGATGATCTTCTCCACGAGCTGGTTGTAGCTGCAGGGTCCAACAGACGAGGTACACACGAGATCCTGGGGGTCCACCAGCCAGCCGTGGTACAGCGGGATCCCCAGCAGGTCGAATATGATACACTCTGGGGTGTACTCAAAGTCGGCCACACTGTCGGAGAGAAATGTTTTAATCAATAAACTGAGGAGGGATGAGCAGATTCCAACTTCCAGGTGTCTTTCTGTGATCAATGTATAGTTCATTGAAAGGCATTATTAGACTGTTTACTATCAGGAATTTGAAAGGCATCATTAAGAGTTCAGACTGTTTACTATCAGGGATTAAAAACGTTTTTCTGGAACAGCAGCTGAGCTCTCTGCACAACGTCACAAAACTTTGTCCAAAAGTCAAGCAAGTTTCATTTTAACTGTTAAGAAAAAGAAGAAAGCCATTGATGTTAAAGTGAATTTTCTGGTATGTCAAAAGTACAATTTGTATAGTAAATGACATTTGATTAACAGAGGCCTGCCTGTACAGTACTATATCACTGACCCAGTAAACTTGACGTTGACGTCCAGACCGGTCTGCAGCTTGTACATGACGGACATGGCGTCCTGCATGTTCTGCTCGTAGTTGGCTCGCACTGACTCCGACAGTTTCTGAAACATGCACCATTTCTCAAAATCATTTCAAATTTATATACTTCTTTTCTTATAATTTTTATATTGCTTGTATGTCCTTTTTTAGAGATGCAATGTTACAATTTACTGCTTGGACAGCAGGTATTCATGTACTGTCAGTATATCAATTGGTCTTTTTTAAACCATTTCTATTAATATTCTAATGAGTTATCTTGTACATGCAAAAATAAAACTTTAGAAATAATGATCCAAAAATATTTTTGACAAATTTTCACAAGGCTTTAATACAACTTTCAATCAGCAGTTCAAGTTCAAGATTTGCCTGGTAAAGTTGAAAGTTTCAACATGAAAATCTTTAATACTACTAGGTCTAGAGTTTTAGAGTTATGTCCCTTTACTTACTGTTAAAACCCTTATAACCATTTCTAGATTTAACTGAGAATTGCAATAACAGTCGAAGAGCCAGCATTGTATGGCTTTCATTATATATACAAGAATTAAAATCAGCACGGTTCAAATTTGCCAATATCGAAACGCAATTTGGAATATTCAATTTCTAAGAGGTATAAACCAAGTAATCTGTAAACAGAATAATGATAATAGAAATCTTTCATTCTCAAACCGTCACTTGGTTATGATTGCAAACCATTCCATTTAATACTCATTCTTTAAATTTATGTAAACTTTCAGACTAGCATGAATTCCCAATAACAACAACCCTTTCCGTGTTTGAAATAGTGTCCGTTGGTCTGCAAAATGCTGATCAGATGGAGCTTGTTGGAGAAGAGGTAAATAAGTCCGGCCTGTGTAATTTTCGAGATACTAGCAGTCATCAAATTACAGGACCTTTCTTGCAGGGCTGGTGATTTTACAAACCACAAGTCTTGCTTGATTGTATGGACTAAAGCACATTTCATACACTGCACCCTTTACGAATATACTGTATTTCCTCTGATAAGCACCCTTTTACCCCCCAACGCTTATTAGAGACCCAGCGCTTATTAGAGACCCAGCGCTTATTTGAGGCCCGGCGCTTATTTCTTTCATAAACAAATTCTTTGTTTAAGCGGTCTTTTACAATGAATGTATCTGTTAAAGGTTGACTAAGTGTCATTGAGTGAATGGTAAGAACCCAGCGTTTATAAGAGACACAGCACTTATTTTCACAAATACCAGTGACCCCCAGCCGATATTATTAGAGGCCCGGTGCTTAATGGCGAGGAAATATGGTAACACTCACCTCTGGCATACTGTCCAGGATACACTCTCCAAGGTATGTCATCAGCTGCTCCGATGTTATCATCTCGATCATTGGCGCTAGCTTCACTTTCTGTTTCAACAGCAGGACATTCATAATGGCCAGGAGCGGACACGGGCCATTCTCATTTTGTGTAATAATTGGCACTTTGTTCTGTTTATATTGAATCCACTTGATATAATACACACTTTGGCCTGAGTTTTCGTCCTTAGCACCGCTTGTTGAGGCACTTGCTTCTGCGGAGGCTCCTTGTTGGTCCAAGGGAGGTAATTCAGCCTTAGCAGCTTCTGCCTGGTCACCGGGAGGTAAATCTACCTTAGTTGCCCCTGTGTCAAGGGGAGGTAACTCAACTCTGGTCTGGTCCAGGGGAGGTAACTCAACTCTTGTTTGATCAAGTTGGGGACTATTTACCCTAACAGTAGCAGCACTTGAACCACCATCTCCAATATTTTCCGCAGAATCCTGGGTCAGATTTGTTTGCCCAAGAGGTGGCAATTCTACAGTCTGTGGTAAACCAGTCTGTCCAAGGGGAGGCAACTCAACAGTTTGTGGCTGAATTATTGGCTGAGAATCTTCCTCCATTTTCACTACCTGTCGAGGCAGTGAATCTGGAACGGATTGTGATTGGTCCATTGCTACATCTGATGTGTTCACTTTTGGACAATCTGCTCCACCATCCTCATCGCTTGCAACAACTTTAGTAGGATCAGCTGAAGAATAAACAACACTGATTAACAAAATCAAGGATTGCAAAATAATTTCTTAAAATTGGAAACTGAGAGCCCTAAAGGCATCATCAAATATTGTTTGTCTGAAAATTCAAAATAACAAGTCACCAATTGCTTCCTATCCAGCGGGAATAAGACATGACCCAAAAAATACACTCAGAATATAGGGAACAATAAGCTTTTGGAAATATCAATATACAAAGAAGCATATCTACCGGTAGTATCACTGACAAATCAACAAATATGAATTTCTGAATCCAGGAACTTGCAACCCCAAGTTTTGTTAGTCTGATCTGATTATTGAGTTCTTTAAAAAGCTTGCAAATAGTTTCATAAAAAAAAATTGCACCCTGTACATAGAGCAATATTTTTAAACTTTATTTGATGCAGGACTTATGGGGACAGTATTCCCGACTTGCGGAATTTAGAGTTATCGTTCCTGATTAGAGTTATCCGCCCTTGGGAACAGGTATCCGCCCTCTCGACTCGTTGACGTTACCATCATGGGTCGTGATTATTGCGTCATAAAACTATAAAATACTGCAGTAATTCAGATTGCTCGATATCTTTATACACGTTTGACCTATCAGTTGACCGTATTACCGAAGTAACCCATTTATCGTAGCAAAATCATTTCACTATCAAATATTTACCGAGATTAGGCCTGTTTATATATCTCTATATGGGGAAACGAATGTACATGCATATACATAAGATAGTTTTAAATTACTTTCTTCATATATTTATATTTTTTGTGCAATTTTAAAAACATAACAATTTAATTTCCATTGAAATGTACATGTATAACAAATTATACACTCAATCTCAATGACAGTAGTACATAACTTGCAAAAACTGACGCCGTCCTGTTAAATAGTTTGTTTCTCGTAAACAATGTTATGTAGCTCTTTGATATAAAAACAATATTTAGAAAATTGCAATTGAATATATTAATAACAAACCTAGAGGAAAATTAGTAGTTTCGTATTTATACAATTGTCTCAATAGTTTATTGCTTTTTCAGTGATATATCTTGCTAAACTTTTTCAAAAATGAAAGTTTGTTCATGTCGCTGTTTTCATGTACATGTAATTTGCGTTACGGATTTCAATAAGCTTGTTATGTTTCGCGCGGAGAACATCGGTAATTTAGTTTTCTTGTAAGTTGACGAAAAAAAATCCAAGGAATTGTCACTGTTAACATAGTCCCTTGTGTTTCCGAAATAAATATCCTATTATAAAAAGTACTCATGGAAATAGAAAATAAATAAAAAATAAAAATTTGGGCGATTATTTCTTATTTCTTCATGCATGATACCGAACTTAGATTTGAATGCTAAATATTCATTTACAATTGTTTTTGGACACATAATTATATTATTGTAAAATCCCCTTAAAATATGAGATTACAGGATAAAAACCGTGTCAATTTTACACCAGGAAAAAAGTCAAAATATATGTTTCTGATGCAAGCGAAAGTATGTTAATGAGCTCTAATCTCATTACAGTCACGTAAAATGTAACATTTCATGTACTAGTTTTAAGGTGATAATAATCGCGTTGTCTTCAAGTGTGTTTTATTCCTAAACACGTGATACAAAATACTATTCCTACGAGTTAATTCATTGTTTTTGTTGTCGTATGCACAGTTCCTTAGGCAACACACCAGTACGTCCCGTGTAAAAGCTTTGAACGTTTGTTTTGGTCATGCATTGTTGATTGTGATGAACTTATTTCTTAATGCGTTGCTAATATGACAAATTTCTTCAAATTTGTACTAATTTTACCTGTAAAAAAGGCAATAAAAATGGTATTGACCGTATATCCTCTAATATTTTTTCAGCACCCCTTTACCCCCCGGCGCTTATTAGAGGAAATACGGCATGTGATGCATATATAAAAGGCCTAGAAACCTAGTTTCTTTAACATTTGATGGAAATACATCTATTAATGGAGAAATAAAAAAAATGCCGAACATCATTTTATATCTGTTTCCATTTTACTTTTTTGAGCGTCCGGCGGTTGATCTCTTCACGGAGCCCGATCAAAAACAACAGGTTATCAAAGTCAAACATTGAAGTTCTGATCGAAACCAAAAAAATAAATAAACAAATAAATAAATAAACAAATAAACCAAATAAAATACTCTAAGACGACATATAACTATAATTTTTTGTTCACTTTTCAGTAAGCAGAAGAGGTTCAAAACGCTTGTAAATCTTTATTAAATCTTTATTAAGTTAAACGATAGGCCTATAAAAATGACAAATTTGGTGTTGTAGCAGGCTGACGCAACGTATTCGAAACGGTTTTCAGTTGTAGAACCGGCAGGCGTGCAATACGGATTCTGGAGTGCAATACGGAATTTGAAGACGTATTCCGTATTGCACCCTTGTATTACTATCATAAGATTACATGAGTATATTCTTTATCTGCAGTACGCTAAAAAATCTTCATTGATTTGCAAAATTTATTTTTTATTTGTGATGAAGGTGGTCTTATTTGTTTCCATTCATAAACGTATTCTAAAGACTATTCCATCAATTAATATGGTCAATGTTCAACAATTTGAGTTTATAAATAATAGCGTTGTTTGCTTGAAAATATTGTGTCGGGGAAAGACAGTCCTATCGGGTTATTTTTGTATAAACGAATCGATTCAAGAAGAAGTAGTGATGCATTTGATTCTAAGTCAAATTGTTAAATCTAGAACAACGAACATGCTACCATTACTAACATATACGACAATAAGTGCGAAATAATCATGTAATAATATAGCAGGGGAATATTCTCGAATTTTGTTTCCTCCGAAAATACGCCGAGAGGACTGTCCCTTACGATACGCATTCACACACAAGTTATTTAACCTAATAATTACATATTGAGGGTTAGCTTGTAGTATCTATCTGTGTCAAAACATTTTAGAATTGAGAAGACATTAAGTTAAGCCGTTTAAAGGGAAAATATTGTTAAACCGCGGCACAAAACAGTGACGAGTTAATACAAACTGACAAATTCCCTTACAAATTAATCGTCGTAAAATATTTTCTGTTTTCACATACCGAATGTCAATGGAATCAAAAACAAATCATATTTACCTTCCTTGAACTTCTGAAAACTTTTAAAATCTTTGAAAAAAATTAAAAAAGTATGTGTACTTAAACCCCGACTGAATGAGTATCTTTAGCCTACATTTCTCGCCAAAGAAGGGGGATACTCATTCGAAAACTTCAAGTTCTTTTGACAAACAAAAAATCTATTCAAAAAGCTTTTTCTACAAAGAATTGTCAATCAAACCCTACACTTTAACAACAACAGAGGTTTTGTTTTATCATATTTTGTACTCTAATGGCATGACTGATATATATAATTCATCTCTTAGAGAAGTGAGGTGCGTAATTTTACCAATCAAAACTGTTCATTTCTACTAATTTTGTACACTTAAATTAGATGTGAAGTATTTGTTATTAATAAATTACTGAATAAAATGTTTTATCCATAAAAAGATACTTATGTCCAATTTGTTTGCCTTGAGATAGTATGATTATTTTCACATTTGCATCAATGATCAATTAGCACATCATAAACAGAATTATCAAAAAGATCTATACCGGACCCGTTTAAGAAATAAACTCAATTAAATGCATTAGAAATAATATATTATATCAAAGAAATGTGAAGAATTACATACTCAAGCATAAAATACATTCATTGATCACCAATGATAAAAACCCGGCAAATAATCACATTTACACAAAGCTACTATTTCGTTTTTTGCGCGGCCCATGACGGTAACGTCAACGAGTCCAGAGCGCACATACCTGCTACCAAGGGCGGATAACTCTAATCAGGAACGGTAACTCTAAATTCCGCAAGTACCGAATATGGCATGAACGATCAACATGTAAACCAAACAGTTTCAGGTTATGCAGGGATTGGGAAGGACATTTTAGACAATGGACCATTTTCATGGTTTTTGGCACTTTTTTTATTTCAAATCGGTCATTGTCAATTTTATCAAAAATAAACTTTAAAAAAATATTAATTTTTTCATCCAATGTGCAAAGTCCTATGGCCCCTACCTTTGGAAACAAGTCTTATAGACCTGTCACCTCATTCATCCATCAACCAAGACTTCATGTGAAAAATGTAGCACAATTAGAAAGTTTGAGCAGTTTTATTGCAAACTTCTAATTTCTACAATAACAAGTGTTTGCCACTGACGTGGCAATGTCCCGCCATTGAAATATTTCAAAATAATTGTCACATTAAGTAAATGTATTATTCCCATTGACATTGAGTGCCATGGTTCAAGATATGGCTATAACAAGAGTGTTGACCTTGAAAATAAAGTCAAGGTCATCCAAACTGACTGGTGTCTGATGTAGGCTGTGACCAAAATTGAAGACATTTGGTGCAGCAGTTCTAGAGATATCGCTTGAACAAGAGTGTCAAAGTGGCCAAGTGCCGTGGTGACCTTGATGTTATGGTCGAGGTCACCAAAACTGAGTGGTGTCTGCGTAACCTCCCAATGTAGGCTGTGACCACATATCAATTTCAAGACATTAGGTGAAGAGTTTCATAAGATATAAGGTGTTTTAAAAGTGTTTAAATTGAAGTGGTGACCAAAGTGACGTGTTGGCGTAATCCCCCAACATAGGTTGTACCCAAATATGAAGAAATTTTGTGAAGAGGTTCATGACATCTGTCATGAAATCTGTCAAAGTGTAGTGGTGACCTTGAAAATAAAGTCAAGATCACCCAACATGACTGGTGACTGCATAATCCCCCATTGTAGGCTGTGACCAAATTTTCAACAGTTCATTAGATATTGTGTTAACAAGAGTTACAAAAGTGGCCAAAGTGCCATTGTGACCTTGAAAATAAGGTCATGGCCACCAAAAGTGACTGGTGTCTGCATAATTCCCCAACGGGTCAAATTGGTCCAACGGTTCATTAGATATCGTGATAACAAGAATCCGGACGAATGTATGGACGTACGGACAGACGCCGCTGAATTCATAGTCCCCCGTTCGGCGTTGCGGCTGGGGACAACAAAGGTCCTTTTCCAAGTTTTTCTAAATGCACTGCTGCCAATTAAGCTTATAAATAATATGACAAATCTAGCAGACGGATTGCAAAATTCAAATGCTAAAAAAACGCTAAAAAATCTGAAGCTTTTGTAAAAATCTGACACTTTTCAGTAAAAGACATTTAGTGAAAAGGAGGTAAATAAAATAACACTGATTTTTTAAAAACAAAGGCCACATGTTTGTCTTCTCAAGGTAAAAATGCATGCATATATCAAGAACCCTTATAAGTTCCAGGAGGGGAGGGCAGGGAGCAATGCAACATGTTCAGAGGAGAAGTACAATAGTGTTAAGATCCAGTTCTTAAAGATAGCATCTTCTTTATTGCATGAAATGTGAGGTTTCGGTGTAGATTCTTACACTGTTATCAAGCAAGTGATTGATAACGGTGTTTAACACTGTTAGTATCTACATGGAAACGTTGCATTTCATGCAATAAAGAAGTTTATCATACAATGGATGGTGTTCTCTGCATAATAAAGCCAACGGATATTTTCGGTATCCGTTGGGCGTGGCTAAATGTAATTTCAAAGGTCAAGGTCGGAACTTCTTTTGAAAATTCTGATGACGTCACAAGCCTTAACATATTGAACGCCTTTAGTAACGGAGAGAGACATTACAATATGAATGATATATTGCATAGACATTGATCTAAGACATAACAACAACACTGCATGGATATTTAGCCATTTACATGACTTAGTAGTGCCAAAACACTGTCATCACGAGTTGAATGAAACCAACCGAACAATATTACTCACAGGTACCAAAGGCAGTTCAAGTCTCATGTTCGAACACTTCATTTACCCATCTCCGGTATTCTTTGCTTTAATATTGTTTAGTTTGAAATGGAAATCCACAGACTATCATCTAGTTTAGCTCTCCGGCCATCAATGTTCGTTCAATGATTGTTTCAACGCAAGCTGCCATTGTAAAGTAGCCGAAGGGAAGCAACTCTTGCCCCTTGGTGAGATTGACTCGTCCTCTCGATGACGTCTGATTAAAGAACGTCAGTTCGATCCCACCAAAATGTTTTTAATTTTTAGAATCATCGTATTATGAAACAATCACAATTATTGTTAGTAATTATAAGAAAACTTACCTCTAAACCAACATTGACTTATTTCTCTCTTTCAGAGAGATCGTACAGAGTGTGAAAATAATTTTTTTTTAGTGGTCTGCGTGTTGTTCTTTCCCGATTATCTCCCTCGATTTACCTCCCCTGAAATTCAAACTCAGCTGTCATTCTTTTTCGAAGTACAGAGAGCTGGATAACGGGGAGGAGGGAGGGAGTAATTCGTTGGTTTAGAGGTAAGTTTTCTTATAATTACTAACAATAATTGTGATTGTTTCATAGTTATTGCGAAAACGGTTACCTCTAAACCAACATTGACAGAATCCCACGTAAGGAGGAGGGTATCCAGACCTCCAAAAATGGGAATTTTAAAATTTAATGAAGTCTCCTGATTAACGAATTTTTAAATGAAATTCGACAATAAAGGGGAGAATCGTAATGATATAACGGTAAATCTTTTAATCGTACCGAATATGTTTTTTCCCAATAACGGTAAATTTACTGAATTATTAATTGAAAACGTAATTTCTTGCAGAAAAAACCATCAACTAGGACTCTGATCCATTATCTCAGACGGAATAACAGAAAACCGGACGAGATTCCCTAGGGACTTCTCAGAATACAATTGAATAAAACGACTTAAAAGATCGATAATTATGTAACTCAGGGAAAATCGGGAGTAAAGGCTTCCAAGATAATGAACACGGTACCACCATTTACAAAGAATTTGGCTATTTTCTCCTTTTCCTAACGAATGTTAAGGGAAATTAGGTGTGCTGGGAAGGATTAGAACCTAACACGGAACATGTTCGAATTAGGTAAACAGTAGTGACCATACCACGTCACAAACAATAACAGGTTCAGATTAGTATTGAACATAACCTCTCAGCCCTTAGTATCGTGCAGGGAATAATTTCTGGAGGAATGTATGCCCACCTTAACTTGTGGTTGAAGTCCACCATCTCCGTTGATAGGTTCGAGACCGGAACCAGCCATCCGCAGGAACCCTCCCCCCCCCCCCCCCCCTTTTTCCCTAGGAAGGGGGTCAGGCAGAGAGGTGCTGAGCCGCCACCAAGGGACCCAGCGACGACAGGCCGCCCAGCATGGAGGCCATGTCTCGGAGATAGGCTCTGGTGAAAGCACTAGACGACTTCCATTGACATGAGGCCACTATCTGATCGATGGAGACTGAATTCCAAGCTGCCAAGGAGGTTGACAGCGCTCGAATTTCGTGCGGCGAAAACTTGGCGTTTACTGACTCTTGATCTGCTGTAGAGTAGGCCAAGGCGATGGTCTTCCGGAGCCATGACGCAATAGTGTTTTTGGAAATCTCATTTGATAGACCAGTTTTGCAGGGCAGAAATAGTCTTCTTCGACCTTCTCTGATGGAACGAGTTCTATCTAGATACCAACGGAGGGCACGTACTGGGCAGAGAGTACGTGTCTTGTCTTTAGCGTCTTTGGGGATAGGCAGAGCTGGGAAGGAGTAGACTCTGGCTCCCAATGGACCAGCGGCCGTAGACTGATTCTTGGCTAGGAATTCAGGGAGAGCTCTGAATGAAACTGACACACACTGATGGGCAAAGTTAATAGATGAGACATCAATAGCGTGAAGCTCGGAAACTCTGGCGGCAGATGCAAAGGCGATCAGGAATGCTGTTTTCCAAGCGAGGAACTTGAGTGGAGTCGCATGCATGGGTTCATAAGGTGCTCGTTGTAAAGACTGAAGAACCAGGAGCAAGTCCCATTTGGGGAATGTATTTGGAGATCTTATATCCTGAAGCTTGAAGGATTTTAGCAATTTTGTAAGAGTTATGTCAGAGCCGATAGCTAGACCTTCTAGATCCGTAACTGAGGCTATGGCAGATCTATAGCCCTCAATAGTGCCCGCTTTTAATTTACGATCGAGGCGAAGATGATTCAGGAAATCCGCAATGATGGGAATGGTTATTGGTCGCTCAGCCAATCCTCGGTCTCCTCTCCACTGCTGAAATTTGATCCATTTGTGGTCGTATAGTGAGGCAGTACTTGGTCTGATGGATCTTGAAATTGCATCAGAAGTTTCTTGTGCAAAACCTTGTTCCCGGAGTGTTCTCTTGATACTTTCCAGACGTGAAGGTTGAACGCCTGTAAGTTGACGTTGTCTGGTTGCCACCTTGGTTGTTGAAGAAGGTTCCACCAGAGGGGAAGTTTCAACGGGGGTTCCACAAGTAGTTCTATCATTGATGGAAACCAAGCCCTTCTGGGCCACGCTGGAGCTAGCAGGTATATCACACAGTTGTGTTGCCTGATCTTGTTGAGAACATCCGGAATCAGCTTGAAGGGAGGAAAAGCGTAAGCTATGAGGTTGTCCCATGTCATCGACAGAGCGTCCACAGCCAGGGCTTGGGGGTCCGGAACTGGACTGACATAGCAAGGTAGTCTGTGGTTTAGAGCCGTCGCAAACAGATCCACTTGCGGCTTCTCCCACTTCTCTGCGATCAGATCCAACACTTGAGGGTGGATCGTCCATTCTGATGAAACTATGAGCTTTTTCCTGGATAGAGAGTCCGCAAGGAAGTTCAGTCTTCCTGGAATGTGTCGGGCTTGGATTGTGATTGTCCAGGCGTCCGTCAGAGCATAAAGGTCTCTGGTGAGCTGCATCAGAGGAGCTGATCTCGTGCCTCCTAGCTTGTTTATGTAGGCTACAACTGTAGAGTTGTCCGTTGCTATCACGATGCTTGAGGACTGGAGTAACCCCTTCCATTTGGCTATAGCTAGGAAGACTGCCTTCATCTCTAAGAGATTGATGTGGTGCAGGGTTTCTGGGTGAGTCCAGGTTCCGCTGACTGTATGCTGAATCCAGTGCGCACCCCAGCCGGCGTTCGAAGCATCCGTGTTGATAGTATGCTGAGGAGGAGGGAGCGTAAAGGGGCATCCTGTCATGACATGAGATCGTAGAGTCCACCACTGGAGCTCCCGGCAAACCTGACTCGTGGGGACGATTTTGGATTCCAGTGGAAGATGTCGGCAAGTGTTTACCCATGATTGAACATGTCGAAGGTTCAAACGTCCTCGAGTGGTAAAGGCCTGAATAGAAGTCAGGGATCCTGCCAGGGACATCCAACTCCTGAGAGACTGGGGTCTGTTCGTGTTTGACAGAAGTTGGATAGAATCTTGGATGGCGCTCCAACGGCTCTCCGCCGGGGCGATGGTGGAAGAAGTCGTATCCAGCATGGCTCCCAGAAACTTGATCCTGAAGGAGGGCTTGAACTCTGATTTGTCCGGATGGATGATCCAACCCAGATGATTGAAAACGTGACTGACTAGCTGTAGATGGTTCTGTAAGATGTTCTGATCTTGATGGCGTAACAGAAAATCGTCCAGGTAGCCGTGAATGAATACCTGATGCAGATGCAGGAATAGAAGTATTGGAGCTGTGATCTTTGTAAAAAGCCATGGAGCAATGGAGATCCCGAAGGGAAGCACTTTGAACTGGAATCTGCGGCCATTGAGCGCAAACCGAAGGAACTTCCTTGACTTGCGGTGAATAGGAACATGCAGGTAGGCGTCTTTCAAGTCCAGACTCGCGAACATGGAGAGAGGAAGGATCAACTTGCGGATATTGTTCAGTGATTCCATAGAAAACTTGGGAGGTCTGCTCAGAAAGTTTTTGTTGAGAACTTTTAGATCTATAATCATCCTCATTTCTGGGGTATCCTTCTTGGGCACCAGAAAAACGGGTGAGTAAAAGCCTGGCGAGGCGTCGGCGGGGTCCAATTCCGTGATGGCGTCTTTCTCTAAGAGTAATCCTATGGCTGTTAACGCGGCCTGAAGTTTGTGCCCTTGTAGGAAAAACCTTTTGCCGTGTGGTTGAATGGTTAACGGCGGAATGTGATCCCACTGTAGCGTGTAGCCGTTGGCAATGATCGATAGAATCCAGTTGTCGTTGGTTACTATCTTCCAGTTGGGTAAAAACTTCCCCAATCGACCCCCCACTGGAGAGGGGAAGGTCGGCAGGGGAAAGGGGATTGAGTAAACCAAGTCGAGGGGCGGAAGCGGCCGTAAGGGTTGAGACTGGTGTGGGGATGGAGCGTGGCAGTCATCGTTTGAAACCTCCTCTCGATCCACGAAAAGACTTGCCTTGGTCCTTGCCCGATGGTCTAGAGTGGTCCTTGTTCTGAGGGGGATGGAAATCGCGCCGACCCCGATGTCCACCCCGGAACTGGGAAGATGGCGGAGGAAACTGACTGGGCTGTTTACTCTGTGTATTAGACCTGGAGTTCGCATTCCCACGACGATTTCCCTGGAAGGAGCCTCGGGAGAGTAAGGCTTGCGTAAGCTTTTGATTAAGAGACTTGGTTGTCATGGCATCCTGTGACTCGCTAGCCTGAATACATGATCCATTGAAGAGAGTTGGAGCTTGCACAGGTTGCGACAGAAGGGAATCCTTGACATCCAAAGGAAGATCCCGAATGCGAGTAAGGTGCTGTTGTCTCTCTGCTAATAAGACACGAGCCATGGAATTAGCTGAGGCTGAAGCCAAGTCCTGCGCGGCTAGATAAGCAGAATCCAGGAATCCATGGGCCATGGCTACATCGTCTGCTCTCATAGTCTGCAGAGTATCAGGCGAAATGTTGGCATAAGATTCAAACTTGGAAGGCAGCATCTCTCTAATGCCGGCGCAAAACCAGTTTAAATAGGAAATAATATCTTGAGAAAGTCGAGCATTGCGGTCGATTTCTGTTAAATCCAATCTGGAAATGTTGACTTGGTTAGGAGACGGAGCACGAGGGTTGAGTCTAGCAAAGTCCCTGTCCAAGGTGGGTAACTCCGGAGACACAAATCTGTTATGAATCAAATAAGTGGATCTGGTTCTGAATTTAGGAATGGAGAGTTGGCCATTCTGGTTAGCGATCTTGTCATTAATGTCATTACACGCTGCTTTAATGACTGAAGAGTGAGGAAGAGACACTTTGGGAGTGCGAGACTGAGGTAGGGAGCCTGGGTCCCCTAACTCCTCAGGCCTAGGAGAGGCCGGGTTATCCGTAGGCAAAGGAGCCGTGCAGGGTTTAAGCCGATGTAAATATTGTAATTTGTCAGAGAAGGTCCATTCAGGCTCAAGATGAATAGGTTCTTCTTCCGATGGAATAATAAGTTGGCTTTCATGAGACAAAACGGCAAAATCCAAGGAGTCTGTGTCCGTGGATGAATTGCAGAACGCACTAAGTCCATTCGAGTCGTGTAGCACGGGAATAAACGGTGGATTCTTGATGCTGATAAACTCCGTCTGTGAGTCATGACCCGCACGTGCAAGAGTACGGGAGCCCGCCTTGTCCTCAGCTGAAGCCGTTAGCCCCGTGCCGTCCGTGCTGACGGACGGCTTAACGGGATCGGTCTGCACTCCTTGACCACCCCGTGAAGCCTGTGCGCCGCTAGGCGCCGTAGCATTCACCAGTGGGTCAGAGGTAGGCTTGCTGCTGTGCTCATGCCCGCCGCGGGAAACACTGGGCCCTTGTCCCGTGCTCCCTTGGCCAGGCAGTGGAGCTGAACCGACTGCCTCCTCCACTGAAACTAGGGTCAGGGAGGCCGACCGCATACGGTTCGCTGAGTTAGAGGACGGGTCACCCAAGCGGCCTACTACCGCGGGTTTCACTTGGTCCGTCTGTAGTGCGGAGAAGCGCTCATCCGTGTCCTTCTTCAAGGACGCCATGGTGGAAGTTAGAGCAGAGAGCATCTGTTTAATCTCATCTAACTCAGAGGGTTTAGTCTGGGTGATAACAGGCGTAGATTGCTTAGCTTTCTTAGAGGGTTGGGGAGTAGTCTTAACACCAGATTTACGCTTAGGGGTCTTGGGTTTCGTGCGGTTATGATGCATGATTTCCCAGTCGTCCAGAGTGAGGTGATTACAAAGAAGACATCTTACTTCCAACGAACAAGGGATCTTATCACTACAGGAATAGCACAGTGAATGGGGATCTCCTTTACTCAGAAAACGCTGACATTCAAGACATTTCTTTTGGATGGAAGCCATTACGGGAAAGTTAATAGAAAAAACATGCAAGGAGTAATCTCACCCAAGTCAGGAGAACAGTGTATCCAACGATAATCCGATAGAATCACAAAAATCCAAGTGAAGCACAGTAATCTGAAAGAATAACACTGAAGTAATCCAATTAGGGTGAAAAAACGTATCCAAACACTTGAGTGAACTCAAGAAAAATCTCTCACACAAGTACGACCTGTCTCAGGCGTACAGAGAAAAAGAATGACAGCTGAGTTTGAATTTCAGGGGAGGTAACTCGAGGGAGATAATCGGGAAAGAACAACACGCAGACCACTAAAAAAATTTTATTTTCACACTCTGTACGATCTCTCTGAAAGAGAGAAATAAGTCAATGTTGGTTTAGAGGTAACCGTTTTCGCAATAATTTTATAGATTTCTTAAATTTCAAAACTTTTGAGTCGTGACTAAATAGCTCAAACGACAATAAAAGGCATTTATAATGAGAAATTATATTTTGTCAATTCACCGTCAGAGTCATTGCTCTATTCATTTGCATATATCAATGCGTGAATCTTAAAACAACTTCAACCATTAAAAAAGTATTATAAGGCATTTTTTCGAATTAAATTTTAAAATGACATTGTATGATAAAGAAGTTATCATGCTTGCGTGTTTTGTATTGTACTTTGCGAGTCTTGGCGAATAAAATTTAAAATGACATTGTATGATAAAGAAGTTATCATGCGAATGTGTTTTGGGATCATAAATATCCTGCATTAGGAATAAACACTATGTATTTAGCTCGCCAAGGCTCGCAAAATACAATCTTTATTCCTAATGCAGGATATTTACGATCCCAAAACACACTCGCATGTTGACCTCTATTTACTATACATAAGAACTTATTCTTCTTCATCAACCAGCTTCTAAATACCCCTCAAAGAAATTAAAAGGACAGTCATATTGTGTTTAAATGTAATCAGGGGGACATTCGAGTTTTTACATATTATGTAATAAGACATTGACTGAAACTTGACCATTTGAAAATGTTGATGGGAATAACATTTTTATTGATCATATTTTTATATAGAAGATTGCACAATCTGTTAAAAAACAACAACAATGGGAAGGAAGTAAATCATTGGCAGTGTGAGTGTGAAAATCCATGTTAAGGCTTTCATGTTAAGTCTGATAATATATCATTTGTAAATGTGTGAATATTCTATAAAAACATAGATTTTCAAAACAAACAAAAATTGACCAAAGAACAGAGTTTTATCATGTCATTTGGCAGATAAGCATGATCGTGGACCAAAAGTCAAAGGAGCAGGTTCTTAAGGTCAACAATTTTTACTACTGTAATGTGTAGTGAAATAAAGTATTAACTAAAATATTTAATCAAGTAATAAGTCCTTTCATTTCAATTTCAATGTTTTTGTATTTCAAATTTATAATATTGAATACAAGGGGTATAGTTTTGTCAGTAATGATTGATAATAATAAAACCTGTGATAGTCAAAATTGTATAAAGAAAAATATTATTACTTCATAAATGCTCTTTGCCAAGTGTGACTTTGATTAGATTCATAATATTTGTAAAAAAAAAATTTCTTCATGTCAAAATAACCTTTTGAAATAGAGGTCTCAACTTATGTTATATGATTATTGAACTAATTCCTTAATCGTTAGATCTCTCTGCTACTAAATCCATGCAAGAACTTGATTATCTATTCTAAGTTCATGATGTCAAGGGTCAAAAGTTCATTTGTTGAAATGCCACATGTCTGATCCTAAATGACAATAAATGAATATATGGCTTATGAAAAAACTTGAAAAGGAACTTCTTTCAAAACTCAGACACAAAATCAAATAGCCCAGCAACTCTGGTACCAGCCTTGTTATTAGATAATGTATAATGTTATTTAGTATAGTTCAAAGATGTGTATAGAACTGTAGTGGTGCTATACACGTCCTTGGATAGTTCTCAAGAGGTACATAATGTAAATAGGTTTAATACATACCTATTCGTCGAATTTCTAGTTTTAGAATAGAAAAACATATTCGACAGATCGGTACTGTGATGTTAGTTGTGGATTGGCTTACATAACGTTGGAACGTTCCAAAATAAGACAAAAGATGTGTTTTGACGTGTCAGGATGATGCGATGCTTAATATAAATGAGTAAATATAAACAGAAATGTATAAAATATTTTCTACACTTTTTGATTTAGCTGTATAATGGGTCAACAGCAAAATGTTGATAATGTTTATAAATTCTTGTCAGAATTTGTGTTAAGACTAAGAGTAAACAAGCAGCTGACATGGTCAAGCTATATCCCCCGCAAATTGCACAACATATATAGGTTTTCCTTATCATATTGCTGACTAAGTTTTGTCGCACAAAATAACAAAAAAATTCAAAGATAGGAAACTGTTCTAATCAAAAAACTTAATGATGCCAACTTTATGTTCACTGTTGGGCATAATTTGAGTAACATGACAAAATTAAAATCAAACCAAAAAATCTATGTATTTGGATCTCCAAGATCAATAAAATCATATGTAAACAAACATATTTTCAAAAGTGTTTTTCATGACACACCTTCAGATGATTATGTATCTCCATTTTCAATTCAATCAATATGTGATGATTAGTTTAGAAGTTGTGAGCCAGACAGGACTTGTAACAGTTTTCCAACAGAGTCCTCATTTTTTGCCAAAAAGGCAAAATTTTATTCAAAATATTTTCAAAATTGTTCTTCATGAGACACCTTCAGATGATTTTATATCTCCATATCAAATTTCATCAATATATGATGATAAGTTTAGAAGTTGTGAGCCGGACAGGACTTGTAACAGTTTTCCAACAGTGTCCTCATTTTTGGTCAAAGAAGGCAAAATTTTATAAAAATATTTTCAAAATTGTTCTTCATGACACACCTTCATATGAATATGTATCTTTATATCAAATTTGGTCAATATATGATGATAAGTTTAGAAGTTGTGAGCCGGACGGGACTTGTAACAGATTTCTTACAAATTTACCACTTTTTCTCCAAAATCCTAATATTTTATGTAGATTTTCAGAAAATTGTTACTCTTGACACATTATTAAATGTTTCTTCATTTCCATGACGAATTTGAATTGAAATAGTTGATTAGTTACAAAGTTATGAGCCAGACACAAAGTGTAACGGACGGACGGTACCCATTTTAAATCCCCCCCGCAACTTCGTTGTTGCGGGGGATAATTATGAACAAGAATGGTACACATCACTTGTCAATAGTATTGTCTTCTGTGTAAATTAACTTATTGATTATCTTATGATTATATACATATATAGCTATATAAATCTGAATGTAGACTGGGCCTATGGCCTCCATTGTGTACAAAGAAATACAGATTGATTGATTGAGTAAAAACATATTCGATATGAAACGTTTGGGCCCATGCCTCAATTCCATCCAAATGATATGGACATAATATAAAATAGAAGTCGTGGACATCACAAATGTTCATGGAAGTTCAAAAGTGGTAAAAATTTTAAAAAAATTATAAAGTTTTGCCAAAAGTCAAATGATTTGGAAGTGATGAATATGTCATACAGATATTTGAATAAGAGACACAAGGGATCAATAAAACATTTAGCTGATACCCTTCACCAAATTATTAAAGTAAATTGAATTGAGTTTTACAGTATGGATCCTTTACTCGGTAATATGTCTGTTACCTTATCATGTAAGCAACTTACTTCATTACAGGAGATCAATCGTTATGCTTGTAAACAACCCGTACACCCCTGCATTAATTAACTTAGATTCTCCCAGTGTCTCTTGCTCGCCAAGATTCGACCGATCGGTACAATATTACCCAAGCATTATTCGACGGGTAGGCACAGTTTAGTTTTAAAAATTCGACGGATTAGGCTGTAATCTGTTAATATGTTTACCAAATGGAAAAATATTTTGCCATTCCAAACAGCATGATCAAATATGAAACTTGTACTCGAGGAGTGGATGTCACTACTTTCCAATGATCATAACCAGGACTGGGAAAGTGTGGTTGTCACATGCATCCAATGGCTCCAATACAAGAAATATACCATCATCTTACAAGGATCATTAGAACTTTATACTCTTGATTGAAACTTATATGACAATGTCAAAGAGTCTGGGACAAAAGTCTTCCATTGGATTTGAGGCTTTTTCATTTTTCCAGAAAACAGTTCTTTTTATATTTCTTGGCATAATCAATAATAATCTACCATTAAACAGTTATCTCTAAATTTATATTCATTTAAACTTGTACAAATAAGCATATTTCAAAACTGTCCCAAAAAAAAAAATATTCAGCAGTCACTAAATTTGATAAAACTAAGTACTTAAATAGACTGACTGAGAATGATTTTACTGTACAAACATAATAAGAGTATATTATTACCTACGAGGGCAGACATACCGAGGTTCATATTTTTCATATATATATATCACTTTTTCATTGTGACGTCACGTTATAAACAGTGCTTTGACGTCACGGTTCACCTATGACATTACAATCTATAGGGTTCAACTGCCGCTAGTCCGCCTTGCTGAGCAGTAGGTTTTGAAGATTTTCTTTAATTTTGCGACTACGGTTATAAACAGAATATCATTTTTGTTCCCATGACATATTATGTTTATGACACTCGTGCCAAAATATCAGTATATCCCTCGCTCGGGAAATACCAATATTTAGGCACTAGTGTCGTAAACATAGTATGTCATGGACACTCATATAATGTCCTTTATATATCCAATACAATTCTTACAATATCGAATTCAAAACTGCTTAATTAGGCAAGGAAATTGCTGATACTCCATATAGAACAAACTATATTTACCTAGCTGTCTGGTATATAAAATCCTATCTTATATATGAACACTTACAATAACATTAAATGTAAAATATTTTCATAAATTACCCTCTATCAGGATTGATCATAATTAAACTATAATACGGTTTGTTTATCATCGATTGTGTAAATCATTCACATATAGTCTATCCCAATAATAGATTTGGAGTCAAAGTTGTGATGTTGTTATGATATTATAATAACATTATCACTATTACATCCTGTCCCAACATATGTTATACTTTGATAATCACCTGGTTTTACATTTACATCAGAACTTTGTTTCTCAGTTAATGAAGACGCATTAGAGTTGTTTTCATCGTGAGTTTGTCTGTCAGTTTTACCCTGGGGTGAACTGTCATTACTGGGGCTGTCAGCAGGTGTCCTCTCCGATCTCTCCATCGCTCTTGAACTCGAAGGTTGATTCTCTCCCTGGTCGTTTCCCGTTGACATTTTTGGTCAACCTTAAACAGACCCACATTTATCTGTAAAGCCACGTGTATGATCGTCAAGCTATTTGACTTGCATATGTGCTTTAAATAACAACTTACTCCTTTCTGTCTACACCTAACACAGCATCTCTACCGGAAGTAGGAACCAAAACAAGCGCATGGGCAGATTGTGGTTATGTCCGCCATTTTGGCTGTAACTTTCTAGTTGAATTTGGAAAAAGTTATATCTTTATATATTGCCTATCTACGAAATATTTTCCTATGGAATTGTGAGTTTCAATCGGCATATTTCTTTGAGATGGAATCCTAGCTGCGACAATAAGTGCCCTTCGTTCTTGGTCGAGAATCAACTAACCCGACTTGCTGAAACTGTCAAACCGTGCTCAGGCTCCCCTTGCTATCCAACTCGACGAGTTATTTTGCCTGTCAGAGGCCCGATCATTATTGACTGGTGAGTGATGGGACCTATGCAGATCGTTGTTATTTTATTTTTTCATGGTTTCGTCAATATTAAAAAGCTACGCACCCGAAAATAATGCATCATTATTTTCAAGCATGCATCGCGAAATATTTCTGTCAGTGTTATGCATTGCGTTTGACTACATTTTGAATGAACTGTGTCAGCTTTTATAATAGTGATTTTCTCTCCCTGGTTGTCAGATTTCTGTACGGCAACTGACGAGTAAAGCTAACATGGGGTCTGTCTGCCTTTCGGCTTATTTGTTATCGAAATGCATTGGACCAAAACACGCTGACTAGCCGTGGGAACACCTGCTTTCCATATAAGGAATGTACCAATGGGCTTTGTCCCGAACTTGGGAAAGTGGCTCTTCCGTCCACCTCCCCCGTCATTGAATACCTATGTTTATGCTATTTCGATACATTTACGAATTGAAATGATTTTATTTACTATATTTAAACATCATGCATGTTAATTCGTTTAAATTATATGCATTTTGTTAGTTGTTTTCAAAGCAAGGGACTTTCTTTTATACCGGGGGCGTAATAGCACATCATGGAACAGCCGACCATCATTGTTCTCACGATGTCAATTACAACTGTATTTTCCCACGAGTGTCCGTTTCAAAGTTTAGTACCAGCATCGGACTAACTGGTAGTGGTTTGTCTCATTTCAAGAAGAATACTAGTTTGTTCAAATTGATACGGAATAATCTCAGCCTTTAGGATATTTTGTCGAAGGATATAGCAAGAAGCGGGGAAGGATTTGAACAAAATATTTACAACTTTACACAGGAATTGACTTCTGGCGATTCAGCCAGTGGCCAATTCATCATGATGAATGATACCGGTGGTTATATGACGCAGGTAGGACAATATTGACACTTTATTTGCCATACTATTATTTTAGTTTTTATTATTTCAAGTTCAATTTTGATCCGACAATGGTCGATGGGAAAGGGAGTGTTACAACCACTTCCTACTGAATTTCCGATGATGCATGTAGTTCAGACTGACGCATGAGCAAATTTTCCCACGAGCCAGTTCCCCTTTGTTTGATTGCAGAGTAACCAGACTATGCACCGTGCTCGCTATTTACTAACCTGAACTCTTTGCAGAATCTTTTTTTAATGAACATTTGATGTTATTTGGAAATAAATTTGTAAATAAATTTTGATAGTTGATGATTTTGTCACCAGCTCTAATAGTTAAAGGTATTTAGAAATGCAGATGCTAAGCAAATTGATACAATAAATGCTTTGCTAGATATTTTGCCAATGTCTTTTTGAAATTATATTGTAAATCATAATGAAAAAGAAACTGTTGTAAAATTTAAAAAACAAATATTTTATGAATTTGTGGAAACATATTTTCTTCTTTCTTTTTGTTTGATTGTATCAACTTTTACATCAATTTTTAAACACAAATTTGATGTAGTTTTTGTGATAACTTTGTCAAATGTATGAACCAAATATAATTTGGGAGGATAAAGATACTACCAATCATTCTAATCAAATGAGGAAATTAGAAGCAAGATGTCTTCTGATTTCTCTTCATCAAAGTGATTCAAATAGCAAATACCTAGTAGAATGTCATTAATAAATAGATCAATATAAATCTATATGCCTCTCAAAGAAGTCATAGTATGTCATTAGAAGATTGATACAATTTTATTATTTGCCACAGGCTTTTTATTTTCTTTTGTTGTTTTCTTACCCTTTTCTTCTTGAAAATCAAACCTGAAAACCATGCAGCTGCCAAACTGAGTATTGTTTGGGTGGGGAGTAATGTTCAATTGTTCAGCTTGAGCACAATTGTTTGTAATCAGCTGTCATAAAGTAATTAGCTTCTGGATGGAGAATCACTCAAGCAGAACATGATGATGACACCTGTTAATTGAGGAAATCAATCATCATAAATCACAATCTTGATGTCTTCAGAGATTGGAATTGCTGATTCTCTTTTTTATTTTTAGATTTTTTTTTGTTACATTTCATGTTAGGTCTTTTATTTTTTGATTATTTGAAAATGACAAATTTAGATAGTATTTTTAGGAGCGATCAGAAGTATTTATTAAAATATTTTTAGTCTAATAATAATCTATGCACGATAAGAAACATGCCACTCTATTATTTAATAAAGTATAAGCATTCACAATATCTTTGTTCATAAAAAAATAACTTTTCTTAGAAACAATGTGAATTAAAAGATTTCATTGATTTTAAATGGGATACTTTCAATAGAGATAAGTACATGTTTAATTATTTAGGGAAATATCTTCCTTTTTATGTTGGGAAAGCATTGTCTTAGAATATGACATTAGTGAAAAACCACACATAAGGATTTGTACAGTTTAGAAGTAGAGTAAGATATATTCCCACTGCTGTGTTATGGCTGGAAAAAGATGTATAGATAAAGTTCATCCCTTAATATTTAATTCTTCCAAAGGTTATACATGTACTATATCTCTATATGTAGACGACCACTGTTAGGGCTGTGGGAACCTTCTTGCAATAGTTGCTTCCCTGTGTTTTCACAATTTGCTAATGATTTACGTTTTCAACAACCATAGATAACATTTGAAATTTATTAACTTGCAGCTTTATTGACAACATGAAAAAAAAAATTAAATATGGTTCAATAATATCAGTAATAGCTAATAATAGTTTTTTTCTTGGTCTTTTTCTGCAAGAATGCTTGTTTTGAGAACATGACAATTCTGAAATGTTGATATACCAATTTGCAGTTATATCTTTAATAATTAAAGATCGATGCATAAAGTGAAATGCATGTTACTGTTTTTTATTTTCTGTTGATATTGGGCTGATGACAATGAATTAAAAACAATTTCTCTTCTTTCAAATATGTCGGTTTGCAAAAATTAGCATTATCAAGGAATGTTGTAATTTATCTTTATATGAATGTGCTCCTCTCAGACGAAGTTATCACAAGTAAGAATTTAGAATTAACGAGCAACATGATGGAAGATGAAAACTTGATAAATATCTTCATTATCTGCACAACAGAGCCTTAATGTTTTAAGATGTTTTATGCATAGTAGAATATCTTTCGAGCTTGTTACATTTGACATTTGCATTTTTGCTCTGAACTTAGGCAACCTCATGTTGAATTTGAAATGATTATTTAAAGCACTTTTTCTTCTTTGAGTTAAAAGTGGAATTTTGAATACTGAGCATGTTGCTGATGCTTTTCTGATGTCAGTTAAAGGGAACTTTTTCATGATAAAAATGTAAATATTTCAGGATTATTAGAAGATATTTTCTGAAAATGCTTTCACACATTTTGAGCCTTAATTTATGGAGCACATTCATAACATCATTTACAGTGTCTGAGTGAGACAAAGATACCAGACACCAGATAAAATACAAACAGAATAATTACAAAAGAAGAATATTGGTTTTTAGAAGTTTGATGATTTCTTTTGTGCTAATGTCTTTAGGAATTTAATGTGTCATATGAATGTCGTTCAGACACACAATTTATAAAAGTTCTTAGTGAAGAAAGTTGTATTTGCTGTTTGAAATTGAATATTAGATGAATCTGAAACCTCAGTGAGTAAAAATATTTAAAGTCTCGTAAAGGAACATCAGCAGATTTTATTGAGTAGAAATTGCAAGTATAAAAGGTTTTGTCATCAAATGTCTTACAAGTTACAGACAATTAATTGCATTTAATGATTCAACAGCAGCATTGTGACATAACTGGATATGATTGCTGGCATTTTCTGGGACTGATGAAACTTATAGACTTTTGGAAAAGTAAACCATAATATTTTGTAGAAAAGAAAAGAGGATCACTTCATCGGTTATTATCTTTTGAATACATATTAGATAAAATCTCAATTTGTACAGTTTTAAAGTGGAAGTATTTTATTACTTAATGAAGTTGTTACAAAATTCAACACAATTTAAATATAGGCAGAGTCAAAAGATTATTCTACAGATATTTAAACAATGATAAGCAACAGAATTTTCTGCTAATCTCTTTGTTATTGTCCCGATGACCATACACAACGTTTACAGCTAGGTGATAAGGCAAGTGTGAGGTGTAGAACATGAGGACACTGTGTTATGATGGGATCAGACACCTGTCTTTCTCTCAAGGGGGTGTTGATAGCGGACAGCTGGCCACTGATACCCTCTCCCTCACCCCCTCTCCCTCTCCCTCACCCCCCTCTCCCTCCCTCACCCCCCTCTCCCCTCCCCACCTCAAGAGACCCCTTCACCTGCATCTTAGCTATATTCCTTTGATCTTCCGCAACTTTCACCTGCAACTACTCTTATGAATTGTCCACTGATACCGATACCCCTTCCCCCCTCTCTTCCTACTGTCTCACCCCCCCCCTTTCAAGAGAGCCTTAACCTGCATCATAGCTCTTTCTTTTCATCATCAGAAATCTTCACCTGCAGCTACACTTATGAATTGCCCATTACACATTTTCTTTTTCTGGCCACTGCAAGATCAAGTTGTGATAAATTGTAGTAACAAGAATCGTTATACTTAATGTAACCATATCGGTATTGTGATATATATTGTTGACTATAGAAGTGTTTGTTTTGCTTGAAAGTCAAGTTGGTTGTCAGGAGTTTTTATTCCCAAAAAAGAAAATTACAAAAGTTTATCGCAACATGCATCATATCCATCATATCTTTTACACCTTTATTAACATCCTCTATTTGTTAATCACCCCTCTAGAGCTTTATTTGTCAATAAAGTCCTACTGAACAGACAGTTTTCAACTAATGACTTCAGTCCCGACTCATGTATTCTTTAACAGTTTCATTTGAATTTTTAAATATCCATCAGCTGGCTAATTATCAAGGTTTGTTTTGTACTCTTTACACTTTTCCAAAAGCCCAAGTCCTTACTCTACCCGTATCTTCCTTTGTGTATGATCCCGTCGTCACCTGCCGGCTCTCATCGTTACAGGTGTGATAAGCCTACTTTGAGCATGTTAAGTACTAAATTATGGTTGTAAAACAGGACTCTTCATAATAGCTTGTTTTTTGTGATCTTTGTTGGCCGCCATGTAGTTTACATACGGTAGTTCAATTGGATCAATTGCTTGTTAATCGATCAGTTGATAAATGAGTCTGGAATTATGTGAATTTTTACACTTTAAGTTTCTTGAACTTTTTATTTAATCATTGCATTGCATTATTTTTCAAATCAATATGATCTGAGATGCGAGATGTCAATATGATAATTATGCTATTTCAGAAATTTACTTTCATCCTTGCTGGTATTAAATGTACAATTTTGGCAAAAAATCAGAAAAGTACCGAATATGGACAAAAGTATTTATATTTTCATACTCTCCTTAACTATTTCACAATGATTGTTAGAATTGGTAATGTAATGATTTTTGGGTAAATCAGCGATTTTAAGATAAAATGTATTTAAGATCTGTGAACAGTTGTATTTGAGGTATTGAGTGGTTGAAGATCAGACTATTAAGGGAGAGAAATTCTTAAATATGTATGCACTGATATAAAATCTCAATCAATCAGATTTTGTTTCAATTCCTTTCTTTGGAAAGAGCCAAAAACTAAATTCCTAATATTTTTTTTTTGATTTCCTAACAAACAAGTGTGATTTAAACCCAAAAAGCTTGAAATCATTTTGTGAAATTTTATCAAAAGTCTTAACATATCAACAACATGTGAGGTAAAAATCTCCTTTAAGAACCAACAATGAACACACAAACATTTTGACAGCCTTGATATTATAGTGTTTAAATTATCAGAGTTTATTTTTCATTGGTTTCAAGGGTTACATACCATAGAAGTATGTCAATACATAAGAAATTTCAATGGTACTTTCAAGGGTTATCAAAGTTACAAACCAACAACAAAGCTTTCAAAAAGATTTGAGAAGTCCCGTTTTGACTTATGTTTGAATGATCAACTTCAATGTTGTATTAGTCTAAGTACCAAATAAACCCCTCAAAAGTTAAGTTTAATCATCAATTTGCTTGCAAGTGACAACAAAATCCAAATCAAAGAGATAAAAACCAAGGAACATTCACAACAGTTTAAGAAGACCAATTAAAACTTAGATTGGATTGATCAACTTTACTCCTTCATGAGTCAGTAAAACCAAACGGACAGAAATAAAGTCTTTTAATCACTTTTTCATGCTAGTGAAAACAAAAATCCAAATTGCAAGTGTTTCAAACCATGCAACATCCAAGCAGTACACACACTAGGAGAACCCAGGCTGAAGATCAGAGCTTGGAAGCTGTCAATGCGTGGTGACACGAGATCACCTCGCTGCTAGCATGGCTGATGGGTCACAGTTCCCACTGGCCTAGTTCCCTGAGAGAGAGAGCAGTGTATGCACATGCTCACTATCAAAGCACAGCATTTTCCCAGGCCTATGTCACTTGTGAGTTCTCGCGCTACCCCAGGGCTGAGTGCCTGTAATTAGAGCCTTAACCCTCTCGATGCTGTGGGAGCCAGTCTGGTTCTGCATAAACACTTTGGAGTATTCTGGCCGTCATAGGGTTAATCTACTGAAGTGGTTGAAAGAGCATCCCTACAGAGAGCTTTCATGACAGTTTTTTAAACTGGAGAAAAGTTTTTTTATCCGTTTTGCTTTAATATTACATGAATTATTTAGCTGGTATTTGAATAACTTGACTAGAATTTAAATGTTTTGCTCTATTTATCCCCCGCAACAACGAAGTTGCGGGGGGTATTAAAATGGGTACCGTCCGTCCGTCCGTCCGTCCGTTACACTTTGTGTCCGGCTCATAACTTTCTAACTTATCAACCATTTCAATTCAAATTTGTTATGGACATGAAGAAACATGTAATAATGTGTCATGAGAAACAATTTTCTGAAAATCTACATAAAATATTAGGATTTTGGAGAAAAAGGGGTAAATTTTGTAAGAAATCTGTTACAAGTCCCGTCCGGCTCACAACTTCTAAACTGATCATCACATATTTATAAAATTTGATATGAAGATACATAATCATATGAAGGTGTGTCATGAAGAACAATTTTGAAAATATTTTCATAAAATTTTGCCTATTTTGGCAAAAAATGAGTACTCTGTTAGAAAACTGTTACAAGTCCTGGCCGGCTCATAACTTCTAAACTAATCATCACATATTGATAAAATTTGTTATGGAGATACATAATCATATGAAGGTGTGTCATCATCATGAAGAACAATTTTGAAAATATTTTCATAAAATTTTGCCTTTTTTGGCAAAAAATGAGGACTCTGTTGGAAATCTGTTACAAGTCCTGTCTATCTCACAACTAAACTAATCATCACATTTTTTATCAAATTTGTTATGGAGATACAAAATCATATGTTGGTGTGTCATGAAGAACAATTTTGAAAATATGTTTGTTTAAATATGATCAAATTGATCTTGGAGATCCAAATACATAATACATAAATTCATTTGTTTGATTTTAATTTTGTCAGTTAAGTCGAATTATGCCCAACAGTGAACCTAAAGTTGGTATGATTTAGTTTTTTTATTAGAACAGTTTCTTTCATATCCTGGAAAATTTGTGTTAATTTGTGCGACAAAAATTAATCGGCAATATGATAAGGAAAACCTATATACATATTGTGCAATTTGCGGGGGATATAGCTCGACCATGTCAGCTGCTTGTTTAGATTTAGATTTAAGATTTATGGGGTTTGTTAGGTGAAAGATTTTGAGCTCGTAAGGCCCAATGGGTTTATGGCATTGCATGGTGTCCGGCCTCCGTTGATCAATCCTGCCATCTGTCAGTTTAAAACTTTGTGCATTTTCAACTTCTTCTCTTGAAGCATAAGGCCTTAAAGCTGAAACTTTGTATACAGACTCCTTGACTAGGGAGGATTATTATTTATAGCTTAAGTGGCCCTGCGTTCCCTAATAAGGGCCAAAGGGGCCACACTCTTAAAACCTATTTTCAATTTCTTCTCAAAAATCATAAGGCATAGAAAGCTGAAACTTTTTGACCAGACTCCTTGACTTGTGAGGATTATGATGTTTAGCTTTAGTGGCCATGTAGCTGATCACCTAGATCAACACTGTTTTCAATAGTAGCCAATTATTTTCTATTGCAGGATATGTATGGCCTGAACATCAAATGTATTCAATTAGAACTAGCGAGGCATTACTATCAATAGATATGCTTCCTGAAATAATTTTTGTAGCAGGGGTGAACGTAGCCAAAGGATGACGAACACTTGCTGGGGTGTAAGGACGTTTATTGATGATATCGAACTCTCTGGTATTAAAGACACCCTGAAACATTTGTACAATAATAAGTAAACATAATCATATGCATACACATAACATTCACACATAAATATATATATATGTGTATAATTTAAAATCAACTGAACATGTCTTTTATTACTTTCTTATTACCCTGCCCCTTATTGACTGTTTATACAATAAATCTTGACTCTTCTATTCTCTATTCCAGGATGTGTATGGCCTGAACCTAGAAGAGCAGATTCTACATCAGAATGGCGTCCAGTACGCTATCCGCGGCTCTCAGGCATTCAGTGCCACCCAGACACCCTCGCACATGGTTGGTCAGCCTGCCCCCCAACACCCGCTGGTGTCGTGTGTAAATGTCCTTCCTCAGCGCCCCTGCTTTAATGGGCACATGGCGCAGAGAGGTATAGACAATCCGGTAGACTTGTCCCATGGCAAGGTGACTCCGCTCAACGGCTATATAAAGGAGGAGCGCTTGTATGGAGACAGGCATGTGGCCAGCGCCTACCACTCGGCCCACAATGGCGTGACCTCGGTGACAGTGGGGATCCCTGACCAGTCACATGGTAATTTCAAATGAATTATTTCAATAATATTTTATTTCCAGAAATCAACATGTATACTGGTAGAAAAAAATTCAGGATATTTGGAAGTTATGAATTTATTAGAGGGTTTACAATACATCAACATTGAGAATTCATTTATATGTTATATATCGCAATACACATCCTTTAAATTATACAATATATTGTGGACAATGTATGGCGACACCATACCGAATGATTGCACCTTAAGAAATTATGTATATCAATATATTTCTTCATTAACCAACTGATGAAATTCTAATCAGAAATAATCCCCAACCTAAATTGTCCAGTTTACATGTAATATATGGATGATTCTGTCATCATGAAACTTTTGTGAAAGGAGCAGATGTTATTAAAATCTTTTTTTTTTTAATGCAAACATGTTGCTGAAATTACCTGTTTGTTGATTGGAGGGAATAACTTGAAACCTTGTTATCCCATTGTAAAAGATTATTAATATTTTTTCCTGTTCAAGGCTCAACAATAGGTATAATATCTATGTCAAAATATTTTGTTCATGGGTTTCTTGGAACAAGAACAAAATAATGCAATCAACCATGTCATTTGTGGATTGTGTCTACTATTGGTTGTGACGAAACTTTTATACAATACAATACAATACAATACAATACAATACAATACAATACAATATAATATAATATAATATAATATAATATAATATAATATAATATAATATAATATAATATAATATAATATAATATAATATAATATAATATAATATAACATAACATAATAAGGTGACCATTAGGGTATAACATAATATAATATAATATAAGATAATAAGGTGACCATTAGGGTATAAAGAAAGGCATCATAGTCATCTTATAATATTCATCATGTAAAGAAACCAAAATAACCGCATTAATTTTATCAACTATCATATATCAATAATCAGAAAGAATTATGTGACGTGAAACAAATGCTTCCCATTAAACATTGGCAATATCAAGAGATTGATTATTTATGCTGGAGTTTTAATTAATTGTCAGATTAGTGAGGTTTTCTGTAATAAACATGTGGAAATTACACAGAATAATAATTATCTCTGCATGATTGAAGCAATTTATTGAAGATTTCCTCTGTGGAGTGTTTTTATTGTCCGTCTCTGTTTCTCCGCCCTCGATAGGCTTGTGTGGCACGGAGATATTACAGTCATCGGGTATTGTGTAAATTTGCTGTCCTGAGTGGGAAACCAGCAAATCATTAGAATTTCAAAGCTATGTATGGATGTATTAATTGTGACTAAACAATGGCGCGTATTGATTAACTATAATTACCGCTGCATGCTGCTCCCATACAGAAAGGCTAATAGAATCAATCAAAAAGCACTGGTTTAAAGAAGCACAGTCGAGATGTTCCTTTTTTCGAAGGGGCTGAGATAATGCGTAGTCCAAAAGAACAATTAATTTTTGTGCCCACAGTGCACTTCTCCCGCCCCTCATGCTCTTTGCTTCGTGGAAATGGCGCGCATTAGACCACTGTATCCAGGGAGAAGTATTAAGAAGTGTGGGAAAATTGTCCTGGCCAGCAGATGTACTAGAAATGTCAATATCAGATAAACCGCTATAGCCTGGTGCTGGCCCTTTACTGATAACTTAGTCATTCGAAAAATCGAAATCTCTACAAAATATCGACAGGACATTTTTGCTCCCAGTTTGCATAGGGTGTCGGAATTGGCGTCAAGTGAGCGCAGAAATGATGTCCACATCGTCCGATTTTCCTTTTGAGGATTTCCAGCATTTTGTTCTGGAAGGTAACGTATATATAACGCGAGAGACGTTTGAGTTAAGCAGCTGTTTGGTTTCCAGTGGGTATGTCTGCCTGGTACACTGTCCATATGGCCTTTCAATAGTCTGCTATCTTTTTTCCATTTTGTCAATTTCTTTTTGTTGCATTTTGATTCCGATTTGTGTTCCGGATCGAACACCTCGTGGGAATGTGAAATGTGGTCATTATTCTGTGTTCGGTCTCGTCCAATAAATGTTTTTCTGTGAGAAACCTGCCACGCTTTGAAGTTTACATACATTTATTTTCACCAGTTTGAATATAATCATTGATTACCGTGACATGTGTAAACTTTCTCAAGCTGTAATTGCTCTTTATATCGGAAGTAACGATTTTCCAAACAGCGCTAAGCATCCGTCAGTACTGCTCACAGCAGTTGGAGTGTTTGGATGGGCTTTTAGTTCTGCTTTCAGGAGGGAACTAAGTAATGGAATTTTTCTATCCATTGTAAGACAGATTGATATTAATTATTGTAATTAAGAAGGATGTAAGTGATTAAAAATATGTCTTTGTTTATTTAGTATCTTACAAGTGTTACAAGAGACTTATTTAGCAAGATCCTCAAGTTTCATTAAAAATGTTTTCATTATGAATGATTAAAATGTAAGCAAAGAATAATGATTTCAATATTTTATTTTATAAATCTGCTGATAATTTTTCCTCTGCTTTTGAATCTAGTGTTTCACAAGGAAGAAAGGAAGGAATATTAAACAATAAAACTAGATTTTGGAAAATAATTTGATAATATGAATTGTTGACAGCAATAACTTTCTGATGTGTTTTTGACTCGCTTTTATGTGACTTTTATACACCTGTGAAAAATTTCATATAGCTAGATTTTCTGCAACTTTTCCAATAGGACCTTAAGACTTCACTCAAGCTGTTTCAGCTGGAATTAAAATAAATGAATTTTAGGCATCAAATCTCAAAAGAATTATTTTGCAAACTTTTAGATTCTATCGTTCCCACTTGCGTTCATCACTTTGCTTTATGATCTTTATAGATATTGATTCCAATACAGATGCACTTCCTGCTTCTCTGGACTTGACAAAAATTAAAATGTTGAAACATAATCAAGGAATCATTGTAAATGCATCATTAGTTCTATTGGCACATGTTCTTTGCCTGACCTATGGCAAGTTTCTTAGGGCATAACTCACACTGAAAAGTTACTTTTAAAAATACTCAAACACTCTCATAATGTCCAGAAGTAATGAAGATTAAATATTACGATCTGCAAGTTATCATTTTTAATCTTGATTTTTCCGATACTTTTTTTAGAAATGTTGAAATGGAAGGAGTTCTTTTAACAGCCACTCATGAGTCATGACCCCAATATTGCCAAAGCACCACTAACAAATAACTCACTCTGAAGTGTTAATGATAAACCTTTTGTTTTCAAGATGGCAGCCATCACTTGATGACGGGGTCCCTGACGCCACCTGACAAAATCAACGGGGATCTGATGCCCCTGCACAACCAGAGCCAGATGGGGCTGGGTCCTCTCCCCCACCCCATGCAGGCACCCCCCAGTCCCCTCCCAACCCCCTCTCCTCCGATGATGCGCCACCTCGGGGACACCGACCCCAGACTTACAGATCACAGGATGCCTGGAAGCTTTGGTAGTGCTTCACCCCCAAGGTGAGTCTTCATTCGTAACAATCTCATTAAAATCAGATTAAACAGAGTTTCAGATTTACAAGTATACATTGAGTTAGATTAGAATTTGTCAGATTATGACAAATTTAAGTGAAAAGGGGTACTTTCATTTATATTCAAAGTGACTAAATAACTGCCTTTCTTACCTCTTTCTTTAAAAAAATATTTTGGTTTTTGTGTAAAGGAAGTTTTATTGAAAATGTGACTTTACAAAAGTATATTGGGTCCTATGAAGTTTTTAAACTTTTAAAGAGGAAATGTATCAAGAGAAAGTCATATTTAAATTGGAAATAGAATTTGAAGGAAGTCTTATTAATATCAAAGCTTTAGAAACGGAAAAGTATCAAGAGAAAGATACCATATATGCAATATGCTGATGATTCTCATTCACCTTTTCAGTGCTCTTCAAGACATGAAACTTACAAAGTGAGTATTGTTGAATTTACATTCAGTTTTTACATAGCCACAATAGCGTTGAAGGCTTTCTAATCTTCCTGCAATAATACTAGCAGCCACGATATAAGTGAAATATTCTTGAAAGCGGCGATAAATCCCATATCACCTCACCTCATATTCAGTTTTCATTACATTTTACAGTTCATTAGTTTTATGACTTTAGCTCCTCTTTTTTACATTGGATTACAGTAAATGGCAAATTTGATTTTTCATTAACCTTCATATGAGTATTACTGTTTGGTTTTCTTGGTTGAGAAAAAATATGTGATTTTCTTTTTGAATTGTTATATGTAATTTCGGTTTGCTTTAATTAGAAAGTTTTTGTCATTCCAGAGAAAACATGAGAAAGTATTTGCGTGACCGTGGTGATCAGATATTGGTAATTTTACATGCTAAAGTCGCACAGAAGTCTTATGGCAATGAGAAAAGGTAAGATTGTTAGTAGATTGCCAGGTTACTTTTAGCATACATTAATTACTTTTTCCCTTAATTAAAGGGAATCACCAATGGATGTTCAACAAGACTTACAGATATACAATGTATAAGTTTATTTGCACTTCAATTTATTACATCATTTATATTAAGACAAAACACTTCCTCTTTTAAGAAATTTTAAACAAATCTCTATCAGATAACAGTAAATTCTAAATCAAAGAAAAAGTGGGTTTTTCTTCAATGCCTTTAACAGCTGAAAATATAAGTAATTTTGTGTGTCTTTATTGTTGTATTGTTGGTTTATAAGTTGGATAAAAGACCTCCACTTGGTAAATATTGTAAAAAGAGTGTCTGAGTATCAGATATCAGGACCCCATGGTTTTTAGGAGCTGACTCCTCCAGTATGCCCAAGTTTTACCGGTTAATCAACTAAACTTCTGTTCTCCCCCCAGGTTTTTCTGTCCCCCGCCGTGTATCTACCTGTTCGGTAACGGGTGGAAGCGGAAGAAGCAGCAGATGGAGGAAGACGGGGCCACGGAGCAGGACACGCAGGTGTGCGCCTTCATGGGCATCGGCAACTCGGACCAGGAGATGGTCCAGCTCAACCTCGAGGGCAAGGTACGCAACTCTGTCTGTCTGTCTGTCTGTCTGTCTGTCTGTCTCTCTGTCTGTCTGTCTCTCTGTCTGTCTGTCTGTCTGTGGGTCTGTCTCTCTGTCGGATTGTTTGTGTCCGTCTGTGGGTCTGTCTCTCTGTCTCTGTCTGTCTGTCTGTCTGTCTGTCTGTCTGTCTGTCTGTGGGTCTGTCTCTCTCTGATTGTCTGTCTCTATGTTTGTCCGATTCTCTCTCTGATTGTCTCTCTGATTGTTTGTCTCTCTCTCTCTGTCTATCTGATTGTCTCTCTGATTGTCTGTCTGTCTCTCTCTGATTGTCTGTCTCTCTGATTGTCTGTCTCTATGTTTGTCCGATTCTCTCTCTGATTGTCTGTCTCTGTCTCTCTCTGTCTGATTGTCTCTCTGATTGTCTGTCTCTATGTTTGTCCGATTCTCTCTCTTATTGTCTGTCTCTGTCTCTCTCTGTCTGATTGTCTCTCTGATTGTCTGTCTCTCTGTTTGTCTGATTGTCTCTCTGATTGTTTGTCTCTCTGTCTGTCTCTGTCTCTCTTTCTCTCTCTGTCCAATTCTCTCTCTGATTGTCTCTCTGATTGTTTGTCTGTCTGTCTCTCTGATCGTCTCTGTCTTATTATGGCCAAGATAAAAGTAGCAATCATGAGTTTTTACTATACAAAGTGTCCTGTTTCATCAAAATCTCTCCAAAAGTGAAAATATGTTAGAAACATTCAGATAATGTGTCTTCTTATTATGCACTAACCTCCATGCACTTGTGCATGCTCAAAGAGCTTCATTATATAAAACATGTATACAACAAATGGGTTTTATGTATTTAAAAAAAATGATTGTTCTATCAGCTATGATAAAACACTCTATCTATATATGTGGCAATAACATTGTCAGTAGAAAGTGCAGATATGAATAAAAACCTTTGGACTGAACTTCAATTGTATGAGATTTTTTTGTGGCTTATTTTACCAAAAAACTTTCCAAATATTGATTATAGTTATCATTTAGATTATACCAGACTCTTACTTGTTTCCTGGTATCTCTTCTATTCACTGGATTTCATTGTAAATACTTGATATTTCTTTTTCAGAATTATTGTGCAGCAAAGAACTTGTATATATCCGACTCTGATAAAAGGAAACACTTTATGCTGTCGGTGAAAATGTTCCATGGAAACGGACAAGATATAGGGCTGTTCCACAGTAAAAGGATAAAGGTCATCTCAAAACCCTCCAAGAAGAAGCAGTCTCTTAAGAATGCGGACTGTAAGTGAAATGTTTCATTTATAAATTTTAATGAATATTTTGAAAACAAGATGTTCATTTGAAAAAGACTTACTTGACAAATAAAGTAAGCCATTTATGATAATTGTTTGATTACAATTACAGATATAATTACATGCTGATATAAATTAAGGAATTAAAATATCAGTTTATAGGAAAATAATTTACAGATAAAATAAAATCACTTTTATCAAATATAGTAATTCTGTTCTGCTGTTTGTCCATGGAAATATTTTCAACCTCTGAGTAGATGCTGTTTAGGAAACAAATGTTTGGTTCCTTAGAGTTTCGAATCACAATAATGAACAGGAATATATGGATGATATTTCTTTATTCATGGTATCTATAAGAGGTTGCAATGTTGCTGTGTTGCAGTATGCATAGCATCAGGGACCAAGGTTGCATTGTTTAACCGACTGCGGTCACAGACAGTGAGTACGCGCTACCTCCATGTGGAAAACGGAAACTTCCATGCAAGCTCCACGCAGTGGGGAGCATTCACCATCCATCTGTGTGAGTAGTTCTTTATCATCAATCTCATTAAATTCAGCTCAAACTTTTTTGATTAGTACTTCAAGCTTTGTTACATAAGCAGTCTAATTGTCATGCAACTCCAACTCTTTCTCACTCAATAGCAATTTTAGCTACTTTTGCTCTAAATGGAACTTTAATCTGGAACATGCAAAGAAAACATTTAGAGATTCCTCTCTTTTCTTGAAGGGTTAACTGTAAATTTGGTGTTAGAATTTTAGAAACATTTCACATGTGAAATAAAACTGTTTAGGATTATTCAACCAATCTGTCAAGAGTTATTTCCCTTGTCCCAGAAATAAAATCTAAAATAGAATCTAAACTATGAAAGAAGATGAAAATCAGGAATCCTATTTGAAAGATGTATATCGTCATCATTTTAATGAGTTATCTCCCCTGTTCCAGTGGACGACAATGAGGATGAGTCTGAAGAGTTCACCGTGCGAGACGGATACATCCACTACGGCTCCACCATCAAACTGGTGTGCTCCGTCACAGGCATGGCCCTACCCAGGCTGGTAAGTTGGCTTTTGTTTCTTAGTCAATGGAACCCAGTATGACTCCAAAGAATTTGTTTAAAACTGTGAAGTCTATAAACCTATCAGGAACATTGATTTTGAATAAGGAAAGTTTCCAACCCACCACTTCAAAGTTCCCTACCTTGCCATAATTGAACTTGAAATTTTGTTCTTATTGATCCATTTGATACACAATTTTAAGTTAATGTTAAAACAAGATATCTTTATCATTTTCTTTCTACATTGCCCCTTAACTATGATAAATGTTTTACATTTTAAACCATTTCTTCATCGCAGGACGTCCTACCTCATCAAATGTTTGAGACTTTGATATGTCCAACATCATCTTAGGTATTTGATTTTGAAATACTTCTTTGTTGTACAGATTATCCGAAAGGTCGACAAGCAGACGGCACTGCTGGACGCAGACGACCCGGTGTCCCAGTTACACAAGTGTTCGTTCTATCTGAAGGACACAGAGCGCATGTACCTCTGTCTCTCGCAGGAGAGGATCATTCAGTTTCAGGTCAGTACAGCTTCCATAATCTAGTTGCTACAGAAGTTCTAGGGATTAAAGTAAGATAAATGTTAAATTCTTGCTGAAAATATTGGGATTCTCATCCACCTGGCTTTTATTGGCAATTATAGTTGTTAATCAACATGGATGTAAAAATTCTTGATATTGAACTTGTGGAATAATAATACCTTTGTCTTGTTGTTTTAAATGAATATATTTAGAGAGAAGGTTAGATAAAAAATATGAAATAATGTAATAAGAAATATTATTGCATCGTTCATTTACTGTTAGTTTTCAGTGGGTTTACTGGCTTATAGGCCAGCTTCTACCCTGTCATATAGCGGTAATACATAGGTAATAGGTAACTATAGGGACATACAAGATGAATAAACCCACTCTATCTGACGATGTTTACAGGCTACACCGTGTCCCAAGGAGCCAAACAAGGAGATGATTAACGATGGCGCGTCTTGGACAATCATCAGCACTGACAAGGCAGAATACACGTTCTACGAGGGCATGGGGCCCGTCAAGAACCCCCTTACACCTGTTCCGGTTGTACATAGCTTACATGTGAGTAGCAACAGTCTTAGAATCTGTAGAATTACTAACTATTCCACTTTCATACACTTTATTTTCTGGTGATTTTTGCCCCAAACATCACAATTAATATATATAATAGCTAACATTTTGAGTAGCAAGATTATTTTAATCATTAAGAAAATTTTCATCCATTAAATTTTTTTGATTCATTATACTTTTCATACAATTTATTCTATATTCTGCTTATATTTAAAAAATAAATTTTGTAAATAAGATTTCAAGACGGTAGGTGAAATTGCATGTTAAAAGATTTATAATATCTTGGAGATTGGTGCACTTCACCACCTCCTTCATAAATGTGATAATTAAGTATGTGTAATATGATATTTCAATTAACACTTGATCATCTGTGTCTCAGTTAAACGGAGGCGGAGATGTGGCAATGCTGGAACTCAATGGAGAAAACTTCACTGCGGCACTCAAAGTCTGGTTCGGGGACGTCGAGGCCGAAACTATGTTCAGGTAAACTTAAATGATAGAAAGCTAGTATCAAGGAGGATATGAATGGAATTATTAATCTTCAAGGCAGACTTCAGATATTTGCTACTTAAAGGGAAAGTCCTATCGAGGTTTCTATTGTGGAAACGAAATTCAAGGGATATTTCAGTTTATGCATATGAAACGTGTTACTGGGGGCAACATTTTGGTTGATTTTTTTTGATAACTTGATAAAGAGCACACAAATTAATTTTGTTTCTACAGAAAATATCCTGATAGGACTGTCCCTTGTGTGAATATGTGAATAATTTAATGAGGGTAATTTTATTCATCATGACTTCGTTTAAGAGAAACCTTGATCTTACGTTTTTATGATTATGTATGAATAAGACAATAAGAAAGCTTACTAGGCAACAAGGTTGACAACCTCAAGTAATAACCTGGTAAAATTGACCTTGATATAAAAAGAAGTCCTGGCAAGTGCTGTGTATCTAATATTGTTTCCATGTTGCAGGAGTGATGAGAGCATGCTGTGTGTTGTCCCGGACATCTCCGCCTTCCGCGCCGGCTGGAAGTGGGTCAGACAGCAGCTTCATGTAAGTGTCACTGTTTCTAACTTGCTTGAGCTTAGAACAGATGTCAGTCACGGATTATCTTTATTTAGAGAAGTACACCTACTTGTGGCATTGTCAAGGATTAAGCTATTTCTCAGAAATGATCCGCTTATGGCTGAGATATTGCCCAAGTGGCGTAAAACAATAAATCACTCTAAGAAATGCATAGCAACATCCTAGTGTTAAATATCTGACAACATGTTAAAACCCCACTCCCTCACTCTCTATTGAGGGTAATGTTGATCAATTTTGAAAGTGTTTAGCAGGTTTTGGTGCCTTCATATTAAAATTGCATTGTGGTGCTTTATGTGATAGACAACAAGATAAAGATTTGAAGTTTTTACCAAATTTTGTCAATGAAACTTATACTCTCTTCTTGTCCAATCAGGTGCCTGTATGTCTGGTACGGAGTGACGGAGTGATCTATGCGACCGGTCTAACTTTCACATACACCCCAGAACCAGGTCCACGACAACACAGTCGAGAGTGTGATCGTCTCTTCGGCCGACATACCCCAGCCAGCCCCGATTCAACCTCAAACTTTGCCAACCAGTTGTGACAAAACTAGAGCCTATCTGAGTGGCAGTCACGGACAGACTTAACTTTGTGGCTGACTCAGTGAGACTTTTGCATCTTGTGTTATGATATTGACATTCTGTCGGGAGGTGGAGAGGCCAGTTTTGGAATTCTCGTTGGAGTTTTGAAGGGAACTGTGATGACTCTAATAGCCCTTGTATATTTTCTGGTCTGTGTGACCAACGTGATTCAATCTTTAACAAACCATAGCAATAATCTAACCCAGTCTTTGGTCTTCTTTACTCTGAAAATTCTATATTTATAATGAGACTTAATCCCTCCTCGATGGACACAAACAGGGGAGAGAACTCCTCACTGTGCAGTGTTTACATTCTAAACTAATCTGTACATAGTATTCCTGTAAATAATGCAGAGCCCAAGGAAGGACACACAGACAGGAAGTGATGTCATCAAAGGTGGTGCTTTCACTTCCTGTGCCTTGTTTGTTTCCTGTGTGCATCGCACAGTGCCTTCAAAGGGAGACAACTGACTATTTGACAATGCATTAAGTGCTAAGTATGACGTCGTCTTGTTAACTTCGTCACTACTCATGATGCCTTAGCTGTAACTAACTCAAGCCAGTGAAACAGCGGAATCCTAAAACTTGGAATTCCTAATGATATGGAAGACTTTGATGTCGTGGAGATGTCTCCTGTAGTATTGCTCTGTGACCAAGTTGCGGACATCACTGAATCCAGGTGTAAATATAACTCACTGTGATCCGAGCACTAGGCACGTGCCCCTTACAGCCGATAAATCCGACTTCAATAGCCAAGAAGAATGTTTATTTTAAGTTAAATTGCTTTGAGTTAAGGTCATTGGTTGAACTGACTACATGCTCTTGATAGGATTAATGGATTTGTTCGTTATCATTTGAAAAGGTTATTTCAAATTTGCAAGTATGTATTAATATTTCAAATTAGTGGAATTAATGTCTGTTAATTTAAAAACTATATCACATTCTAATTCATTTTGATAACTGCTTAATTTGTTTATTAAATATATATGTGACATAAAGTTAAAATTATTTTAATCAGACTTGCAAAAGAAAACATAGTCATTTAATATGAATAGGAAATAGTAATGTTATTAAGAATAAAATTTATTTTCTGCATGTCATGTAGTATTTGATCTCGTCTGTTAATATTTGTAAAGTTTAAAACAAGGCCAACAGAACTATCTGTTATATACTGTGCCATTACACTGTACAGATATATTGAGAAGAAATGTTTAATCTATTTTGATATACATGATATAGATATGTAAGAAGTTCACTGTTTAAGTTTAAAATGGTTGGGTTGTCACATCTAGTAGTTAGTGACATTAAAACACTCACCCCCCTGATTCTAACAGATGATTTGTTAGGATTTCTTATACATATTGCAACATAGATTTGTACTCAATTCTTAAGATTAGAATTAAATCCACACATAACATATATAATGTTACAAAAATGAGTCATTTTGTAGCTTTTCAGGTAAAATCATGCTGACTTGAATAACGGTTTTTATCTTACTTTAAAATTTATGTATCAATTCACTGGAAGTTTGCATTGAATAAGTTTAATTTTCAAATCCAAATGACTACTGAATGTTTTCTTTTAAACTTTTTGAAAGTTTGTTTGCAGTTTGTTTAAAGTTATATTAGAATTTTTTGGAACTAAATTTGATTTGATCTAAGCATCTCAACTTTACTCAACTTTACTTTGGCAGAGATTTTAGAGGTTATTGATATTGTCATTTCCTCAATCATTCAAACATACAGTGCCAAGTTGAATCTTCAATTAATTATTTGTTAATGGTGGCAGTACCTTTAATAAGAGTGTTATTCGGTACACTTAAACTTGGAATTTGAATACATTCAATGAGAGTTCATACTTACTTCTTTTGTTTAATCATCTATGTTAACTGGGATTTCATTTACAGAATAGATTGGAATGGTTTATGTTTTACAAGGACACATCAATTACATTTAGTTATTGTAGGATAAGATGGTTATCCAGAATATTTATTTTAATGCCCTAGTGGTTGTTATAGCTTTTCAAAATTCATTTATCATTTGTATCATTATGAAAATGATTCCATACAGTCATATAGTACCCTTGTTTATATTGTTACTTTTAACTTTAATTGATTAGTTGTGATAATCAGGAGAATTTAACTTTGCACACTACATTCATTTAATTGTTTATTTTTTAGATTCATTGATGTATTTTATTTATTGGTATGAACTGTCATTTTCTATTTTAATTTATCATTTTGGTTATTTTTTAAATGCAGTTTTTGATTATGCAACACTAACCTGAGTTTTTAGAAGAGCAAATATAAAATCTTGCCAAAAGTAAACAACATGAAAACTATAAGTGTATAATCCAAAACGTAAAATGCAATGACTTTTAGTCCGTCAACCTAACTTTTGGAACACGGTTTATTGCAAGTTACATCTATACACCACAAATCAGCAAACTTTATTTGGCTCATACTATAATAATATAGGGCGACCTAATATGGTTTTGAATTTCTTCATTTTGTCCCAACTATTAAAGATGTTACTTAAGAAACTATCATTTACAATTATTAACAACAGTGACATTCTCACAAGGGAGCACAAGCAAGTACTAGAATAGCTAACAACAAAGTCACAATGTGTGTCGGACGTGCAGATTGTGATTGTGCAAGGACACGTTGTGAGGGGTTGTTTCAAAAACCTTACTTCAATGCTACCAATAATCTCTACTCATAGGGTTTGAAAGGCAATCGGTAGTGATATATGGATTATCCGAGTTCATTAAAGTAAAATGTAGAACATATATGGATATCTGAATTATGTCCATGACAATTCTCCTATTGAGGTTTACATTTTTTGGGTCGTTTTGAGATGGTCCCGACCCCTGTGTGATTTCAGTACCAGACTCTTTTCAATGTCAATTGAGATGATGATATAAAGTGTTGGTTTTGAAGTGTTCGTGGCATAAAAGTATGTTTAATAAAACGATTAGGAGAAATTAATGGCTTTGCCTTTTAGCTTTGTGCTTTAATTGTGCATGTTCCTTTCTTATTGTGCACTTCGGAAGACATCTTCCCGACTCAATACACATGATGCCACACTCGCTTCCCTTGAAGTGCACGTGCATTCCAAGTAAATAACAGGGTGACACACATTGTGACTTTGTTGTTAGCTATTCTAGTACTTGCTAGTACTCCCCTGTGAGAATGTCACTGTTGTTACAAACTACCAATGAAAGTTTCTTAAGTAACATCTTTAATATTTGAGTTAAAATGAGGAAATTCAACACCACATCAGGTCGCCCTACATTATTTTAGTATGAGCCAAATAAAGTTTGCTGAATTATTTTGTATAGATGTAACTTGCAATAAACCATGTTCCAAAAGTTAGGTTGACGGACTATAATCATATAAACCAACTAGCTAATTGATGTTTGAATGCAAACCAGAATTAGTCTTACATATATGATTGTCCATATTAATGACAGTTTAGATGATTTTATGTCAATTTAACCACATGCTGGCAAACACATGGCATTGTTGGAATCAGGGGGGGTAACTCTACATACCATGTACATACAGAACAGGTCATGACCTAGCTTTTGTAATTGCCTTCTGTATAAAATTTTATTAAAATGTGATTAATATTTATTGATATGTTTTTTTTTTTCTGTATAGGTGTATCGTGGACTGTCAGTCTATATTATCCAAACCACTTCAACTTGAACATAACATCTATAACTCACTCTCTCAAATGTATCGTGTTTTGGATAGAAATCTGAATCACCTGTGTCAAAAAAATCTTCATTGAAATTGCTGCCGATAAGTTAAAATATAATAATAAAACTTCTCAATCGATTGTACCTACGAACTCCACACTTTGATTTTGTCAAGCTCTTACCTCATAGTTTTGTGTTCTCAGCCCACTTGATGCTTTTGGGTGGATTTCTTAACAATTTAATTTAGTGTCTTTGAGCATTGACCGCAAATGGCTAAACTATTGCCGAAACCGCAACATTAACCATTCACTTATCTCTGATCATGGACACACATCATGACGCTTTGGACATCATTCCTGACTCCTGTTATTGGCATCGTTGGATTGCGTCATTAAAAAACTCAGGGGCTGGTAGTTTCAGTGCAAATTATCCTGATTAAAAATCCCAGTGGTGACCGAGGATACCAGAGACAGAGAGACCGAGAGACAGAGACAGAGAGAGAAACATAATATGATGCAATATATAAATAAAGATGAATTTAAAAAAAAATATTATTGCACAAAATAAAAGAAGATACAAAAATGTAATAAATCAAAAATAATAAAAAAATACCTATATTTCATCAAATTCAACCATTTACGCTCATCAGATCAGTATAAAATTCCGATTCTAATCACTCGTACGCTCATACACGCCATGAAATACGATACGTACGCACGTACACAAATACATCCACACACATACATCTCGGTGTCTCTAGAGTACAAACACCAGGCGTTAGCTTTGTAATCTTAAAAAAAAATATATATCAACAGTTTTTATTATATTAATGCGGCCGTTTGTCTTAGGGGCTCGAAAACACCGTACGCGAGGTTATATTAGGTCATGCTGTTGATCTAAGATTGACCGATAAGGCGGGCTGTAGCCGCTCGGCCAATCAGAGAACAAAATGGTCGATCTCGATTTACTTGCGGCTTCTAATGGCATGTTTACTTCTCGATCAAATGATACCATTTATTGAGTTTCGCTTATGTCACCCGATCCAACTCTTTAATGCTGAAAAGACTGGTTATTTTCATTTCACGTCCAAGAATCTCATCGTCGGCACTCGACGCATTTACTCTACACAACACAATGAATTGCCACTGTTTACCGCGTACACTTAAATAATTCAACTTATATACAAACAATAAATAACAAACTTTTATTAACTTAAAATTTTATTACCTACATGGATACTTAACTTACATAATTAATTCAAATTGTATATTTGGTGGCCGCCGAAACATTGGAATTTACTTATTGATTTTCAGCCAGTAGGCCTATCCGTATTATATGTTTTTAAGGACGAAGTTTATGCTGATGCTTTCCGCCTATTAACTCAATCCATACGTTATTGTAGTATGGTAGTTTCAGTGCTTCAGTGACCCTTCAAGCTATGCCATGGAGTTGAAGCTTACATGCACCTAATATTTCACCACAGAGGTTGATCTAGTTCTTAAGTGTTATTCTCAATTATGTTTGAATATGACGAGTTGGTTGGTTTTGACATGCCCCCAAAACATGGCACTGTGACAATATAAACATTTGAAAATATCAGTTACTGGAAACAATTCTTGTATGGAAAGGGGGATGTTGCATATTTCTCCACTAACTTTGATTGCATCCAACTCGGCTTCTTCCTTTCTAGCCCACAAACTGGTCTCATTCCAACAGAGGTCTGATCAACATTTTATAACTTGATCTACCTCTGCAAGAAGAGAATGACATGCTGCTGGTAGGGTCGCCGAAGCGTGAACGGTAAGACGATTAGAACCCAGGCCATAATTTGAAATTTGAGACTTTCTATACATGAAGTCTTGTTCTGATTGTGTGTTACATGGAAGTCGAGGTCCTAATTCTGCAAATAATATAAACGAAGATACAGAAATTATTTTTAATTTTAGTCTATAAAACATGCTGTCTTCCCCTCAAGAATGCAGAGAAACTCCTTTGTTCACATCCTGTCTCAGGGAACGAACGTTACGCTAAAGTTCTCCACTAATCTGTACCCTGGGCTCAGAAGCTAGATTCTGATTGGATTGGCTATATCCCAATTCGGGCCGCGCGAGCGAATCTAGCTTCTGAGCCCAGGGTACAGATTAGTGGAGTCAGCGTAACGTTCGTACCTGAGACAGGATGCTTTGTTCATTGTATGCGACGTTTCGACACCGATTTTGTGTCGTTCTCAAGTGTCTGTTCCCTCAACTATCGATACGTTTTGCCTCTGATCCGTCCGCTCTCCTTATATGGTTACCTCCACTTGTTAAAGAGCCCCTCCGTTAATTTCATCACATATTGGTTTATTTTGATACGAACTCAAATGGCTTAATTAATGATATAAATGCAATGTATCTCACATTTCCATTGCCAAAATGGCAATTATATGATATATACTTGTTTTCAATGGAAATCTTAAAACAGACATGCATATATATATATATATGTATATTCGGGGAAGCCAAATTCAGATATCCATTTACATGAATACCACTTAGATAACATATTATCATCTTGAATCCTGCATTTTGACTTCTCTCAATAAGTTTCCAAAATAACATTTACTGATTGACGTGCGGCATTGTCCGGTTTTCGATCATAAACGCGACTTCAAACCTTTCTGTTGTCACTATACGTCGTCGATTAGCTTTGAAATAGAACCTCTTTACAACAGTCGTTAATTCTAATTAGATGAAATTGACAAACAGTTTAACCGTACTCACTTATTCTCTTACTGGATTACATAATGTCAACTGTTGTCATTGCTGTCGTTTTTTAGCTCACCTTTACAAAGTAAATGTGAGCTTATGTCATGGCGCTTCGTCCGTCTGTCTGTCCGTCTGTCCGTAAACTTTCAGGAAAAAGACTACTCCTCCTAAACGAATCCAGATATCATTCTGAAATTGTAGTATGTTATACCCATGGTGATTCCTCACAGAAAGGTAGACGTTTCAGTTTTGAGAATCCAAGATGGCCGCCATGGCAGCCATATTGAATTTTCAATTAGATTTCAGGAAAAAGACTACTCCTCCTAAATGAATCCAGATATCATTCTGAAATTGTAGTATGTTATACCCATGGTGATTCCTCACAGAAAGGTAGACGTTTCAGTTTTGAGAATCCAAGATGGTCGCCATGGCAGCCATATTGAATTTTCAATTAGATTTCAGGAAAAAGACTACTCCTCCTAAACGAATGCAGATATCATTCTGAAATTGTAGTATGTTATACCCATGGTGATTCCTCACAGAAAGGTAGACGTTTCAGTTTTGAGAATCCAAGATGGCCGCTAAGGCAGCCATATTGAATTTTCAATTAGATTTCAGGAAAAAGACTACTCCTCCTAAACGAATCCAGATATCATTCTGAAATTGTAGTATGTTATACCCATTGTGATTCCTCACAGAAAGGTAGACGTTTCAATTTTGAGAATCCAAGATGGCCGCCATGGCAGCCATATTGAATTTTCAATTAGATTTCACGAAAAAAACTACTCCCCCTAAACGAATGCAGATATCATTCTGAAATTGTAGTATGTTATACCCATGGTGATTCCCCTCGGAACGGTAGACGTTTCAGTTTTGAGAATCCAAGATGGCCGCTATGGCAGCCATATTGAATTTTCAATTAGATTTCATGAAAAGACTACTCTTTCTAAACTAATCTAGATATCATTCTGAAATTGTAGTATGTTATAACTATGGTAATTCCGCACAGAAAGGTAGACGTTTCAGTTTTGAGAATCCAAGATGGCCGCGATAGGAGCCATATTGAATTTTCAGCTGCAGATGACACATCATTATTACTAAATTTTAAGCTTTCATCAAGTGATCACTCGCACTATATAAATTCTCTAATTTGAACTTACTAATCATAATTTTATCTTGAATATAGAATATTTAAGATTGTCATGCAAGTTGTTCTATATTTTAAGTGTTTCTAAAACATTAAGATGAAAGACAAACATAATTAATTAATTTGTTTAAAATATTTATGGCAACTAGCTGCAAAAACCCAATGACATTAAACATCATGTTAGATTTTGAACAATGGTATCTCCCTTATATTCCTTTAAATACCACACATAAGGGGTCAACCAGAGTTCAGATATTTCTGTTGAGTCCACTATGCTGTCTAATACACATCCCAATACAGGCTGCTAGCATCATAGTGTCAGCTGCTAGTCTGTTGCATAATCAACCTGACCCAATTGATATGGTAGAGCATTATGCTATATGGCCATGTGTATGCAATAAGAGTTATGGAAATTAGACTTGTATTCTCATGACAGTGATATGTTCTTTCTAAGAATAACAACTTGCACAAAACTCATATTTGTACCATTTCTATATCTAACAGCAGTTCTTCTTGACACAAAATCAATTTAGGACATAAGCTAACTATATTTTGTGAAATTATATATATTTTTCACAACAATTCATGTTCTCTCCCGTCAAGTCTATTAATACCACACATAAGGGCTTAGCCAGAGTTCAGGTTTACATTCTCAGCACACTAGGATGCTTCTCCAAATATACGTACACAAAGCCAAATACACAAATTGCTACACTCTCCTTAAGGATCTGGGGCTAGCAGCCCTGCCTGCTTGTATATTGCATAGTAATCCTGACCTAATTGATAAATAGAACATAATGGACTTTATGGAAAGTATATAAATTGTCTTTATGAAAAGTATACTTGTATTCTATTAATAGTAATACTTTTTACAAATAACAATTTAAACAAGTCAAGAATCAGCTTTTGTGTACAACAATCTGCACGATGAGTTAATATTAACAAGTCAAGAATCTGCTTTTATGTTCAATAATCTACATGATAAGTTAATAATAGAGGTAGTTCCAATACCATGTGTTTTATAAATACCTGTAAAAATAAATGATAATTGTATCATGCTGAAGGGGTTCTTGGAACAACATGTCATCATAGAAGTCATTATTTTTCAATTAGATTTCAGGCCAAGTACTACTCCTACTAAATCAATTAAGATATCATTCTGAAAAGTGAGTATTTTTTTATATAGTGATTTCTGACAAAGACGTATTTATTTTATTATCAAGAATCCAAGATGGTCAATATGTCAATTATATTGAATTTTCAATTAGATTTAATGAAATTCATTGAAAAGAATACATTTCCTGATCAATCAAATCAATGTCATTATATTTGTATTGATACGCTTGTTGTAATATTTATCAACACTATAAATACAGTTACAAAAAACTGTATGAATCATCTTTATCTGCGAACAGCCTGAAGCATGACTGTTTTAATAAATCCTTTCCGTTTTACATAATTCCTGACACTTCATATATATGGCAAATAACATAGCCAGTGAGGGATAAATATACATTTTATAATCATCTATATCTGATTACGGTCTGAACAATGATTATCTAGATAATTATAATGATCATTCAATTCAAACAAATCCTTTTCAAAAGCATTTAAAATGATTAAATTTGTTCACTCCCAACACTAACTGTTAGGTTTTTTAGTCCATTGTTTCCATGCAATTAATTTATTCCAAATTGAAAATTTTGGTTAATGAATAACAAATTATCTTTTATTTTGTTTGTCATGCTAATAAAAGATATCATTTAATATTCATCTTCAAAACTAATTGAACAGCTGTCTGAACAATTATTTTTACGAAGTCTTTCTCACCAGTTCTCTCTGTTTGTTAAGATACTTCAATAAACATATTACTGAGTTGACCTCCAGATTATTTCCATTGTTAACCTCTCTTCTACCCCCACCCCTTCTATCCCCCCTTTCCCTCCTCCCCTTTTTTCTCCTGTCCTTCCATTGCAAACCTATCCCACATTCCTTCCATCCCCCTCCCCCCAACCCCCCACCCCATAACAGTAACTTACATAAGAGGATAAGTTACATAAGCTACATGCAGGTGCAAGAGGTCATCATAGGTCATCATATCTAGTAATTAGCATAAACCCCCATGTTGCTAGCCTATTCTGACCAATCAGATTGCACTAACATAGGTCAAGATTTAAGATATTCAGAAATCTTCACTTAGAATTACATGAGACATTGACCTGGACAGTTTACTTTGGCAATTGGACCTATCACTAGCTGAATTTGTGATTTGTGTCAGAGGGATATATTCCAAATGTTTATGTGCATCATCTTTTTAGTTCTTTGGAAGTTGAGAGTGTGACTAAATGAATACTCCTAAACCAATCAAGATATCATAATGAAATTAATACAGATGCCCACATAAAAGTAGCATTTTGAAGATTAAAAAGTCCAAGATGGTCACCAATTTAGCCATAGATATACAAAAATGTTATACAAAAACCTACTGCTTGTTAACAAATCATGATTATATCATTTTTGTATTAATGTTTGTTCAAACTCTAGTGGTTTCCAACAGAAGAATAGCATTTTAAAAGATAAAAAGATCATGATGGCAGCCATAATCAATTATCATATAAAAGATGGTTACACAATAAAACCATATTACCACATCATTCATTTTAAGGTGAGCTTCTGTACCCTCGGTACTTTTATTTAAAGAAATATTGGAGCTCAATGAATTATTGTGAAAGATAAATTTACCATATCACGACTTCATCAAGGTAAATCCGAATTGAGAACACAGGAACCCGATTTCGTAAATAAAAAATAGGTAAAACGTGGGTAAGAAAGATCCCTCCCCTATATGTACGGATCTTTCTTACCCACGTTTTACCTACATTTTGTTTACGATATCGAGTTCCAGTGATAGAGAACCCGCCGCTAATGGCTGAACTATTGCTCAAGCCGGGTTGAAAGGGACAGTCCTATCGGGGTTGCGATTCATTCTAAACTTTGTTAAATCTAGAACAATTAAAGTGTTACCCTCACTAACATATATATGAAAATAAGTGTGAAATACTCATGTAGGCCTTCTAATCATACGTAAGTATAAACAGGGAAATCCTCTCGAAGTTTGATTCAACAAATAAATACCATGATAGGACTGTTCCTTTTACAATAACTAACTTTCTCTCTCATAGATGTAAAAAGATGTTAAATATATGTCTTCTTGAAAAGAAAGAACAAACGCTATAAGTAATATCTTTAATTTTGAAAAAATGGCACTGACATCAACATACAAATATAAAAATACAAAACGGATAAATAATTAACACGATAAGTTGATATTATATGATGAAATGAAATAAATAGATACATGGATGTAATGTGAACAAAGAAGTCATATCGACAATATGAAATCATAGGATTTCTTGTAAAATAAATAAGAAGCAAATTAAAATAATAAATCTCAAATAATGTTCAACATAAAACTTCTGACTTGTTTAAAAATACCTTGATCATTACAACAACTTAACATTTCAACATTTTGTTTATCAACATCAAAGCAAATGAAATATGACCATTCACGAATAAATTAACCAAAATAAATAGTTTTTAGTATTATATAATAAATAGAGATATAAATAAATATCGTAACAATAAATATCCAATATGAACTGCGGATGCAACGTTTTTTTAATATAAATTAGATGTTGAAGAACATCCATTTGCAAAAATGCAAAGAACGATATAAAAACTATAATATGAAGATGAAAACAAACAAGAGATCATGCTATTATAGAATTTCAAGAACATTTAGGATTGAAGATAGTGATAGAATACAATCTTGCCAATTCTTTATCATTTTACTTACACAGTTCACCATTACAGTTACTACAACAAATCGTGACAAAACATTCATGTGTTATGAATGATTCCTTTTCACGGCCTATGGTTAGACCTTTTCATGATCAACTGCGAGATTCCATTTTATGTGGAATTGGTTATGATCAAACATATTTGATACACCATTAGGCACTCCTTCAAAGCACCAGCAAGCACACAGACATATTATCAGACTCGTCATATTATCTTTGTTAGTAGTATCAAGTCTCTAACCAAAAAACTATAGTGCAAAGGTCAGAGCATAACATGTTAAATGCGATGGATTATATGTATTCATCTCATGGATCATGGGAGATTAAAACACGAATTAAAAATAAAATTAAACATAAATAATATTTCAAAAATGAAAATACATCAAATCATATGTCACACGAATACACATTGTTCTGTCTTCTACTACGGTTTACTAGAAGCTAGAAGGTCGCGACAGCCGACCTTTCTGCGACCTATGACCCTGCAACGTTATACATGCGAAAGGAGACTATTGTGGCTTGGTAAGCTGAGTTCTGATTGGTCAATTCAATATGTGTACTTAGACTGAGGATACTCTCAGACCGTAATAAATAAAATGTTGATCTTCACATTACCAGTTTAGATCTGAAGTGAACTTCAGCCTTTTACTAAGAGGATTTGGATTTGAACCAGGATTTTAAGATCAAATGCTCTGAGAATCTTTTCTTATACGTGATAAAATATTTTAAAGATTATATTTCAGAGACTGAATATAAATGTAGATATCTTTAGATCAGAGTTCATACTGGTCTAATCACCGCTTAGTAATACTGAAAGGTAAACGTTTCACTCAAAGATTAAGCTTCTCAATTGAGATTCTTCAGAATGTCCACCATCTTGCTCCAGTTGTTGGACATCGTGTACATTGCCTGCAGATTCCTCTGACATTGAAACTCTATGTCAACGATGGCGATATGACTTGGCGATGGAGTAACGGTAGCAGATCTTTGGACACCCCTTGCTTTCATCTGTAGTCAAAATATAAAGTATTGTAATATTTAGGACATCAAACAGTATTGCAAAATGGAATAAGACAGTTTTGAAAACATGAGTAGTTTAAATCCAAATGCATGAATAAGATACCTTCATGGTCAATAAAAATAAGATCAACGTTAGAAAACAAAATATTCACCATTTTTCTAAAGGCGAGTTTAAAGCTGTTGATGTTACAACTCAGAACTTTCAGTTGGCAGTATTGTGTGTCACGTGACTGCTCACACGCGCCACACGACAGGGGGCGTTGTCTCCTCTGCGCTCTAAGCATCATGTGACCAACCTCGTTCCCGTATTCACCGGAAACACGCATCATTGAGGACAGTTGAGACTGCAAGAAAAAAAATTCAGCATCAGATTATTTTAGACATAAATCCCATTGAGATAGTGACCAAATGTAACAATGTTTTAGTATCAGATTCTTGTACTTTATCGAGCCGAGTCCAAGTTCGATTCAAAGCCACACCAGTTGGTTAGCTGGTGATATGGTCATTGTTGGCGGTGTTGCCTGACTCTGTGGATTGGGGTTTCACTAAGTTGATTACTTTATCAAAATTGGAACCTTTAAGATATTAAATAATTCACAATTCTAAAAAACTAAGTTACTTGTTTTACCTGGGAACAAAACATTTTTATCAAGTATGGTCACATCGTCAAACATCGTCGAAGTAAACGATCTGGCAGCGTTTTCCGAATAAGAAAGTTCTTTTCATTACTCATACACCTTTACCAATACGTTTTCAATTATTGTTGTTCAGGAAACAGAGTTTGTAAAGTCAACGCCACATTCCAACAGGTAAGAAAACTCGACATCATTACGAAATGATCGAGTTACAGTAGATCAAAGGTTGATGACTAGTCGGAGGTGTTGACTTTCAACTATAAGTATTTCTAACATATACCTCTTCACTCGACAGCTTCATTTTGAAACTGCATGATATTGTTGTCAATATTTCATTTTGAGTTTTAATTACGTTTGAAGTAGACGAAAAAATAAAATTACCTCACATATGAAGGTATAAAGATTAATCCTTTAAAAACATTCAAGTCGTATTTTATTACAAATCTTTAATTCGTAAAAGTATATACATTTTGATTGATGTAAATTTCTCCTACCTCTTCATTACCTGAGTTGATCAGTGATGTTGATGACAGGTGAGAAGGAAACAAAGGTACCTGGTTGCCATGACAATAAGGACTGGACCGGCCTATTCTCGGGCAAAACTTTGTGCACTGAAAAGGAAAATTATTCTGAATTATTTGTGATAAACTGAATATTGTGTGTTTTCGAGGTGAGATTTGATCTATTTTTTTATTTAACCTTTTGTTGTTTTTGAGTTCACTAAAAAGGTGTAAGATTTGTTTTTACTAGAATTTTAGTGTTTATTGGTTTAAAGTTTACCACACGAAATTGGCAGCAATAAACTCAATCTGAAACATTAATACATGTACATTTAAGTTTCAATTAGAAAGAAGGTAACATTTTACATAGCACAATTTTCATACAGGCGAATTTTACAAACACACAAATATTCACAGGTTTTTCATCAAGTTTCCAATTACAATGGTAACGAAGGCATATAAAGAAGAAGTGATTAGTGTTTGAATAGTAAATGACAGGATGACCAAAATTTCATATATTTTGAGTAGTTGCAAGTCGAATAACAGTTATATTTGTCAATGTTATGTATATTTTTTTCAAATCACCTTGAATGTATGTGAAGTTTGGTTTCAGACCAAATTGTTTTGTTTTATAAATGGTGTATTTCACATGGTACATTTTGCTTACCTGAAGCTACCTCTCTCAGTGACATTGGGCTACACTAGGTTTATCAACTATCATATATATAGCAGAACAAGCAGAAGGGTTGACAGTTGACTCCCTTCACCATAAGGGGATAAACTCTACATGCACATACGACTTGTAGTATCACACGCTACAGGACGCTTTTCAACAATTTCATCCACCAGGGAAGTTAGGAACTACTTTTGAAGACAGGAAACGTTTAAGTTACGAATCATGGATCTTGATATTGTCAAGAGAAACAAAAATAAAGAAGTTGTTTTGTAAATACATGTTTTACATTATCACACCAACCTTCAAAATGTTATTGAAGTATATTTTATTCAAATACTTACCATTGCATCCAAGGTATAGTTAGAGGACCGTTGTACATCTTCAAGAAGATCTTTAGCATCTTGTAATGCACTTTGATAAACTTCGTCATCAGACTGGACCCGGGAAGTTACGTCATCATGACGTAATGAAATGAGGGTTCTGGCGACGATGACGTCAAAGAAGGTGACCAAAAGGAGATGAACCGCACAATGAGTGAAATTAGATATATCTGCAAAAAAATGGATATGGTTTGAAAGTATTACAAGAAAATAAATGTGTTGCGTACCGAAAAGTTAACATTTAAAAAACACACGCAAATTAAGAACTAGTTAAATTGTGTGTAGTTTGAACATCCTTAATATATATACTGTCCCTAAACATTGGTCAACTTACTCATTATGCTTTGTTGTAAGATAGTGAATTACAAATTAAAGATACAGCATTCGTTATAACACAAAAAGCAACTGCCTGAGGAACTTATATCCTTTTACTGATGTTACTCGAAACTTAAATGTTAAAGCATCATTTGTAATAAGTATTTATATTCAATTACCTGAAATTCCCACAGCAATATTTCTGACTTAAGAGCGAAACCACGAAAATCCCTTTACCGGGCTTGACGGGAGCGTCTGTTTCATATCACAATTAAGGTATCTGACTGACAGGTAGACATATATGTGTCAGTCAACCATTGGTTGACAACCCAAATGGCTATTGCTAAATTAGCTAGTGTCTCAATAATTGCAGTTTTTATGTATTTTTTTATGTATTTGTAGCTTCATCACTATAAATAGATTTTAGTTGTTTTCGGTGGTCTGCCTACTATGTAATAATGGGCTTCATAAAGATATAACGTAATTATGTTTAACGAAATCGGCTTCAGGTTATTTATAGAAATACAAATTAAATCGCATACTGTGAGCTTTAATATTATTCATTATTATACTTTCTTAAAAATAATTTGATACTTATTTTTCTTTTTGACCAAGTCCAAACGTTCTGAACGTCAGTTGAATTAGTAAATATCAATGTAAATTAGTAAAAAGCCACACCTCCTTTGAGATGATTATATATTTATAACCAACAAACGTATTTTATGAAGAATTCACGTTTTCAATATTCATGTGTATCTTTTTAACAGTTTGAATATTATCACCTCAATGAATGAAAAGAAAGAATCAAATACAGAAAATATAATCCTTCCAGTTTTGTGCACTAGACATTCATGTACTTAGCTAGAAATATCTAAACTTTATTATATATTTTTATCAGGTTGTCAATAAAGAAGAGATAATTATATGACTAAAAAGATGTTTGCTTTACAATTCTGTCCATTTGAATTCAACAAATGAATGATAATTTAGAGATTAGAGCTCCGTTATCTTATCCTCGAGTGGCTACAGAAGGTTAAGTATCTGTGAGCCTCTCTTCTTATATCTAGAGTATCTGTGAGTACAGATACATGGACCCGGAAATGGACAACACTCGACCTCTTGTGACGATGTCATCCCGCCTCCACTGGCTACCTAGGACCTTTGACCTGATCAAGAAAAGCCACCCCTACCCAGTATTTCGCTTCGGAAGGTAGGTCGTCATTTGATCCGTTTCAGGTGTGTCTGTTCACAATTGTCTCATTTCTGGAACTATTTCCGGATAATGAGTAACTCTTAGCAGATATATTTTGTTCTAGTCATTCGGATCAAAATGGTGTTTTTTTTACGATGATGAAGTATAATGATACATTGACGTCATTGTTCGTTTTCCTCGAAAGAATATAAAATCTTACCAAACGAAACATCTTCTTCTCAAATCAAAAGTCAATGATTGACAGCTCTTAACAGATTCAAAAGGACACGAAAACATACCTTCTTCAAAAGGAACTAATTTCACTTATGGAACAACTTCTCCTAACAGATTCAAGATGACATGAATATATAATTTTCAAAAAAAACCTCTCTTTAAAGTGTCAAGAAGCAAAACAAATTGTACCAGGAGATTGGTAAACCTAACACAGCAAAAACCGTGAATAAGTTAAATGGTTTAGCTAATTTTCAACCAGAACCTCTTTTACACAAGACTTTATCAACCAACCGTCTTGATATATGCACTGTGATGTTCTTATAATTATAAATAGCAAGTAACAAACAAAAATATAACATTGATTGTCATTTTCAAGTGTCAATACATGAAAAAAGTTTCCAAATGAGGTTGTTTTGACACAACGTAAATAAAACTTGAAATCATTCTAAACAGCAGTTTTTATCGAATGAACATGACAAAATAGATGCTGTTTTGAGTCAAAACGTTCACGGAAACACGACTTACCAACTTTCTATATCAATAAAGATAAATGTTCGGGTCCGATTACCTTAATATCTATCTGCCTCGTTCAGAATACAAAAAGAGATATAAATTGAGATTTCGATAATAAATCACGAATGATATTAAGTTTCTGAAACTGAGATATACATGAAACTTAAATGAAAATTATTTCGTAGATTCCTTAAAAGTATTATATTTGTTCTCTTGTACGCTGATTTGCAAATTCGTTTAAATTGATGATGAATGTTTTATCCGAGATGATCATATTTTATATCGTCTTTATAACAAAATGTAATTCTTGACAAAAAATAATTATACTGTCGTTATAAATGAATCTGAATTATTTTCAAATAATCACAAAAACAGTTAATTGAAACAAAATGATGTTATTTGAAAGACTGAAAACTGTTTTATAATATCAATATCATCGAGATAAAGAAGGATACATTCAAATGAACAATAATTGCGTATGACTTCATATTATGTATACTTTATACACATTTAGAGAAGGACCTTTTGAATTTTAAATTTGTTCGAAAACCAAACTAATTATCAAAAAATAAAGTTGTTTGATCGCTAGATCATTATGACATTAGTGAAGTATTCAATCGGCGAATCGTTGACATTGATATACATGTATTGTTGATAAGGTAGAGAGGCAGGTTTAGTGGTTTACCCTGGTGGACTCTCTAGGTCAATATGTGGGCGTGATAGTGACTGCTCTGTTTCCGGGAAGAGGCACATTATGAAAATAGGATAGCAGTTTAATCTTATTCAGGTGATGTAAATATTGGGCTCATTTTCTTTTAAATGATTATGATTCACACCCAATCTTTGGTTTTCATTTCGTGTTTCCTGTTCGTACTAAGGTACAAGTATTTAGTCTGAAACCGATTAATACAGGAATTGTTTTTCAACATTTCATCTTCAATGTCTATGAACGATATCAATCGCATAAATGAACGAGATGCTTAAATGCAAATTTGTATGTAATGGATGAAGAGGTGTAACAAGTTATAAATTTTATTCAGAATTGAATTTATTAAAGAATGTTTCTTATGCAGAATACAAGTAAATTTGTGGCGAAAATGTGGCATTACCATACAAAGCTAAACAATGACGGTGTGACTATAATAGCAATCCTTACAAGACATCACACGAAGGAAGCCTTTAGTATCTTCTGGAAGCTCAAAGTTCAAAGCTATATCATATAGCCGAGAGGCGTGATCACATGAGCTGTACCTATAAGAAGACAGATCTCTGCTTAGGAATGAGAATGATAGAAATCCTGAATAAAACATGCTGGTTTATAAAGAAAAGAGTACCTTTACAAGTGTTAAAACTGTTGTCATTAGAAGCATATTCTTATGTATATCCGCCTTTGTATCATACTCTACATGAATCTAATATGTAACTAAACGTTAAAATGTGTTTTAATCAGAAACATTGTCTTATTCCCTTCCACCAATGTATCACACTCAACATAATTGTTAACGGAAATACCTTTCCAAAGTTCAACAAAATACGTTATCTTAAATTGCATCCTGGACCTTTTAAACGAAGTTCAAAAGGATAATCCCTAAGTAGATCTACTGACCAATCACCACTTTGGAAATATCCCAGATTTGACCAATCAGGTATAAGGATCTATTCTGAGCCGTCCTCTATGGTAGATATAGTTACTGTATCTGTATCAGAGGCTAATAATGAATAGTGATAACATGGATGGCTGAAGATGGGAACTTTACAGTTTCACTACCTGGATGAAAATAACGTGGGTAATTTCTCCATCTTGGTATAAATTAAATCATAACATGATGGTGGAACAGAAAAGTTTTTATTCTGAAGAGAGCAAGACACTAAGCTAATTTAAAGCAGTTAGCAGAGTTACAAATATTTTGTTGTCATACCTAAACGACTTTGTCAAAATGCGTAAGTAAACATCCACGAACTAATTGTGTCTTAACTGTAAGAAATAAAGCCTTTTTTACTTTTTCTGACATTTAGAATTTTATTGTGAAGTCAAAGTAATATTTGAATTATACCACAATATGATGATGACTTGCTTTCTCTAATCGTATGTACTTAATCATGTTTATTTCAATTGCAGATACTTCCTATTTGATCTGTGTTCTGGTATCCTTGTGTTCTTTCTATGACGTCATAGTCGCAAGAACAACACCAAATCATCTGAATAACGTTACTCCACCATCAGATGACTCAGATAGAAAACAAAACGCATTGAATACTCTTGAAGATGTCAAATCAACAACCAATAACACATTCAATATGATGGTAAGAACATCTTGTCAGTTGTACAAAAAAGGCAACATGTAATTTCTGAAATGATGTGTGGATGCACTCCCACCGTTTCAAATTCTTCTTTCATATAAATGCATATGAATCATATGACTTTCATGTTATTGCTGTTTTAAACTGTTTTGTAAGATAAGATTTAAACAACATTCTTAAGAAGGTGTCTGATTTTTGTTTTCAGTGCACAAAGTTTTGCCATGACATCCAGGAAGCAGCCTCGTCTCGTTCTCACCTGTCATCAACATCTCTCATCAGCTCAGGTACTGAAGAGGTAGGACGATTTTATGTTCATTGCTGTGTTAACTATACCCTTTTGTTTTGTTGTGTAGTCATTAAGTGCATACATATGTGAGAATGAGTAAGACATCAATGTTCAATTTTCTTTTGAGTCACCCTTGAATGATTGTAGAAAGACGGCATTTTGAATGATCATATTTGTCATATATCATATTCATAAATATATTTATACTGATATTTATATATTTAAAATTTAAGGAATAACAATCTGTTTTAACCTTAATTAGAATTTCATTTCTACGTTTAAAGGACAATTTGTGAAGTAAATTCTGCTGAAGTTTTTTAATCGATGTCAACATTAAACCCATAAAACCATGACAATTCCACTAAAATCCTTTCTAGGAAACAATTGTAATATAACCTCCCAACGTTTTGCAGTCTCAACTGTCCTCGATGGTTCGTGTTTCCGGTGAGTACGAGAACAAGGTTGCTCAGATGGCACTCACAGCTCAGAAGAGAGAGTGTCATCATTACTGGCAGCATAGCAGGGAGTGTCCCGTGTCACGTGACCACTGTGTAACTGAGCAGACACGTGACACACAGTACTGTCAACTGAAACATCTGGGTTCTGACATCGGCAGCTTTAACCTCATCGTCAAACAAATGGTAAGTTTCATTACTTTAAATGCTATCATTATTCACTATTTCGATAATAACGTTATGAATTGATGACATTAACTGTTTTTTACGAAGAGACAGACAATCCATATTTCTTATCATAATATTTTCAAATTGCAGATGGTTTCAGAAGGGTATCCGGTTCCAACTGCAGTTGCTCCAACTCCAAGAGATGACGTCATTAATGACGTTACAGATCAAGATCACAGAGACCTATTAGCACTGTCCATGGCTGCTACTGCTTGGGACAAAATGCTGAACATTCTTAGAACGTTAAACTGACAATGTTCAAAAAGAAATGAAACACATTACTGTTATTTTTCTGCTTCCGCTCATATGTTGATTTTGTTTGTTTACATTTCTGTTTTTGATTGTAGTAAATTATTTGAACAGTGTATGTTTATATTTATATTGTGCTTCAAAATTCAAAAGCTGTTTTACCGATAATAATTTATTTCTTATGTACATGGATCTCACTGATGTTTATCACTTGCTGTGAACATTCTGTGCAATTATTACTTCTTCAGTTTCTTGTGTGACATTGTTTGTGTAATGCTTTTATTATGATAGGTTACCAAAAACAGAATCTTATTGTTCCATATATCTTCTTCATATATTTCGAGAGGAATCTCAGTCGGTCATGAAATATTTGTGAATCCATGCATCTTTATAAATCATTATCATCTTATAGAGGAAAACGTTTTCATTTACTCTGCTGTTCAATCCCTCTATCGTGACCATTAGTTTACCTCGTTTTTACCATCATATTATATCATTTCAGTAGTTTAAAGTTTTATGTGAGAATCTTTAAATGTCATTTTCATCATTTGTTGTATTACTTTAATGGCATTAATTGCAATGTAGTGAGTAAGTAAAATATATCTCAGTAATGATGTACATATCTAATTTTATTTATTCTATTTATTCAGTATGTTGTTATCATATCGCTCTATCTTGTGTTTATTTTTGAAATTGTATTTCTATTATTTTACACTTGTTGAAATAAAAAATGATGCAAAACATATGTTTTAAAGTTTTTAATAATTCTTTTAAACCTTATGTAAGATAGAAGCAGATTTTGCAAGTATTTACTTATGAAAAATGTTTCATCTCAAAACGCTGTTGGAATCGATTTATAAATAGCTGAAAAAATCTTGTTTGAAAGGGGTTTTCTTAGTTCTTAGTCTTTTTAAACAATGATTCGATGCACAAATGATAAATCTTCAAGTTTTTATCAATAACAAAACCCCAAAATATTTTGATGAAACAAATTCGTTTTTTAAAAACATCGTTAGATTGGACAACACTCTAGTCACGTTTTTATTTGCTAACAAGCTGTATTTCTTTTTATTAATAATCCTTCAAATGTATTAGGCGGTATGTTGTTGACAACTGTTGTTTCACTTATCCACTAGGAAATTGTACAATACAAAAGTTTTTCTCACCTCAATGATATATAACATTTCATTGAAAATAGAAATCATCTTCTTATTGTTTTCTTAAAAACTTGTGAACTAACAACAACAGAGAGCTTTCAGAACTCTAATATGTAGAAATAAATCAACTGAACATGACAAAACACCTATTTTCATTAAATCCCATGGAAAGACATACGAAGTGCTTACAATATAGTTAATTAAAGGAATATATGTATTCTTCTCAAGAACGACAGTGGTTAAATCTTAAGTCTTAAAGGGGCAGTAGCACCTTTTTTGAACATTTTATATTTCATATTTTGTAGACACTGTAAACCACTGGCAAATAACATTTCAGCAGCCTATAGGCGCTTTCCGCGATTATCCACGCCGCGAATGGCTGAAAGATTGCCCAAGCGGAGTAAAACACTCACTTCACAATGACAATAAGATAACATTTAGAGTTACATTTGGTAACATTTGTACATAAGTCTATACTCTAGCATTTCTATAATTTTTATCCCAAATTCAATAGCTCTCATTTGACTTAAAGGGGCAGTAGCACGTTTTTAGGGGGAATTTTATGTGATGTCAGGAAAATGAAAATTTATGGTTCCAATTGAAAGACAATGTATTTAAACTAAATTGAGCAGTAATAATTCAAATATATAATGTAAAGTTAAGCCATGCGATTCTTTTTGCTTACAGAAAATGAGTTAAAGGTGTTCACAAAAAATAGCCGCCAATGGATTTTATGTGAATCTTCATACTTTGTTCTCTGACTATGGCTGATTGGCCTGTGTTATGAGATTAATTACACGATCAAAATAATATATTTAGCAATAACATACAATGATAAGTGAAAATTTTGAAATATAAAATTATGGAAAAACGTGCTACTGCCCTTTTAACATATTGGTCGTTAAAAAAAGGATTTTTCAAGTATGGCCTTAATTAGGACATGTACCTACTGCAAGAAATCTTTTTACATATAATGTGTGAGAAGATTCAGTAATTCAAAATAATTTTCTCTCCATATATCTGCTCCATAAAGCAAAATTGTTCACACTTAAGAATCAGGAAGTATAAATGAACTATTAAAAGAAATAAACTTCAGTATTACGTTTAAAAATGGAAAACAATGCCTTTTTCGTTTGTTCGACAAGGGTTTTGTATGCCATAGATCAAATACAGCGACAGGAGAATAAAAAATCCAAATAATTATTAACTTTATTGGTTTTCCACTAAATAATAACAAAATAAAAGTCAATTTGTATAGCACTATATCCACGATGTAATCATGCTCAAACCGCTTGAGACAGGTATAGGAGAGAGTTCTAAGGGTAAGGCACCCTGAAGAGAAAAGTTTTAAAAGTCGAGAAAGTGTCACAAGTTTTCAGGTCAAACAAACAAACCAACCCTTATCGTCAGCAAACAAAAGTAGGAGAAAGTCGTTGATTTGTAGGGTAACAAAAAATCCATTATAACATGATGTATATACAAGTTAATTACAAAATTACTTAACCCACCTACATAGAAACTTTAACCCAACTTCTTCACTTGAAAGAAGATACACTACCGAACCATTTGATGTCTTTTTAAGGTATTGTGGTGATAATTCATTTTAACATTCCATCTAAAAGCAATTATTTCAATCGTTTTTGTGTGTGTCAGGGTTATACCAAGTCTCTGAGTATTTCGTCTTTCGAAATAAATGTCAACGGGTTTCTTGATACAGGAAACTGTGTCGTGAGTGTTCTATGTTGGCTTCTAAACAAACAACAATACGTCGGGTGATGTTGTTCATGTGACGTTAAGTGTCGTAATCTGGTAGTCATATCCACTCGTTATGAATTACATTGTCAAGCTTATTTGTGGTCTATATGGCCTTATAACGTTGCCTTACATGTCCTTGTTTGGCAAGTGGTCCGCAGGGACGAGTTTTTCGTCAACATTTCAGAGGAACTCTTTGGCCGCGGCTAGACGTTTGCTAGACATTGACGTTTTTCTGGACTAGGATATCACGGTGTATCTAGGTGTAGAAGGGTTCCGTGTGCAAATCAGTCCTTGGCACCTTCTTTGCTATTATGGATGAAAACCAGAGATGCCTTAAGCATTTGATATCATTCTAGAACGTTTGCAATTTTAACCAAAGAAGTCTTGTAGTAATCAAATCCTCTTTCCTAGGGATATGTTATGATATTAACCTATTTAATCAAATACAACCGCATAATATTATTCATTTATTCATATCAAGGTGTAAAGTTTCTTTTGTAGGTGCGTTTACTTAAGTACATATATATTAAAATCTTAAAAAGTCAAATATTCAATCAAATTAAAAATGTTGTTTATAATTGGGATACTTGTTTATCAAAAATGCATCACAAACAATTAATGAGACATGGTTGTCATATTGATCTTGAAACTATGAATAGATGTAAAAAATATAAAACTATCAAGTAAAACTAGTAATGTTTACACCAGACGAATCGTTGACATTGACATATTCTTGATAACATAGAGAGGCAGGTTAAGTGGTTGACACTGTCTGAATAAAAGGTCAATATGTGGGCGTGATAAAGACTGCACTGTTTCCGGGAAGAGGCACATTATGAAAATAGGATAGCAGTTTATTGTTATTCAGGTGATGTAAATGTGGGACTCATTTTCTTTTAAATGATTATGACCCACACCCAATCTTTAATTTTCAACTCGTGTTTCCTGTTTGTATTAAGGTACAAGTATCAAGCCTGAAACCAATTAAGCAAAAGGGTGTTTGTTTATTACATTTCACCCTCAGTATCTATGAGTAATATCAATGGCATAAATGATCGAGTGCATCTTTATACAATTTTGTAAATAATACATGAAGAGGTACACACTTTTTAACACCTCTATTATAAAAAAGATTTCAGATTTCAAGAATGCATTTGCAATAAAACAACCAATGTCAAACATAAGATGCACGCAGAATAAAAGAAATTAGTCTTGAAAATGGGGCATTTCCATCAAAGCTAGTCTCAGCAAACTGTTCATCATATTAGGTGTGACTATTTTAGCAATCGTTACAAGACATCACACGAAAGAAACCTGTAGTATTATCTGGAAGCTCAAAGTTAAAAAGATTAAAAGCTCAAAATATATAAGTAATACCAAGAGACGTGATGATATGAACCTATAAGAATACATATCTTTCTTTAAGAAAAATAATATAGAGAGAGCTTTTCTAAGTCTGATATTTTGTGCCCAATCCTTTTCTTAAATGAATATGATATGCTTTGATTAAAAATAAAAGAATGATAGAACTGCTGAATGAAACTTGGTGGTTTATTAAAAAAAGATAGCCTTCAGGAATGTTAAAACTGCTTTCATTGGAAGCCCTTTTCTGATGCATTTCTGCATTTGTATAATAATACTGTTGACGGAAAGAATATAACATATAATTTGTCATGGGTTAAAACAGAAACATTTAAGATATGTATTTAAAATAGACCTTGAAATCGGAGTTCAAAAGGATAATCCCTAAGTAGATATACTGACCAATCACCACATTGGAAATATCCCAGATTTGACCAATCAGGTATAAGGATCTATTCTGGGCCGTCCTCTATGGTAGATATAGTTACTGTATCTGTATCAGAGGCTAATAATGAATAGTGATAACATGGATGGCTGAAGATGGGAACTTTACAGTTTCACTACCTGGATGAAAATAACGTGGGTAATTTCTCCATCTTGATATTAATTAAATCATAACATGATGTTGGAACAGAAAAGCTTTTATTCTGAAGAGAGCAGTATCTCAGGAGCACAGAAAGACACTAAGCTACTTTATAACATTTTGCAGAGTTTTTTTGTTCTTATACCTAAACATCTTTGTGACAATGCGTAAGTAAAATTCAATGACAATTTTTTTAAGGATATTTTACTTGTAAATACGTTATGAATTGTATCTATTCTAAGTAATTATATGTTAAGAAAAACAATGAAAACTTTAAAAAAATCTTTCATGACAAATTGTGTCATTGCTCTAAGACAGATATCGTTTTCACTTATCAAGAATATTCATTTTCAAGGGAAGCATTTTATTTAAGGTATTTGAATTTTGAAACTTCAATATGATGTTGACTTGCTTTATTCACATACTCCTGTTTTACCATTGCAGATACTTCCTATTTCATCTGTGTTCTGGTATCCTTGTGTTCTTTCTATGACGTCATATTCGCAAGAACAACATCAAATCGTCCAAATGACGTCACTCCCACAATTCTGCAATCAGATGACACAGAAAGAAAACAAAACGCATTGAATACTCTTGAAGATGTCAAATCAACAACCAACAACACATTCAACATGATGGTAAGAAATGATGCTCAAATCTTGTCAAATATACCAAAACTGCAACATGTATTTTTCTAAAATAATGTGTTGATACATTCCCACCTGTTCAAATTCTTGAATGATAAAATTATCATCTTATTGTTGTTTTTAACTGTATTTTCTTATAAGATAATGGTTTAAACGACATTCTTAAGAAAGTGTCTGATGTTTGTTTTCAGTGCACAAAGTTTTGTACAGAGAATGGTCAGACCAGTTCCTGTTGCCATGACATCCAGGTTGCAGCCTCGTCTTTTTCTCACCTATCATCAACATCTCTCATCAGCTCAGGTAGTGTGGAGGTAGAAAGATTTGACAGTTAATTTCTTGGTGCGTTCGTAATTATTCACTTTAAGGTATGATTGTATACTTTTGAAACATTTCCTGTTTCCTGATAATACGGGAATTTTGAATGACCATTTGCATGGGTAGTAAATCGCCAGGATAAATTGTTAAAGCTTTATAGCATGTATCAAAAACTAAATATGTTTAAACTTTCTGATTGAAAATCAATATAACACCATTTGTAACAGCCGATTAAGGTATCCCTATATACTTATAATCGTTATATCATAATTCAAAGAGAAAAATTCTGATATATCTTGCTATCATTCTTGCAGTCTCAACTGTCTTCGATGGTTCGTGTTTCCGGTGAGTACGAGAACGAGGCTACTCAGATGGCACTCACAGCTCAGAAGAGAGAGTGTCATCTTTACTGGCAGCAGAACAGGGAGTGTCCCTTGTCACGTGACCAGTGTCAGACTGAGCAGACACGTGACACACAGTATTGTCAACTGAAACGTCTGGGTTCTGACATCGGAAGCTTTAACCTCATCGTCAAACAAATGGTAAGTTTCATTACTTTAAATGCTATCACTCTTCTCTATTTCGTTAATTAGTTTATAAATTGATGAAATTAACTGTATTCTACAAAGAAACTGACAATCCATTTTTCTTATCGTAACATTTTGAAATTACAGATGGTTTCAGAAGGGTATCCGGTTCCAACTGCAGTTGCTCCAACTCCAAGTGATGACGTCATTAATGACGTCACAGTTCAAGGTCAAAGAGACCTGTTAGCACTGTCCATGGCTGCTACTGATTGGGACAAAATGCTGAACATTCTTAAAACGTTAAACTGATAATTTTCAAAAATATATGTTAAACATTCATGCTGCTCTTATGCTGCTTGTTGTAAATTATTTATACAGTGTATGTTTAAATTCATATTGTACTTTAAAATCAAATAGCTGTTTAACAATGAGTAATATATTTCTTGTCAGCATGGATCTCACTGATGTTTTTCACTTACTGTGTAGATTCTGTGATGTCATCACTCCTTCAGTTTCTTAAGTGACATTGTTTGTGTATTGCCTTTTGATGATAGGTTACTAAAAGAGAATCTTATTGTTTCATATTTCATCTTCATATATTTCAAGAGGAATCTCAGTCTGTCATGAACTATATTTGTGAATACTTGCATCTTAATACATCATTATTATTTAATAGTGTGGAACGTTTTTAATCAGCTTTTTGCTCAGACGTGACACTCACTCTGGCCTTATCATTAGAACAAATCATTTTAGCATTGTCAAATTTGATATGAGAAATCACTGGCCATCAATATTATCATCTTTAAATTTACATCATTAGTGGTATTTTTTTAAGGTATTTGATGTTAAAACTGTATTGTAGTGAGTAAGTAAAATGGATCTCACTTTTGATGTACATATCTAATTATATTTATTCTATTTATTCAGTATGTTGTTGTCATATTGCTCTATATTGTATTCATTATGAATCGTATTTTGTAATTTTACACTTGTTGAAATAAAAGATAATGTAAAATATATGTTTTAAAGTATTTATTTATTGTAAACCTAACGTGAGATAGAAGTAGCTTCTGCAAATATTTACTTATAAAAACTGGTTCCTGTAGTTTGAAAGGGGCTTCAATAAGTCAATAAGTTCTTATTTTTTGCAAACGATTTATCGATGAACTGATGAGACATCGATACCTTTTGCTTTAAAAAAATCCCCAAATATATAGATGAAGCCAAGGGTCGATCAGACAACGCTACATGTTTTGTTGACAACTATTGTTTCACCCATCTGACAGAGTGCAGTAAAATGCAAATGTTTCAACACTTCAAATATATAAATATAAATCGTGATTGAAAAAAGATATCATCTTGTTATTGTGTTCTTAAATATAAACTGACAACAACAGAGAGCTTTCAGAAATCTAATTTATAGCAATGTCTCAAATGAACATGACAAAACAACTTCTTCTTTTCAATCAATTGCTTCGAAAGACATACAACGTGCTCAAGTTACCAAATAATTGAATACAGGAATATATGTATTCTTCTCCAGCATGACTCAGATATTTGAATATTTTTCTGACGTGCAAATAGGACCAACAGGTTAACAGTATGTTAGGCTAATTTGCCCAAAGTAAAGTTGGGTATGCAAGAATTCCCCTGACTCTGAATAAAACAGTTTGAGTGTCTTAAGCTAAAGCTCATGTGCCATACATTTTAAAGATTTTCAGTTGTGGCTGTAGACCATTGACCGTAAAGTGTAATTGTCAGCAAACAGGAGTGAAAGTAAATGTCTAGATTAACAAAACATCATGATTTATACAAGTTAATTACAAATTCGATAATTAAATAATTAATTTGAAACAAGGGGCTAAGGGCTATAAGTTTACTTTTGGTGATATTGTAAAATAATTTATTCATAAAAACGTTTCATTATTATTTCCATTTCTGATAGAGTTTTTTGTATAAACAAACACTTTTCAAACATCATAAAACACACATCGAGACAGATGAATTCTTGCCAAAGGTGAGTAGTGGACATTTCGTGTTAAACCAATGAAGGTTGTGACAAATTATCAATTTTGGGGCTTTTTTTCATGTGGCTAAAATTGGTCTTTGGCGTGTGAAACCCTTGCCGAGCAAGCTAAAAATACACTATTTTCCATTTTATGACTTGATAAAGAGTTAAGTTTAATTCTCTTAATATTTCATCCATACATCCTGACTCTTAGGTGTTTTACGAAACTCTCGCTCTGGTAATAACAAAAATCACACTCATTCGTGAAAGTTATATGACACATTTCCTCAGGTAATTATCTCTATTTAATTAGTGTCCAAAACAAAGTACCCACCCATGAATTTTATACCATTATTTGTGTGGATGTTAATTTTGTCCAAAAACTTATTGGATCATATTACATACGGGCAAACCCATCTGTTTTTCGGAAACGCATGACAAAACAAGTGAATAAAATCGCCCCAACGCTGAAAAACACCAAAAATGTTGTTTCCAGCTGTGGAACAAAATGCACGTGCATATCGACGATATAAATCTGCTCAAACTACACTGTATGACCACAGCAGAAAGAAAACCACAACAAGTATGCTGCATTTAACTCAGGTGGAAAGAGAGAGAGCTGTCAGTATGGCGCAATTAGGCCCCAACAACACCATCATTGCCAGAACCTTCAGCTGCACCAGAAAAACTATCACTAGACTGGTGGAACGACTCAGGCAAACAGACAACACGTCAGACAGGCCAAGAAGTGGTAGTCCACCCATGACAACACCCGTGAAGACCGTCACAATTGCACGATATATCAGTGCAATCGGTTTGGCACGGCGATGTCAATGGCGTCGACAGCACTCAGACGCGTCATCAGTCGACAGACGGTGTACTGATGACTCCGAATCCATGGCATCCGAGCACGTCGTCCTTACCGCGGGGTTCATCTGACTCGTGGACTGGCATGGGCAAGGCAAGTCTGACGTTGGCAGCTCCGTAATTGGCGACGTGTGCTGTTTTCCGTGAACTCAGGTTTGTCTCTTCAGAAAAGACGAAAGAGCGCGTGGTGAACGCACGGCCCAGAATTGGGTTGGGAGGCGGGTCCATTATGATATGGGGAGGGATGTACGGCATTTTGACAACGAGGCATGGCAAGTTAAATGCTCAAAGGTATAGAGACGAGGTGTTGAGACCAGTTGTGCTTCTTTTTGTTCAGCAACAGTCACAGAGAATTGTTTTTCAACATGACAACACAAGACCGCACAAGGCAAAACTGACAAATGCCTTCCTAGCCAACGCCAATATCGATGTTTTGCCATGGTCAGCATATTCTCCCGACATGAATCCCATCAAGCACTTATGGGACCACCTGGATCGACAAATCAGGAGATTTATTAAATTCAAGAAATATAAGTACCATAGTGTCAATGTCCATGTTCCTTAAACATGTATGTGAAATAAGACGTAAATAATTTATTTTCACCCACGTGACTTAAATTAACACATTGTAAACCACTACTGTACTATAGGTCATATGGTCTCAAAATACTGAAAATAAAATTTCTGTTCTGTTCTGTTAAATCAGGAGACGACCCGCACCCACTGTCATGATCCAGCATAATTATCTCTGATTCAAGAATGGCAGCAAATACCACCAGAGGTCATACACAGCCTTACTTCTTCAATGCGTTGACTTGTTTGCCTGTATTAACGCCCATGGTGGTAATACCCGTTATTAAATAGACATTTCTTGTAATTTTGCAAAGGAATTGTCTTGTTGATTTGTGCTGAAATTCAGGTTTTGATACCACCTGTCTTTTTTGACAGTCATACGGTAATTTTGACTTCATATCAAATGAAATTGTCTGTCTGTAATTGAATATTCTATTCAGAACAAAAAGATTTGCACAGATATTTGCATTGGTTGTTATCTTTTGTTAAACAAATACACTGGGTACTTTCTTTTGGACATTAGTTTATTAGCCAAAAAGTTCATTAACCATTACACTAAACCTGTGATTGACAGAGGTGAATCGTTGACATTGATATATTGTCGATAAGGTAGAGAGGCAGGTTAAGTGGTTTACCCTGGTGGACTCTGTAGGTCAATATGTGGGCGTGATAGTGGCTGATCTGTTTCCTGGAAGTAGTGCATTATGAAAATAGGATAGCTGTCTATTGCTGTGTAGATGATGTAAATATGAGAAACATAAACGCAACAAAATGATGAATGATGTCAAACATAAGTTTCAATTCTTGTTTTCTGTGTGGTTCAAATACCAAATAAAAATGCTCATATAAATAGACCTGCACTAACGGATGTGGTAATTAAATATGTGTCTTTTAGTTCATATTCAACATTTTTGTAGAATGAAAATAATCTTTCAAACAAGAAATACTTCTTTTAATGATGAAAAATCGGAACTGCAAATACGCTTTATGCAGAATTACATCGTTCAAGGAATTCAACATGCACTATAGACTAACAGTAGGTAACATGAAACATCATGTATAAAGATGAGAGCTTAAAATGTGAACACTTCCTTTAAATTCTTACCTTAATTAATCCAAAGCAGCGAAGTTTTATTTGGCAAACATTGCAGATATTTGATATCCATGCATATCACAACTGGGAACTGATAACAATCATAACTAGGACTGCCGCGGCAGTACTTAGGTCTTCAAGATTCCTGTTTGACCTTCACATACTGTTTGACCTTCACATGCATGTTTGACCTTCACATGCATGTTTGTTAAAGAGGGTTCAAACATACTAAGCAAAACACCACTTTTCCATATACAAAGTTTGAGATTTTGGTCAACTTTGAAAGGTCACAGCACAAAAAGTATTAAGGTTAGGTCTTACAACTTTAGGAATTGAAGAAAACAATACCTCAGCTACATTAAGTATAAATTTCAGCTCTCTAGTGCAAGTACCTTCAGAGGAGAAGATTGTCAAAGGTGGGTGGGGTCGGAAACGATGAAAATTGCACTAAAAGCAAGATGGCGGCCGAAGCACGTGACCTACGAATTTGCCATGATTTCCTTTTTTTCATTATTTTTCATTGCGCTTCTTTTAAAAAAAAATTTTGTCTCTAAGTGCATTTTGAAAAAAAAATCAATGTTAAATTTTCGATTTTGGATTCGAACTGGACCCTTAATGAATGAACCGATTTTGCCCAAAAGCTTCGCACGTCGATTCCAGGGTAAGGGCTATCTGCATGCCAAGTTTTGTCAAATTTGAAGCAGCCGTTTGAGCTGTAGCTCTCTCACAAAAAAAGTACAAATAATAATAAACTTGAAGAATAAGTGTAATAACAATAGGTCTTCCAGACTTTGTCTTGAAGACCTAATAAACGTCTCAAGAAGCCTGTGGATAAGGTTGAAGTTCAAGGTTTAGGAACCAATACCTTGTCGATGTAATATGAGCTATAACTTAATAATCAAAATACAGAAATAAAAGTGCAATAATAGGTCAGATTTAAAATGCACATGATTTGTTTAAAAAAAACTTTATTATAATGCTTTGTCAGATATGCTTATGTCAACGTAAAATACAATAAATATCGTCGCTGAAGGGTAAAGGGTATTTTGGTGAAAACGAAATTCAAGAGGACGCAGTGATGCATTCTATTCTTTGTCAAATTGTTAGAACAACTAAATGGTAATTTCACTAACATATGAAACTTAAGGTGAATTAGTGATGTAAAAGTCATATATAAGGATGAACAGGAAAGTACTCTTGAAGTTTCTTTCAACAAAAATGCCTCGTCCCTTTAGAAGAAATACAATATTTGAATATACGTTGAAGAATTTAGATTTATAATTTCAAATAACAAATCTTATTTACTAATACCACATTTCCACATTTATACAATTAATTTGAAATGAAAGATTGAAATGGTATTTTGAAAAATAATTGTCATCATAAGCCTTACCCAGAGTTTGATAATTGACCAATCAGCAGCAAAGATATGCCCCTGAGTTGACCAATCACGCTGTAGGGTCTATTCTGGCCTTACCTCGACTGCAAACCAACTCTTAGCAGATATAATTACTGTATCTGTATCATAGGCTATTAATGAATATGTGATAAGATCGGCGGCTAGAGATGGGACTTCACTGTTTCACTACCTTGATAAAAATAACATGGGCATTTCTCCATTTCTGGTATATATTAAATCACAGAATGGTGGTTGAACATTAAAACATTAGTTTTGAGGAGAGGCGCCCGAGAAAATAACTTAGCAAAACATACATTATAACTAGTACAGTTAGAATTATCTTGTTGTTATATTTCAGCAACGTTATGACAATGTGTAAGTATGTGTAATGTGTAAAATATAAACTTTGACAAAGACGAAGTTTTCAAAAACTTCTTACCCGTGTGTTACAATTGCACCCCTCCTTTGTCATAATGGGTGTTTGACAGTAGGTACAAATTGCCATAGAACGTTACCTTGTATTACATGTGATGCAATTTTTACAAGTATGACAATATATTCTAAACCTTTTTAGTAGATCGTGGTTTCATCACTGTTAGGTAAAGCTTTTCATAACAAAATTCATGTATTAATGGTTTAATAAAGCATTTTGTAGTTTTGTAGCAATTTTTTAAAACAGTTTTGTTCAAAATTATGTTGGCTTTCTTGACAAAGCTTTTAATACATGTTCCCTTTTTCTTTTCACGAAATAATTGTGACTTTACTGTAAGATGGAAACTGCTTTTACTATTTTGCACATATTTTGATTATTCATATTTTCGCGAAGCGTTTATTTCAAGATACTTGAATTGTGTTTCTTCACATATTAAGCATGTTATTTTCATTACAGACGCTGCAATTTTGATCAGTCTACTTGTATCCTGCTGTTCCTTCTATGACGTCACAGTTGCAAGAACAACATCACTTCGTTCAAATGACGTCACCCCAACAACTCAACAATCAGATGACACAGATATAAAACAAAACGCAATTAACACACTCGAAGATGTAAAATTAACAACTAGCAACACATTCAACATGATGGTAAGTCTTGCTGGTTGTAGTAAAATGATATATTGAGTTCCTGATGTTGATGATATTGATGTTTTTTCTTTAAAATGCAAGATTTAAGATTTTCTCTTTCAAAAGATATTCTATCAATGTGTTCTTTGTAGTTCATTTACGTTCTATAAGATTATGCTTTGAACGACATTCTTAAGAAGGTGTCTGTTATTTTTTGTGTTTTCAGTGCACAAAGTTCTGTACAGAGAATGGTCAGACCAGTTCCTGTTGCCATGACATCCAGGTAGCAGCCTCGTCTCTTTCCCACCTGTCATCAACATCTCTCATCAGCTCAGGTACTGAAGAGGTAGGAAGATTTGACAGCTAATTTCTTTAGTGCGTTCGAAATTTTTCATTTTAAGGTTTGATTATATACTTTTGAAACATTTCCGGTTGTTGATAATACGGGAATTTTGAATGACCATTTGCATGGGTAGTAAATCGCCAGGAAAAATTGTTAAGGCTTTATAGCATGTATACAAAAAAACTAAATATGTTAATACTTTCTGATTGAAAATCAATATCACACCATTTGTAACAGCCGATTAAGGTATCCCTGTATACTTATAATCGTTATATCATAATTCTAAGAGAAAAATTCTGATATATCTTCCTATTATTCTTGCAGTCTCAACTGTCCTCGATGGTTCGTGTTTCCGGTGAGTACGAGAACGAGGTTGCTCAGATGGCGCTCACAGCTCAGAAGAGAGAGTGTCATCTTTACTGGCAGCAGAACAGGGAGTGTCCCTTGTCACGTGACCAGTGTGAGACTGAACAGACACGTGAAACACAGTACTGTCAACTGAAACATCTGGGTTCTGACATCGGCAGCTTTAACCTCATCGTCAAACAAATGGTAAGTTTCATTACTATAAATGCTAAATTTGTTGAAGATATTATATTTACTTATTCTTTAAGTGTGTTATCTATACGTTGATAATATGCCAATACGAAGACTGATTACTCCTAGAAATATTGATGATAGCAACTCTAAAACTTATTCAATTTGACACCTTTAAACGGTAGGTAATTATTAATTCAAATGTTCATGATTATTTTACAATACAGATGTACTCAGAGGGATATTCACTGCCGAGAACAGCTGGTCCGACACCGAGTGATAACATCATTGATAACGTCCTAGTCCAAGATCAAAGGGACATGTTATCACTGTTAAAGGCCTCCTCTGACTGGGACGTTATGCTCAACATTCTTGAGTCGTTGAACTGAACATATATACAATACTGCATGACATGTGATCTGCCCTTTGCCATCATTGTGGACTCGTTGTTTTTTTCAACTTATCTCATAAACACACATCACCTTTTTTATTTCAACAATGTATGTTTTTATCTATATTTTGTCAATTTTAATTTTCAACTTTTGAATTGTACGTGATTAGATTTCTTTCTGCATGGTTTTCATAGCTGTTTATTTCCTATCTTGAGCTTACTGTAATGTCCATTTCTTCATCTTTTGTTTCATGTAAAACTGTTTGTATGTCTGCTGTAATATATATTACATATATTTATTTATTTGGAGAAAAATCTCAATACTATGTTTAATGATTTCTTTTTTATTCTGGTTTTGATTCAATCACTATTGATCAAAGACATCCATGACAAATTGATTGTCAGTTGATAAAAATAGATAAAGATTAGTAGTTATATTAGTTATAAATCAGAACGTTAGATCGAAATAAGAATTTGATATTCACTTATAAAAGTAAATTTATCTACCTTTAATGATATATTTGTTCATGTTGTTGAAATATTTCTTTTTTTAAAATGATCTAAACCATGAATTTAAGCTTTTCTCAATTACAAACATAGCAAGAAGTATGGCTTTGTTACATTAATAATTCCACTTCAATGTTCAATACAATTGAAGACGAACTTTGAATTATGTAAATATATTGATTTATTTATTCTTTTTTCTTATTTGTTATCATTTTTCAATATTGTTGAAAACCCTCTCGACGTGTTTTTTGAAGAATAAAACACTTATCTGAAGATTGCGTTGTTGATTTTTAATTATCAGTGAAACTGATTTGTGAAATTTGTTCAAATCCATAATTAGATTCAATGTGATTATTAAAAAGGTATCATCGTTGAAATATTTATATTTTTTGCAAATTTGATAAATAATGCTGCGATATAAAAATAATTGAATATCCTAAGTTTTTTCTACTTAACTAACAGGAGCTCTGAAATTCAATTATCAGAAAGTATCCTGTCATCCCTAAAGGGACAGTAACACGTTTTAGAGGGCATATAGGGTGAAAACAGGAAAATGAAAATAAATGGTTCCCATTAAAAGAAAATGTATTTAAACTAACTGAATATATAATGTAATTCCTATTTCTTACACAAAATGAATTAAAGGTGTTCACACAAAAATGGCTGCCAATGGACTTTATGCGAATCTTGATAATTTATAATAATAATTTTCTGACTATGGATAATTTGTTTGTAAAATGAGATTTTTGACACTATCAAAATAGAACATTGATGTACAGTTATCAGTAAAAAATTGAAAATACAAAATTTAAAAAAAACATGCAACTGCCCCTTTCAAAGGTTCCATTTTGTTGAAATGAACGGTAAGTTTGTGGTAACATACTAATCTTGTGTTGAAGAGCCAAGGTGTTTACATTGATGATAGTTAAGATAATATGGAGTAGTTGGTAAAGGAGTAGGACCCGAGATGTACAGTAGGTCACCTCAAGGTGTGGGTGTCATAATAATCTTTATCCTCTTTCTGTTTCCAGGGACGAGGACATTATGAAAATACAAATAAGAAATTGTTTTATTGCAAAAGACATGTGTGTGCAAGACTGTAAAATGCTAATATTTCATAATTACGAAAAATGCTCATTTCAATTAGGAATGTTTGTTGTTTTGTTGTTTGAAATTATGTAGTGTGAATATCTAATTCTAAATCAACAAAAACACATTTATAAGAAGAAAATAAATTGTAAATGATTATCAACTCATCGAAGAGATCTAACCAGAAATGCAAAATTATGTTTTGTTAATTCAACAAAACTGTAAAACTTTCAAACAGAACATATGAGTAAAGAGGGCACAGTTTGAACAGAAATATGATTTAATTTATAAGCTTACAGCCAAATACTTATTATTCGGCATATTTTCCAACATTTACATTCAGACAGTTGATCACACCAGAACAGAAGTTCAAACTTCATGATCACTGAGAGGAAGTGTATAACTAATGATATGGGTTTATATCGTGAATCAGAATTGACACATATTCTTTTGAAATCATACAAAAGGGTAAAAGCAATCAAGAAGACGTTAATTACGATTAGAAAGTTTTACATAAAACAGACTATGTCTCAGATTCAATACTAATCACCCCAAAAAAAATAATTTTTGACAGAAGCTTATAATCTAATCTGATATTCCAAACCTCTCTAGAATGTTCATTTTATAAAATCAATTTAAAGAATGATTTCGAGTATCTACAGACGTTTCAGGAAGTTGAAAAATGGTAAATTTGATAACAATGATATAAAAACATACATTGTGCAATGCGTCTCCTGCCTCCTGTATACAACAGCTAGAAAGAGAAAGTGACAGTTTTTGTGATATTTTGTTGCAAAATGGATTGAATTTTATTAAACAATGTATGGCAGTTGAAGCTGCAAAGCCAATTGAAAGCTTTGATATAAGGTAATGCTTTTTGTAGGATGAAAATTACATTACACTACGTTACGTTACGTTACGTTACGTTACGTTACGTTACGTTACGTTACATTACATTACATTACATTACATTACATTACATTACATTACATTACATTACATTATATTATATTATATTATATTATATTATATTATATTATATTATATTATATTATATTATATTATATTATATTATATTTATTAGTATATACATGTAGTAACTGATGATATCAAAGCGAGTTGATTTAAGTTACTAATATTTAAGGCTTGTCGAAATAAAGTTGATAATAAATAAATGATAAAATAAATAAGGAATGTTAAGTTAATTGGATATACTGAAATGAAAATATAAAAAAAACCGATAAAGCATGTAACTAATAGGTCTTACAAAGGTTGCCATTCAACAAAAATCAACTTTGTACATATCCAATTAAATACTCGTACATCTTGTTATTCTATTTTGAAAGTTATAGAAACACATTAACACACATCTCCAATCGCATACTAACGCACTGGACCACAAATAGAAATGTCAAAATGAGGATATTTTAGATAATGATGTCTGGACACGCGAATGTTGTAATTAGTTGACAACTTTGTAAATAGACAATAACTAAACTCAGCACCGTGTATGAACATCCTTACTGAACCTTACCATAAAGGTACAAACACTGTCGAAATTAAACCCAATTCTATTTGCATTTTAACAATGCACTCAGCGGCGAAAGAAACGATGCCAACTTTTCGAAGAAGAAATAAAAAATCGGTTGTCAGAAGAGAATATCCCGAATAGGCTTATGCGAAAATCTAGACTAAATTTTTTTCTATGGAATGTTTAGAACAATCACTGTACATAACTTATTTGTTTTGAATAAGAACGTCGTTGATGGTGATTATAATGAAAAGTCTTGTTGTGTCTATAGGTTCACCCGCGACTGAGCATGTTAATATGTCATATTAACGTGTTTATGTAACGTACTTCAACTTTATCATGGGATGTATCTTTTACTCGCTTGGCTGCTCGAGGTGCTACCTTACTAACTATCATGGAAAACTCATACAATGTTTTTACCTTTTATTATACATACATTTAAAGCCAATTACACAATCATTTTACAATCAATACACTAACCTTCTATTGGTACGATTTAACCTGCTTAACTTAACCCCTGATGGCATACTTAAATCTAATCCTTAAAAATACATTATTCCTTATTCCCTACCTAACCCCTATACTACCATAAAACATGCTATACGATACCCATACGGTTCCCTCTTTGGAGCTGCTCCCAGCCTAGCCGAAAACGCCTGCCAAAGGTTAAGTTGTTGGTACTTCTGAGATTCCCTGGACTAACTCTCCAAAACTACTGTGCAGCTACCTTTTGTTGTACCCAACTGTCACTCATTCTAACAGGCGGTACTCAAATCTACCAATCCCTGCACAGGTCATAGTTCACATTTAAATATTTCTAAGTTCCCTACTCATCAAAACTTTTACCTTAATCATATCTTTTAATTACTATAAATGGTTTCTGACCAACAATCTGACTCTTGTCGATCCTGCAATCCACTTATCTTCTTAATATTGCATGCCATATCAACCTAACTCATTATCCCAAAATACATCGCATCCATCGTCCCCCTAAATCCACCTCAAACTCTTGTCCGACTGACAGGACATTAAATATATCTGTCACTGTTGTAGTCAGTTAATGTATTTTGCCAATCTACATCCATGACCATTTCTCTCTTCTATACATTATCTAAATTCCCGTGACACGCACCACACTAAATGATATATATCTATTGTCTCTTTTCTATTTCCCCATATTACTACCTTTTTTTAATTTGTTCTGTCTTCATAATTGCCTTTATTCTATCAAATAACATTTCCTCTAAACATCTGCCTCTCTCAGTATTTTCACCCCATAACATCTCCCCCCGTCGAATAAGAGTTGTCCTCAACTCGAGGAACTTCAACATCCTACCTATCAAACCATCCAATACTGGGTACACCACGGTAGATCAAACGCCACCTTATGTCATCGTTAACCAAACCTCGGTTCACCTTAGAACCTATGCCTGAATTTAGAATATCATACTGGGACCCAATATTGTTTGGCAATGCAAACACATTCAATAACACTCTAACCCTGAAAAAGAAAAACATGCAACATCAATATTATGGAAACCTCCCATCAAGAGAAACAACACATTTAGAGTTCATAACGCCATAGTCTTCCATGGTATAGTTGAGGTATAGCACGGTATATCATAAATACGTTAAAGTTCATCGTGCACAATCCGCCATAGAAGTCCATCAATGAATGTCAAGTCAGCACCAAGTCACATCTCAAAGTATAAGAATTGTCCATCGAACCCTGAGGATACCATATTTAAAGTTCAGCTTCTGGTCACTGTTCCCTTCACGCACATTCACATGCGAATGTCATAGCACTGGTTCACGGTGTACAGTCACATGTACAAGTGTCCGCACTTCCGAATGTATATAGCCAAGCACGTTAACAAGTGTCTTTGCCTTATTAGTCCACTGCTTTTCTGGTTGTCAGAGGTCATCCCTGATTGACGACAGGGTGACCCCCAGACTCATCGACAGTTCCTCAGACCCGTCTCCTCAGACGCGTATCCTTCGACACGCCCCCTCAGACACGTCGCCTCGGTTTCATTTCGGTTTCGCTCTCCTCGGACGCGTATCCTTCGACACGCCCCCTCAGACACGTCCCCACGTTTCATTCTGGTTTCGCTGCAGACACGGCTACTGGTCCTATAGTTTTCCAGTTATCCGGTGACCTCCAGACCATACTATCGCAGCTACTTCTGTCTCTTTGAGTGGTTGACACCAAGCAGTCGACCGCAACCAGTCATTGCACCAGAGCTGAGTACCAATATTCCTCCGCACGGGAACGAACCATATCCTCCTAGGACAATCAGCTCCTATAACACTTAAGAAAAATACGACAGAACACCGCAAGAACAATATGACTACATCACTATCAAGTGATGTGAACCAATTATTATCATTATTCATACATCATATAACTATGCATCACACTACATGCACTGGTCAGGTGTTTCTTATAAAATTGCTCAGAATTATCTCCCTTAAAACAACATGACAATAACTCGTTATATTCTCCCAAATAGAGAACCTTGGCTGCTTCCTCACAGACCGTCAACGAAAGAACTGTGCGACCTTCCGTACATATACGTGGCACCATAAACATTCGATATATAATAAACATATATATATATAGAGAATCAGCGAACCACCTGCCCAGCTCAAAGTCAAAACCATCAATGTACAACATAAAATGTGTTTGCATTTTTTTTATATAACTAATACACATAATTAGGAACTAAATACATTGCCCACATGTAAACATAACGTTCTTTTTGTTGTCATTATATTGATATGAACAACATCAAACTAATTTCTCGACATTCCGATCCTTAATCTTTCTACGAAGCTACTTTAATTAGTCTTAAGTTTTCTCCAATAGCATAATTATTACCCTGTAGAAAAATGGGTAAGTATGGTCGATGCGTTCTCCAAGTAAAGACAATCCCATTATTGTTTTGCAAGAAAAGGGCACTTCCCAAAATCTGGAAGCGACTGACTTCAAGGTCATGTAAGATGTAGTCGCCCGCAAGCGCACTACCAGTATACGTCCGCAGATTTCAGAGAGATGAAGGATATAGCTGGTCAGAAAAAGACCCTCAAGAATCTAACCATGAGAATCTTATAAAGTTAGCAGCAAGGATCCATATAGGAAACCTCTCAGTGTGAAGGTCAATATTATGTAAATACATCTGTTTATGATCATACAGCTTAACAATTTCATGGACTCCCCACAGTATAGCTCTCAGATTACAGAATCTTCACAACCGTTTATAAATCATTATTTTTTTTGTAATTTGGTTTTAACGTGCTTTAAGTCCTAGTCCTAACTCAGTCATTTAGCACGTGGATGCGATCATCCAAAAGAGAGAGTGGACAGACAAGTAAAAGTGAGGTGAAGGGAGAAAGAAAAAAAATTAGATAAACGAAAGGGACAGAAAAAGATTCCTTCTTAGAAGACAAGAATCTTCCCATTCTTCCTTATTTGTTTACTTTATTTTGTTTTTGGTGGAAGATGATACTTCCCATGTATTTATATTATTTTATTATTATAACAACCAACATATGCCCAAACGATTTAGTCGCCTTTTACGACAGGGATATTGACGTCAACTTTTCTGTGCCACCAATAAACCGAAGTGTTATTCTATCTCAGGGTATAAGTTGACCCTCCCCGACACCACACGGGGTCTCGATACTATACTCCTCCTTCTTTACGTTTAAACCGCTATAATGTCGCCCACTATCTGTTATCCGTAGTACGAACTCAACTCGTCCAGTGTTATCGTGGTAATAACGAATCTGCGTCTATATAGGAAAGGATTATTCGAAAATTGTTCAATACGCGACAAGACACACAACACCTGAATATGAATGACAACGATACCCAACTGACCAATTTATATACTTCCGAACTATTATATACTCAATTGACAACATCCATATACTTCCTGCAATCACTCAAAATGTATCGGATACGCAACACCATTATGTTTAAGCAAGATAAAAATGTACGCAGATTCCTTAAGTAATTTCTGCAGACTCCGCGCTGAAATCCCTGAAACCTGTACAGTATTCGCTACTGTCAATACTCGTCCCGCCATAATCACTCTTAAATTATCGCATTCATAATAGAAGAGATATTTGGACCGCCGCCTCACGACTGTCATATGTTCTTCACTTTTGACCCCGCCGTTATTTTAATGTCACGAAGACATACTGTCAGAGACGTAACTAACACCTCTTCACATGTCAACGGTGAAGATACATGGATACACAAATCCGTATTGAAAATAAAATAACATCTCTTCCTGTCTTGGTTGACATTAAACTTGGAGAACTGCAACCCTCGAACTTCAGCAAAATCTGGAAGCTGGTGACGGAAAATAAAACATGCAACCATTATTCGTGCAATATCTATTTCATATGGAGCCCCCAGCCCCGAAGTCTCCTGGTCCTCTCTCTGGGTTGTTCTCGTCCCGCTGATCAAACAGCATAACAGCACACCGAGTAACATCCTTGTGGCTGTAAAACAAATATCATCACTTCCCGTACGGGTCTACACATACATATGATAATTCTACAACATTCATCCCGCAATAATTATATAGATACGTTTATATGTGTAACTTGTCCTGTCGTCCGAGACAGTACTCATCTCCTGTAACTCACTATGCATAACTTTACATCTAAGGTCCACTATGACCACAACAAACTTGACACCTTGGAACAGCTTCCCTTGTGTATCTCTATATATTAATTATGCTCATTTTTTTCAATATCTCTTGCCATTACCACATAACCTCCATGTGAATACTCACTCACCCTATGTCCATCATAACATGAACTGTATGGCATGTACATTACTCATCTTCTTCTCTCTTTTTTTCACTATCGGTTCATATACCGTACTATATACGTCAATAATTCACTCACAGTATTGGCCTGTGTACTCAAATAGCTATAGGCCATCAACTTTCCATAGTATCCACTATACTCAATGTATAACTCCTCATTTCTCTCACCGTATGTCTCTGTACTCAAAGTATAACTCTATACTTCTCTCATTATTTTGTCTAGTCCTTTTGGACCCTATCACACGATATCTCATCCTTTTCCATGATAACAAATGATGCTCAATTAATTAATTAGATAATTATCTCTTAATAGCTTTTTTATGTAGAAGACATCCCTTCGCAAGTGTGCACCCTTGCTTCCGGTATGCCCACTACGCTATAAGAAACAACCATCATAACAAAAGCTCCTAAAAATAAAATACCTGTAACATCTTATTACGAGCGATATCAAGTTGAGATGTCTTCCAAAAATAAGACATCATACTGGGTTCCTAACACTGAACTCGTGTGAACTGGACCGTGCTTGGCCTCCATCACGCCGACCAAACAGTATATTAGCACCACGAACCACATTCCGGATTCTGTACGAAAATCTCCTTTACAGTCATGTCTATTATACATATATATAGATCTCCATAAGTCTATACGTATATATGTCTTTGTACCATTCTTCATATTTTACTACTCCATACTCAATTTATCTCTTCCTTGGATCATATTGACCTCATTGCTTCATACCCTATATTCACAGCATCTTCACATAGACTCATACTGTATCCACTGTATAGTCATCATCAGTGTATGCTTTATTCATTGTATCTCCCTCTTTGTAACATTATATACTTCTCTCTGTCTCACACAACACTATACTATATCTCTGCTCTTATATAAAATCAAAGTTATCTGGCATAACCCCTTGTAACTCTTCTGTAACTCTTAGTGTCACCCTGTCTCTATTTGGACAGAAACTTCCATGAACATCCGCAGCCCGCGGCAAACATCTCAGAACCCCTCAGATCAAGTCGTGGCTACCAAGCCGACACGCCACTTAGAGTCCATCATGAAAACAACAAAAGCCCATATAACATACCTAATTCTTGTTCACGATTCTTGAGTATCCATGACTTACTCAACCCCTATGAGGTACCTCACCATACGACGACCTCTAAGAACGTTTCTTTTTCCGTCTTTTCTTTGCATTATTCTTAATAGTCTGCTCAATTTTATATTCCTGTATCAAATCCTTCGCTAAATTCTTGCTTGGTTCCCATGTAGCTTCTGACACTGGATAACCATCCCAATGTATCTTATAGAAAGAACAGCCATTGATAAGCTTATGTGCCATAATGCGTTTTACTTTATACACCTCGGGCTGTCCCAACTGGATATCATCGCCCCCATCGACCATGTCGTCGGCTTCGTTATCCGATTCCATGTCTCCATCCTCACGTATAATCTCAACTGACTCCTTGAACGAAACCTTCTTTTTATTTTTATTTGGTCCATTTACTGAAACTTCTGCCACTGCAGCCTTATCTTGTATGTCATGAACCACCTTCTCACTGCCACCTGTTGCTTGTACCTCATCTTCCTGACCAATAGTGTCTCTAATACTTGGGTATATATAAGGTTTCAATCTATTTGCATGAACTGGTACCTTAAGCAAACCATTATCCTCTACTTTCCTTAACTGATAAGTGCAGTGTCCCTTTAAATCACAAATGTAGTAAGGCCCAGTAAAACTTGGAGTTAGTTTATTTGACAAACCTGGTTCTACCATCCTCCTATCTACCCACACCTTGTCACCTAGCTCAAAGCATGGCATCTTGGACCCTCTATCAAAATAACCTTTTGCCCGTTCATGTGCTTTTATCAAATTCTGTTTGGCAATGTCCCTTGTGACACCAACTAACTCTGAAATTGCTTCGACCCTTTGATGAATTGTTTGTGGCAACCCTGCTGTTGCCCCTAGTTCCACATCAATGGGTAGATTCGCTTCCTGGCCAAACACTAAGAAATATGGACTAAAAGCTGTCCCCTGTGAGTGGGGAGTGGAATTGTATGCAAAAGTAATACTAGACAAATACTTATCCCAATCGTTCTGCTTTTTGTCCACGTAATACTTTAAACTCACCTCCAAGAAATAATTAAATCTTTCTGATGCGCCATTTGTAGTTTGTTGATGGCTTGCTGTACGCAAAGTCTCTACGGACATAATCCTACACAAATGCGCAAATATTCTGCTAATAAATGGTCCTCCATTATCCGTAAGTACAGTACTAGGAACTCCGAAGACACAAATGAATCTCTCATAGAACACACTTGCTACTTCTGCAGCCTCCAATGTTTTCAATGGGAACGCCATGGTAAAACGACTAAAGCTACATGTCACTATTAAAATATGCTTATTGCCACTCGTAGTAATAGGTAGAGGTCCTATTGTGTCAGCATGGACACGATCCCACAGCCTACCTTCTATTGGAAGAGGTTTTAACGGCGCATGACGTTGCCCATAGGCCCTTTTAACCAGTTGGCAGTCTACACATGTCTGAATATAATTCTTTATGTCTGTATACATTGAACGCCAATAGTATTTATTTCTGATATGTTGGAATGTCCTATCTATACCCTGGTGACCTGCCATCAAATTATCATGATACGCGGACAAAATTTTATTAACTAAGCATTTTGGAATAACCACCTGTTTGACACACCTGTTTTTCCAATTTCCCGTTACTTGTGGCCCCCACAGTCTAAAAAGTGTGCCATTATCCAATACATACTCCTGACACTGAGCCTGCAATAACTTGCTGTCCTTACCCGTTGAGTCTGAATACCCTGTACTCAAATAATCAATTATTGGACGTAATGCTGCATCCGCCTGTTGTTTAGCCTGTATATCCTCCAGTGATGGATCCCCATCTACCTGTGTGTCTAGCTCATCCAGTACTTCTCTATCTTTACCCTCTGTTACTTCCGCGCTACTTTCGTCCTGCATGTCCTTATCTACTTCAACCACTACATCCTCACCCTTAGCTATTGAGAATAAACTACCTATATTTTCCAAAATATCCGACTCACCTGGCTCCAAGTGTTCACACCTTGACAACCCATCTGCATGGCTAATAGATTTTCCTGGGCGATACTTAATAGTAAAATTATACTCTCCCAAAAATAAAGACCAACGGATAAGCCTTGCTGACTTAGTGCGGTTGTTGGTAAGATATTGAAGTGCCTTATGATCTGTCATAATTATAAATTCTTTTCCCTGCAAATATTCCTTGAAATGATGAATACCACTAATGACCGCCAATACCTCTAGCTCTGTAATGCTGTAGTTACGCTCTGCCTGTGACAAACTTTTACCGGCATAAGCTATTGCATGTTTTAACCCTTTTTTGTCGGCTTGCGCTAAGACAAAACCCATACCTGTTAATGACGCATCTGTTGTTAGAATAAAAGGCTTTGTCCAGTCTGGAAATGCTAATACTGGAGGACTTACTAAAGCTTTCTTCAACGTTTGAAACGACTCTTCCTCCTCTGAACCCCAATGAAATTTCTCATTTTTCTGCAACAGCCTATTTAATGGATGCGCAATTTTAGAATAATATTTTACAAAACGTCTGTAATAACCTCTCAGTCCTAAAAAACTGCGAACATGTTTCTGACATGTCGGAACCGGAAACTTGTCAACCAACTTAGTTTTTTCGGCAACAACTTGGACCCCTTTTTTGAAAATATGTGTCCCAAATACTTAACGACCCTTGCACCAAATTCACACTTACAAGGCTTCGCCGTTAGGTTAGCTGCTCTTAGGCATGCAAAAACGTCCCTAAGATCTTCCAGGTGTTGATCAAAAGATGGTGAGAAACAAATAATATCGTCTAAGTAACACAACGTGGTTTTCCAATTAAGAGACCTGAATACATCCTGAATCACACGGGAAAACGTAGCCGGAGCATTACACAAAGCCATTCTTTTGAACCGAAAACACCCGTCTAGAGTTACAAATGTCGAAATATCTTGTGCTCGTGGTGTAAGGGGCACTTGGAAATAACCTGAGAACAAATCAATAGTGGAAAAATATTGACTCTTTTTCTCCCCCAAGCAATCAAGAACATCATCTATTCTCAATAATGGAGATATCTCTTTAACCTTAGTCGCACTATTTACCACTCTCATGTCTACTGCCAGACGATATTCCTGGGGTTTACCTTGCAATCTCTTCTTTTTAACTAAGATAACTGGAGAGGCCCACTCACTTCCATAATGTGGTTCACATATTCCTAACCTAACTAGCTCCCCCACTTGTCTATTAATTTCTTGTCTCGCCTCCGGGTTAACTCTATAAAACCTTTGCCTCACTGGTTTCGCGTCCCCCACATCGATGTCATGTGCTAACAAGTCCCACCTCCCCAACTCTGATAAAGACGTTGCAAAGCAATCCCTTTTCTCTGCTATTAACCGTTTCAACTGAGATTTTTGTAATTCATCTAAATTTTCATCATCAAACTTCAGTCCTAGTTCTAATATCAGACTATCTACCTCCTCCATAGACAACTGAGTATTCTCTGTCCGGTTTCGTTGACTCTCTCCCTCTTTCAACTGGCTAATCTGCTTGCTACTAATGTGACAACACGATGCAATCTGTTGACCCCTCTCCAAAGCAATATCCTGAGCATGAGGAATCAATACCCTATAAGATGTTAACCCTCTTGGAGCCGAAGCTACACACCTTGCTCCCAAAACACCTAACTCCTCGCTTGAGCACTGAAGTGGCTCACACAATATGTCATCTGTTTCAGTAAAACAAGGTATATAAACCTTTATTGTCATTTCCGAATGAGCTGGAACAATGGTACGTTTCATTACTCTAACCGGTATCTCACAACGATTATCTGTATCCCCATTCACTGTCTCCTTACTATCAACACTACACAAAGGTTGAGAAGGTAATTCACCCGGTATTTCTATTGTATCACTTCTGAAGTCTATTACTACCTGATGTTTCCTCAAGAAATCCAACCCTAAGAACATTGGAAATATTAACCTTTTTACCACATAAAATGAATGTTCATAAAAACGACCTCCTAACTCAAATTTAACCTTCATTTGACCAAGTACCGGAAACACGTCCTCGTTTATACCTCTGAAATTCTGAACATCTGACGGCAGGAGATTCTCCTCTCTCCACAGCCCTGTGTCTCTCAAAATACCCTCTGTGAGCACAGATAGGCACGCCCCCGTGTCAACCATGGATTCCACAAAACAATTATTTAAGCGAAGTCCAATTTTCATTATTGAGTCTGTATCCGTTTCACCAGAAAAAACTCTACCCATATCTGTAGTAAATCTATCCTGTCTGGCATATTTAACAAGACGTACGTCAGGTTGGCCTGGCTCCTTACATTTACTACCGTAGCTCCCCTTTGTATCTCTTGTATAATTGTGCCTGCCATCTCTAAACACCCAACCACTATTAGTATTAGAGGCCCATGGTTTTCCACAGTTATGACAAAAATGTCCCATAACTCTCCGCCGCTCACTTTGCCTAGAAAACCTGCCTGCCCCTAGACCGTGTCCCCTTAGTCATCTATTACTAATCTGAATTGGCGCTCTGCAAACACGCCGAATATGCCCCAGGCGGCCACAATTAAAGCATTCAGCTCCTCGAGCTGGACACCTTTCAATATGTGACTCTGAGAACTCACCGCCACACTTGAAACAGGTCCTCTCAGCGCTTCTCCCCGAGCGGTTAACGACGGGTGCGTGCGTCTTGTCACTGGAGGGGTGAGTCCATCGTACTCTTTGGACCGAAGTCTCCCTCCTTGGTCCAATAACGGAAACACCCTGTTCCCTTGACTGTCTCCGTTCCAACTGCCTTGGTGGTCTCCCCTGCCAGCGACCTGGATCCGGTACCTGATGTCTCCTTTCAAATGTTGCTACGGGAGGTACCTAAAATTCACAGTTTAATCCTGCATTTTGTTGCTTCTCCATTCTCTCGCATACATTTTCTAATCTTTCGAAACAACCCTGCACTATACTTCTGGTATCCTCCTCGGCAATACTTTGTGCCAATCTGGCAACTTTCACAGCCGCAGCAAGAGTCTCAGGCTTTTGAATTATAACCAGCGCTCTAACACGTGCGGGTAGGCCGCTCACAAAAGAATCTAAAATGTCACTTTCAGGTTTTCCTAACAATGTCGCCAACCGTGTCAGTTCAGCTAAATATTGATCAAGACTCTCACCTGGTTTCTGTCGGCGAGATTGAAAATCTTTAACCATTGTCCACTTTGGTACAGCATGGCAAAACCTTTCTTTAAATTTAGTTTCTAAAATTTCAAAATCGTTAGTTTCGAGTTCGACATGTTGAACCCATAAGTACGCACTCTTGCCCCAAAATAAAGGAAACGCCTTAATTTTCTGAGCCTCAGACCATCCTTTAAAATCAGCATAATGATTAAATCGGGCCAAAAAATCTTGAGCTACTGAATGGTCTGTACCGTCAAAAAATTCTGGATGAATATTATTATCTCCCATTATATCAAATGAGGAATCCGTAATATTTACGTATGGGGACTCAAAAGACAACACTCTATCCTCAATCCCCTCCAATACACTATCGACCTGAAAAACCACCCACTCTTCAATACCTGGTTCTTCGTTAGCCTCTGATAGGCCCTGTTCTACTTAGAACTCCAGTAAAACTTCCTCTGACCTTGGTCCCTTCAAGTTATCATTCACTGACTTCTTACAATTTTCTCTACTGAGTAACTCGTCCTCACCTTCTATACTAATAACTTCGCTTCTCAAACCACCTTCTGTATCACTTAAATTCCTATCTGCAGCTAATACCTGCCATTCTCCTTGATTGACAACTATATGAGCGTTCCCTACCTTTGGTTTGCCTGTCTCAAACCAATTTGGCCGTCCACTAAAACAATCTGTTCCCCCGGCTAAATCAAACACTGTAATAACATCTTTACCCTTTAATTCATCCCTGACCTTGGCTGACTTAAATCTAATCCTTAAAAATACATTATTCCTTATTCCCTACCTAACCCCTATACTACCATAAAACATGCTATACGATACCCATACGGTTCCCTCTTTGGAGCTGCTCCCGGCCTAGCCGAAAACGCCTGCCAAAGGTTAAGTTGTTGGTACTTCTGAGATTCCCTGGACTAACTCTCCAAAACTACTGTGCAGCTACCTTTTGTTGTACCCAACTGTCACTCATTCTAACAGGCGGTACTCAAATCTACCAATCCCTGCACAGGTCATAGTTCACATTTAAATATTTCTAAGTTCCCTACTCATCAAAACTTTTACCTTAATCATATCTTTTAATTACTATAAATGGTTTCTGACCAACAATCTGACTCTTGTCGATCCTGCAATCCACTTATCTTCTTAATATTGCATGCCATATCAACCTAACTCATTATCCCAAAATACATCGCATCCATCGTCCCCCTAAATCCACCTCAAACTCTTGTCCGACTGACAGGACATTAAATATATCTGTCACTGTTGTAGTCAGTTAATGTATTTTGCCAATCTACATCCATGACCATTTCTCTCTTCTATACATTATCTAAATTCCCGTGACACGCACCACACTAAATGATATATATCTATTGTCTCTTTTCTATTTCCCCATATTACTACCTTTTTTTAATTTGTTCTGTCTTCATAATTGCCTTTATTCTATCAAATAACATTTCCTCTAAACATCTGCCTCTCTCAGTATTTTCACCCCATAACAAATACCATGATTTCATATTTCCTCAGGTTTCGGGTATTAAATATTTGCATAATCTTACTTAAACCGTAATGTATTCCTTTTATTTCCAGGGATTCCTATGAACCATGAAACATTTACGATGAGAATGATGCAAACAAGCATTTTCTAGGAATACTTGCCCGGGTAAGAATTTCCCAATGATTTCTTCTTATTTCACGTTTCTTCAAGACTTAGTTCATTAGCTATTTGGTTTATATAATCTGCCTGAAAATGATAGGCAATGTTTCTCTCCGTTAGAAAACATACTGGAACAACAGTTTTGATGTTGAAATTAAAGGGTTTATTGTGTTTTTAAAAACAATTTTTATTGTCAACATACATGTTTATAGGTTTATGTTTAACTATTTCTTCTCATCTAAATGTTTCATTTGTATTCACTAATGTATTTACGTTTATCTAAAAATCCAAGTTTAATATATCATGAAATTCAAGTAAAAAATACTACTAACATTTCGTGAAATGAATGTATCATAGATGGATGTTTTGGATACTTTCAGTTTGTGTTTATACAGCACCTGATTATGATAACATCGGTTCACGATAAAAAAGTGTTTGCGTCGGTCCATGCCAATGGAGTGTCAATATACTTTCAGATATTAATTTTATTTCCTTAAAATAGAAGTGACATTGTGATTTATTTAAAAAGAATATATGAAACTGTGAGTATCGGCAAAATGACCATCCTTATATTTAGTTAATCAGCTGATTGATGGAGACTCCTGTGCTGTTGATAACCAACGAGTGGGTATTCAATACTACAGGGGTGTGACTGATATGATCAGGTATCAGTTCAAGTGTTCTCGGAAAAGGAAAAAATAAAAGTAGAACTGTTGTAGCATTTACGTGTATCATATACATCATGTATATATCAATAATATGGGGTGTTCTGCATATGTGATAGAGGCAAGGACACCGCACCCATATTGGCGCCCCGTCCGCAATCCATATCAGTCTTATCAGACCACTCCGAAAATCCATATCAATATCAGCCTGGGGGAATTTAGATTAGAGTTATTTCCCTTTGCAAACTAACGCCATCGACATCATTGAAAGTAAATGGAATGTTACTTCACCAAAAACGATGTTTTTAATGACCCTTTTAATGGTTAATCATTTAAAGTAAAGTTTAAATGATTACATATCCTAGTAATTTGATAAAGTGGAGCTGCTCACAGTCTTTCTCTTAAAAGCCTGATCGTTTTGGTTAAACTATACATTTCTGTTTCAATCAAATCTTTTCGGAACATAAAATTGAAACTAGAGAGAAAAATTGATACATGATAAAAAGGTTCCAAATGGCACTTTTCATACCATAAACCATATCAGCTCTCTGGCCTGCGGCCCTCAGTCTGATATGGGGGTCTCGGGTTAATATGAGGTATGATATGAAAAATGACATGTCATAACCTCTTATCATTAAGTTAACGCAGTATTGTATTTAAATGGAAATATTAAACTAGTGTAATACCACAAACCAAGTATGACGTCCGAAACGTGTGAAGTTGTGAAATCACAAGTAATGAACAGAATACTTAACTTCCTTCCATCCATACTATTTTTTTTAAACTCGTGAATGATTTCTATTTAATTCCCTTTCGCTCGTTTAATAAAAACAGTTTTAAATGGAAGGTTGTTCAGAATCCTCTATTTATCGTTGAATAAATCTACAATGTCACTACAAGATGTGTGATAACATCGCACCCTGACTGAATGACCTGACGTCTTAAAGACGTCAAAATAGTTGAGTCTGACGTCAAACTATCAGCGGGCCAGTCGCGATGGTCATTTCGGCGAATTTCTTTATGTAATTGAGGATATATTTAAGCCAGAAATAAATGAAATACTAAACTCAGTCCCATCTAAATAACGTTTATATGAAACTCGTGAATGGTATATGTATTTAACTCGCTCATCGTTAAATACCAAATCATTCACTTGTTTCATAAACAAATCATTTAACGGGATCTCGTTCAGTATTCTCTATGTATCTCCCTTTTTAGTATTTCCAAGATGAGAAGGTGAATGATTGATTACCAATATCGCCATTGTGCGATAGTTGTTGCCTTAAGTTACCAAGGCCCACCGTTAGGATGCTATATTCATTTGTCTCGGTTACCCAGGCCCAATGTTAGGACGCTCTACACTTTTATCTAGGTTACCCAGGCCCAATGTTTTGATGCCCTACACTTTAATCTCGGTTACCCAGGCCCAATGTTAGGACGCTCTACACTTTAATCTCGGTTACCCAGGCCCAATGTTAGGATGCCCTACACTTTTATCTCGGTTACCCAGGCCCAATGTTATGATGCCCTACACTTTTATCTCGGTTACCCAGGCCCAATGTTATGATGCCCTACACTTTTATCTCGGTTACCCAGGCCCAATGTTATGATGCCCTACACTTTTATCTCAGTTACCCAGGCCCAATGTTAGGACGCTCTACACTTTTATCTCAGTTACCCAGGCCCAATGTTAGGACGCTCTACACTTTAATCTCGGTTACCCAGGCCCAATGTTATGATGCCCTACACTTTTATCCTCCGTTACTCAGGCCCAATGTTAGGATGCCCTATTCTTTTATCCTCCGTTACCAAGGCCCAATGTTAGGATTCTCTACACTTTTATCATCCGTTACTCAGGCCCAATGTTAGGATGCTCTACACTTTTATCTCAGTTACCCAGGCCAAATGTTAGGATGCCCTACACTTTTATCCTCCGTTACTCAGGCCCAATGTTAGGATGCCCTATTATTTTATCCTCCGTTACTCAGGCCCAATGTTAGGATGCTCTACACTTTTATCTCAGTTACCAAGGCCCAATGTTAGGATGCTCTACACTTTTATCATCCGTTACCCAGGCCCAATGTTAGGATGCTCTACACTTTTATCTCAGTTACCAAGGCCCAATGTTAGGATGCCCTACACTTTTATCCTCCGTTACTCAGGCCCAATGTTAGGATGCTCTACACTTTTATCCTCCGTTACTCAGGCCCAATGTTAGGATGCTCTACACTTTTATCTCCGTTACCCAGGCCCAATGTTAGGATGCTCTACACTTTTATCCTCCGTTACTCAGGCCCAATGTTAGGATGCTCTACACTTTTATCTCAGTTACCCAGGCCCAATGTTAGGATGCTCTACACTTTTATCTCAGTTACCAAGGCCCAATGTTAGGATGCTCTACACTTTTATCTCAGTTACCAAGGCCCAATGTTAGGATGCTCTACACTTTTATCTCCGTTACCAAGGCCCAATGTTAGGATGCTCTACACTTTTATCTCCGTTACCAAGGCCCAATGTTAGGACGCTCTACACTTTTATCTCAGTTACCAAGGCCCAATGTTAGGATGCTCTACACTTTTATCTCCGTTACCAAGGCCCAATGTTAGGATGCTCTACACTTTTATCTCAGTTACCAAGGCCCAATGTTAGGATGCTCTACACTTTTATCTCAGTTACCAAGGCCCAATGTTAGGACGCTCTACACTTTTATCTCAGTTACCCAGGCCCAATGTTAGGATGCTCTACACTTTTATCTCCGTTACCCAGGCCCAATGTTAGGATGCTCTACACTTTTATCTCGGTTACTCAGGCCCAATGTTAGGATGCTCTACACTTTTATCTCAGTTACCAAGGCCCAATGTTAGGACGCTCTACACTTTTATCTCAGTTACCAAGGCCCAATGTTAGGACGCTCTACACTTTTATCTCAGTTACCAAGGCCCAATGTTAGGATGCTCTACACTTTTATCTCAGTTACCAAGGCCCAATGTTAGGATGCTCTACACTTTTATCTCAGTTACCAAGGCCCAATGTTAGGACGCTCTACACTTTTATCTCAGTTACCAAGGCCCAATGTTAGGATGCTCTACACTTTTATCCTCCGTTACTCAGGCCCAATGTTAGGATGCCCTACACTTTTATCATCCGTTACCCAGGCCCAATGTTAGGATGCCCTACACTTTTATCATCCGTTACCCAGGCCCAATGTTAGGATGCCCTACACTTTTATCATCCGTTACCCAGGCCCAATGTTAGGATGCCCTACACTTTTATCCTCCGTTACTCAGGCCCAATGTTAGGATGCTCTACACTTTTATCTCAGTTACCAAGGCCCAATGTTAGGACGCTCTACACTTTTATCTCAGTTACCAAGGCCCAATGTTAGGATGCTCTACACTTTTATCATCCGTTACCCAGGCCCAATGTTAGGATGCCCTACACTTTTATCCTCCGTTACTCAGGCCCAATGTTAGGATGCTCTACACTTTTATCTCAGTTACCAAGGCCCAATGTTAGGACGCTCTACACTTTTATCTCAGTTACCAAGGCCCAATGTTAGGATGCTCTACACTTTTATCTCAGTTACCCAGGCCCAATGTTAGGATGCTCTACACTTTTATCTCAGTTACCCAGGCCCAATGTTAGGATGCTCTACACTTTTATCTCAGTTACCCAGGCCCAATGTTAGGATGCTCTACACTTTTATCTCAGTTACCAAGGCCCAATGTTAGGACGCTCTACACTTTTATCTCAGTTACCAAGGCCCAATGTTAGGATGCTCTACACTTTTATCTCAGTTACCCAGGCCCAATGTTAGGATGCTCTACACTTTTATCTCAGTTACCCAGGCCCAATGTTAGGATGCTCTACACTTTTATCTCAGTTACCCAGGCCCAATGTTAGGATGCTCTACACTTTTATCTCCGTTACCCAGGCCCAATGTTAGGATGCTCTACACTTTTATCTCGGTTACTCAGGCCCAATGTTAGGATGCTCTACACTTTTATCTCAGTTACCCAGGCCCAATGTTAGGATGCTCTACACTTTTATCTCAGTTACCAAGGCCCAATGTTAGGACGCTCTACACTTTTATCTCAGTTACCAAGGCCCAATGTTAGGATGCTCTACACTTTTATCCTCCGTTACTCAGGCCCAATGTTAGGATGCCCTACACTTTTATCATCCGTTACCCAGGCCCAATGTTAGGATGCCCTACACTTTTATCATCCGTTACCCAGGCCCAATGTTAGGATGCCCTACACTTTTATCATCCGTTACCCAGGCCCAATGTTAGGATGCCCTACACTTTTATCCTCCGTTACTCAGGCCCAATGTTAGGATGCTCTACACTTTTATCTCAGTTACCAAGGCCCAATGTTAGGACGCTCTACACTTTTATCTCAGTTACCAAGGCCCAATGTTAGGATGCTCTACACTTTTATCTCCGTTACCAAGGCCCAATGTTAGGATGCTCTACACTTTTATCTCAGTTACCCAGGCCCAATGTTAGGATGCTCTACACTTTTATCTCGGTTACTCAGGCCCAATGTTAGGATGCTCTACACTTTTATCTCAGTTACCAAGGCCCAATGTTAGGATGCTCTACACTTTTATCTCAGTTACCCAGGCCCAATGTTAGGATGCTCTACACTTTTATCTCAGTTACCCAGGCCCAATGTTAGGATGCTCTACACTTTTATCTAGGTTACCAAGGCCCAATGTTAGGATGCTCTACACTTTTATCTCGGTTACCCAGGCCCAATGTTAGGATGCTCTACACTTTTATCATCCGTTACTCAGGCCCAATGTTAGGATGCTCTACACTTTTATCATCCGTTACTCAGGCCCAATGTTAGGATGCTCTACACTTTTATCATCCGTTACTCAGGCCCAATGTTAGGATGCTCTACACTTTTATCCTCCGTTACTCAGGCCCAATGTTAGGATGCTCTACACTTTTATCTAGGTTACCCAGGCCTAATGTTAGGATGCTCTACACTTTTATCTAGGTTACCAAGGCCCAATGTTAGGATGCTCTACACTTTTATCTCGGTTACCCAGGCCCAATGTTAGGATGCTCTACACTTTTATCATCCGTTACTCAGGCCCAATGTTAGGATGCTCTTCACTTTTATCATCCGTTACTCAGGCCCAATGTTAGGATGCTCTACACTTTTATCATCCGTTACTCAGGCCCAATGTTAGGATGCTCTACACTTTTATCTCCGTTACCAAGGCCCAATGTTAGGATGCTCTACACTTTTATCATCCGTTACTCAGGCCCAATGTTTGGATGCTCTACACTTTTATCCTCCGTTACTCAGGCCCAATGTTAGGATGCTCTACACTTTTATCTCCGTTACCAAGGCCCAATGTTAGGATGCCCTACACTTTTATCCTCCGTTACCCAGGCCCAATGTTAGGATGCTCTTCACTTTTATCTAGGTTACCAAGGCCCAATGTTAGGATGCTCTACACTTTTATCTCGGTTACCCAGGCCCAATGTTAGGATGCTCTACACTTTTATCATCCGTTACTCAGGCCCAATGTTAGGATGCTCTAAACTTTTATCTCAGTTACCCAGGCCCAATGTTAGGATGCTCTACACTTTTATCTCAGTTACCAAGGCCCAATGTTAGGATGCTCTACACTTTTATCTCAGTTACCCAGGCCCAATGTTAGGATGCCCTACACTTTTATCATCCGTTACCCAGGCCCAATGTTAGGATGCCCTATTCTTTTATCATCCGTTACCCAGGCCCAATGTTAGGATGCTCTACACTTATATCTAGGTTACCAAGGCCCAATGTTAGGATGCTCTACACTTTTATCATCCGTTACCCAGGCCCAATGTTAGGATGCCCTACACTTTTATCATCCGTTACCCAGGCCCAATGTTAGGATGCCCTATTCTTTTATCATCCGTTACCCAGGCCCAATGTTAGGATGCTCTTCACTTTTATCTAGGTTACCAAGGCCCAATGTTAGGATGCTCTACACTTTTATCTCGGTTACCCAGGCCCAATGTTAGGATGCTCTACACTTTTATCATCCGTTACCCAGGCCCAATGTTAGGATGCCCTTTTCTTTTATCCTCCGTTACCCAGGCCCAATGTTAGGATGCTCTACACTTTTATCTCAGTTACCAAGGCCCAATGTTAGGATGCCCTATTCTTTTATCCTCCGTTACCAAGGCCCAATGTTAGGATGCTCTACACTTTTATCTCCGTTACCAAGGCCCAATGTTAGGATGCTCTACACTTTTATCTCAGTTACCCAGGCCCAATGTTAGGATGCCCTACACTTTTATCTCCGTTACCAAGGCCCAATGTTAGGATGCTCTACACTTTTATTTCAGTTACCAAGGCCCAATGTTAGGATGCTCTACACTTTTATCTCAGTTACCCAGGCCCAATGTTAGGATGCCCTACACTTTTATCTCAGTTACCAAGGCCCAATGTTAGGATGCTCTACACTTTTATCTCAGTTACCAAGGCCCAATGTTAGGATGCTCTACACTTTTATCTCGGTTACCCAGGCCCAATGTTAGGATGCTCTACACTTTTATCTCAGTTACCAAGGCCCAATGTTAGGATGCTCTACACTTTTATCTCAGTTACCAAGGCCCAATGTTAGGATGCTCTACACTTTTATCTCAGTTACCCAGGCCCAATGTTAGGATGCTCTACACTTTTATCTCAGTTACCCAGGCCCAATGTTAGGATGCCCTATTCTTTTATCTCAGTTACCAAGGCCCAATGTTAGGATGCTCTACACTTTTATCTCAGTTACCCAGGCCCAATGTTAGGATGCTCTACACTTTTATCTCAGTTACCAAGGCCCAATGTTAGGATGCTCTACACTTTTATCTCAGTTACCAAGGCCCAATGTTAGGATGCCCTACACTTTTATCTCAGTTACCAAGGCCCAATGTTAGGATGCTCTACACTTTTATCTCCGTTACCAAGGCCCAATGTTAGGATGCTCTACACTTTTATCTCAGTTACCCAGGCCCAATGTTAGGATGCCCTACACTTTTATCTCAGTTACCAAGGCCCAATGTTAGGATGCTCTACACTTTTATCTCAGTTACCCAGGCCCAATGTTAGGATGCTCTACACTTTTATCTCAGTTACCCAGGCCCAATGTTAGGATGCTCTACACTTTTATCTCAGTTACCCAGGCCCAATGTTAGGATGCCCTACACTTTTATCTCAGTTACCAAGGCCCAATGTTAGGATGCTCTACACTTTTATCTCAGTTACCCAGGCCCAATGTTAGGATGCTCTACACTTTTATCTCCGTTACCAAGGCCCAATGTTAGGATGCTCTACACTTTTATCTCAGTTACCAAGGCCCAATGTTAGGATGCTCTACACTTTTATCTAGGTTACCAAGGCCCAATGTTAGGATGCTCTACACTTTTATCTCAGTTACCCAGGCCCAATGTTAGGATGCCCTATTCTTTTATCTCAGTTACCAAGGCCCAATGTTAGGATGCTCTACACTTTTATCTCAGTTACCCAGGCCCAATGTTAGGATGCTCTACACTTTTATCTCAGTTACCAAGGCCCAATGTTAGGATGCTCTACACTTTTATCTCAGTTACCAAGGCCCAATGTTAGGATGCCCTACACTTTTATCTCAGTTACCAAGGCCCAATGTTAGGATGCTCTACACTTTTATCTCAGTTACCCAGGCCCAATGTTAGGATGCTCTACACTTTTATCTCAGTTACCCAGGCCCAATGTTAGGATGCCCTACACTTTTATCTCAGTTACCAAGGCCCAATGTTAGGATGCTCTACACTTTTATCTCAGTTACCCAGGCCCAATGTTAGGATGCTCTACACTTTTATCTCAGTTACCAAGGCCCAATGTTAGGATGCTCTACACTTTTATCTAGGTTACCAAGGCCCAATGTTAGGATGCTCTACACTTTTATCTCGGTTAGCAAGGTCCAATGTTAGGATATCTGTCTATCTGTGTATAATTCGTATCCAACACAAGTGATAAATCGTTGATGAATCCAAATATGTACTTGCGAATTTACGTCATGATGAACTATATTGTAGTCCAGGAAACATCTAATTTTGTTAAAGTTCACTTTGGTAAAATCGTTGATCTCCTTATATTATGCACTGTTGACCTTCTTTATTTCACTGTATTTAATTTTAGTTTATTCGTCATGTCTCATATTATTGGTGGCGTATAATAAAGAAAGGTGTGATTCTTTTCTGATGTAATGTTTAAATGATCAAGAACGGAGAAACATAAATGAAATTCCGTTTCGATCTACTGATAGTGTACAATTACTTTTGCTTCAATATAGAATTATCAATCAAATCTTGCCTATTTGTAATTATTAATATAAGATAGGATATAAAGATCCTCCCTTATGTTTACACTGTAATAGGTTTACTGCTGATATTTCTCATGTATTACGGAATTGTGAACACGCTCTCTCTCTCTGTGGACCGAGCTTGAAAATATTCAGACGGAACTAAATATAAAATTACTGAACAAAACGTTCTCCTCTGTTTTCCCTTCAAAAGGAATGATCCTCTATGTCTAGTCATAAATGATTCCTTTTTTTCAAGTGCTACCTTAAAAAGGGACATTATCTGTTGAGCATATCCATAGAGAGCAAAACTGTAACATAACGAAAACTTTAGAAATTGTAACAATAAGAAGAAAAATTCTTGTCCAGTTGTCAAACTAGTTTTCATGACGATTGTTAATCAACTATACTATGAATTATATATTGTCAATGATATAGAATTGTTCTTGTTGACCTAAATGATTTGCCATGATGTGATGTATTACAAAAAAAAGGAGAATTAAAATCATGTCGTATATCATTGATGGCGTATAATATAGAAAGGAGTGTTGTTTGTCGGATGTTATGTTGTAATGATCCATTGGCGGATGCAAGTAAATTGATATCCATTGCAAAATATACAAATTGTTCACTTAAAATAGCTTTATATGTACTTTACATTTCTCATTTGGAATTTTCTATTTCAACAGCTAAACGTTTAGCAGTAAAGGCACCGGTCTAGGTCCCAGTTTCAATGATAAATGATATTATACTCCGTACGTCACGGTAGCACTCTGTTTCTATGTGGCGACAAGTACTTATAGAACTATTCTCATTTCAGCCGTCCAAAAATAAAATTACTATTTTCATGTTGTCAAGGAAACGGAATCCCCGTTTGATTAAATAATACCGTGTTCATCTGTTAAATGGGATCTTTTTATCATTAGATTTACCGTTCTTCGGACGCAGTTGACACCTGATATAACGAATACAGGCAAAAAGAGAATCAGGTCATTCATAGTTAAGAAGCTATTATTTTTTTCTAAAATAAAAAGTGAAACAAAGCCATGAAAAAATAAAGAGGGTCAGTGAAGAAAATATAGGAATTGGTATAAGCAGACAGATAGACCATAAAGACACATGCAGACAGAGAAAGAGGGACGTCGACAGATACTAAGGCGAAGAGAGACAGAGAGACTGACAGACAAACATGAGACAAAGAGACACATGAAGGCGAGACAGAAACATGAGACGAAAAGGCACAAAGAGACAGAGACTGACAGAAACATGAGACAAAGAGACACAAGGAGACAGAGAGACTGATAGAAACATGAGACGAAGAGACACAAGAAGACAGAGAGTTTTTTAGAAACATGAGACGAAGAGACACAAGGAGACAAAGAGACTGACAGGATCATGAGACAAAGAGACACAAGGAGACAGAGAGACTTATAGAAACATGAGACGAAGTGGCACAAAGAGACAGAGACTGACAGAAACATTAGACAAAGAGACACAAGGAGACTGAGAGACTGATAGACAAACATGAGACGAAGAGACACAAGGAGACAAAGAGACTGACAGAAACATGAGACGAAGAGACACAAGGAGACAGAGTGTTTGACAGAAACAAGAGACACAAGGAGACAGAGAGACTGATAGAAACATGAGACGAAGAGACACAAGCAGACAGAGAGACTGACAGAAACATGAGACGAAGAGACACAAGGAGACAGAGACTGACAGAAACATGAGACGAAGAGACACAAGGAGACAGAGAGACTGACAGAAACATGAGACGAAGAGACACAAGGAGACAGAGAGACTGATAGAAACATAAGACGAAGTTGCACAAAGAGACAGAGACTAACAGGATCATGAGTGAAAGAGACACAAGGAGACAGAGAGACTGACAGAAACATGAGAGAAAGAGACACAAGAAGACAGAGAGACTGATAGAAACATGAGACGAAGTTGCACAAAGAGACAGAGACTAACAGGATCATGAGACAAAGAGACACAAGGAGACAGAGAGACTGACAGAAACATGAGACAAAGAGACACAAGCAGACAGAGAGACTGATAGAAACATGAGACGAAGTTGCACAAAGTGACAGAGACTGACAGGATCATGAGACAAAGAGACACAAGGAGACAGAGAGACTTATAGAAACATGAGACAAAGAGACACAAGGAAACAGAGAGATAAACAGAAACATGAGACGAAGTTGCACAAAGTAACAGAGACTGACAGGATCATGAGACAAAGAGACACAAGGAGACAGAGAGACTTATAGAAACATGAGACGAAGAGACACAAGGAGACAGAGAGACTGATAGAATCATGAGACAAAGAGACACAAGGGGACAGAGAGACTGACAGAAGAGACGAAGAGACACAAGGAGACAGAGAGACCGACACAGAAACCAAGTCATTTTCCCTTGAAATTCCGGATATCCTTGTAAATGCGGCTACTATAGCAACAAATATATAGATAAATGTTCATTTCAATGTAAAACCATAATTATAGGAAAGTTTGAATTTGTCCCCATTTCTTTACAGAGTTGTTTTCAGAAAATTCATTTAATTGACACGTTATGATCATAACGTCATGGTGTAAAAACGAATTGCTCGAATCTCCCTTGAAAGGTGAATTAAAAGGGACTGTGCTTGAAATTTGACAAATGAAAAATACACAAGTGATTGATACGAAATCGGATATATTCCACTTTATTAACAATTAAGCTGCGTGTAATATGGAATCACATCCTTATAAACCATATAACCCTTACTCAATGAATAACAAGGCATCAAATATTAATAAATACTTTTAATGCTGAACATATCAGTAAACATGATTGAACACAGTTTGGCAATCTGCAAAGAGATGGAATATAAAACATTCCATGAATAATAAACAATCGTTTGATTATGTCGTACAATGAAACTTCCTGGACAATTATTCACGATAGCGTCGAAATATATGGACAAGTCAAATAATAACATTATTGTCAACACACGTACGATTAGTTGTCTCGACGACATTGCCACAATCTTGCTTATTTGAATTTATTTCCAAAAGAACCCCAGTTCTTTTATTATATTTCAATATACATTTCACCTTCTTTTCTTAAAGCGTTAGAAGACTAGATAGATCCATAGAAAATCGAAACAAACACTTTTACTACAAATCCTCGAAAATCGAAAATACACCATTGTGTATAATCGTGTAGGATAAAAATGTTTATGATGATGAGATTTATTACGATTCTAATCAGAAATTACTTTTGAGAGAACAAATTTGAAAAAATTAAATTTACTTGGTAATGGATACTGATCGTGATGAAGATTAATTTAAAAATGGTCAACTTTGAAATAATCTTGAAGATAACATATTATCAGTTGCTCCGTAATTAATTACTGGGATAAGCTTTATTATTGAATTACACTTATTCTGCGCAATCATATGGGCAATCAAATAAACTAAAATTATTGTATTGCAATCATCACGTATATACTGTTTGGACCATAACTAACAATTAGCACCCACATGTCTGGTATGATTAATTAATGAACAATGATAATAAATAAACATGTTAAAAACGAGATTACATCAAAATGACTTTCAAAATAATAAAAAATGACTTCAACAAACAAAGTTTCCCTCTCAATAAATATGGGAGGACCTTAAGTCAAAACAAAACAAACGCACGAGTCAACAAATATATTGTTTACGGCAACACCCAGATAACTATAGCCCTTTATACCAACATTGGCAACATGGCACTGCGAGCTCTTCAAGGACGGATAATACTTAAAAGGGGTATATTTCATCCGTGTCAATTGAAAATATAAACTCATTAATCATATGTTTTAATTTTCTCAGAAATTTTTCTTCAAAATGGCATCATTTTCATCCTGTATGTTTCGCTCCTGTTCACGCTGTTGAAGGAGAGGTTAATGAGGATGGACACCTTATTTTAACAAAGAAATGTACCATACATAACACAAAAAAGCAATCACAATGCGAGTGAAGATTTTGAGCTTTCACATACATACGTGAGCAAGAAAACACATTTAATTTATGAACCTATTTGTACAAAGAGTGGTTGCAAATATTAACAATCAGTCTCTGGTCAATAAGTTCTTAAAAATGATTATTCTTAATATTTATTCGAAACAGGTCTCTGAAAAATTGGGTTATAAAATTTGCTTTTTGATGTTCATCCAAATTTTCATCTTGCTTTTCTTTCACAAGGCTATGTTTCAGTAGAGGGTGAATATAGGGTTAACATGTTAGGAACTACAGTCTGTGGCGTTCCCATACTTGTCAACCGTTACAACAAGAAGTGTAATTTTGATTTATTCATTGAGCATTATATAATTAACACACTTCTTCCCTTTAAATACCAATTTATTCGAATATTTCAATCGAAAATGATATTGAAAAAAATGATAATAAATAAATTCAAACAACGGTCTAAGAAACAAATTGTACACTAAGAAAACAAGTGTATATTTTTGGCAGTTTGTTCAAGAAAAATTACTTCCCCGCAGCATCATTGTTCATCAGTGTATTGTTTCCATGGAAACGAAAAAACTAAAAGTCATACATTTCGTGCACTCTCGAAGAAACACTGAGGGATCTTAGTAGCCAAGCGGACCTACTTGGATGGAGCTGACGACTTTCTTAAAAAGTCATATTTTTTTCTCCAGTCATGTTTCCAATAAACCTGAAAACATTTTAAAATCATGTGATATAGGTCTTCTTAACATTAGGCACATATATGGATCATTGTTGGCATGTGTTGTGGTGAATAGTATTATGCTAGCATGAATGATACATAAGTAAGGCTTCGAGGAATGATTTCGGACGGACGCTCTAAGGCAGAAGTACATGTATAATCAAGTTGAACTGACTTCTTTCGACATTAAGCATACACATTTGTTATGCAGTTTTCATCACAGTTTAAGGTTGATAAAAATTTGGCATGTGAGAGTTGTATTTTCCTTCTGTTGATGAACACATTTTTCTTACATCAACTTTCAACATTAATTCCTGACGTCATATGTATGTTGATGACGTCACAGGGGGCAAAGGCCAGGCACTTTTCTCGACCATCAAAGAACGGTTGAATATTTTAGAGGGGGAATCCAGGGACGGTGGCTCCAACACACTCGTCTCCATCACACCGATATGGTTCCTCTTCCCAAAGGACGATGCGTTTGTGATAGCGTATGTGCTGTGTCTGTAACAGCGAGACGTGGACACACAGATCACCTCTTTACAACCTCGTCTGAAGTTGGAGTTGAAGTAGAGGTACACAAGAGGTTTGCAAACTCCAGTCGAACACACCAACCATGTACACGCAATGTATAAACTCGGATCTGAGGAGAGGGAGTTCGTCAGGCAATTCAACAATTGTGTCACACTAAAAGGCACATTCAGACACAGAAATGTCAAGGTTACGACTATCAACATTTTCACGACCTTGACCTTTGTCCTTGGTACTGGGTTCATCGTCCTATGAACAGGTCTTGGTCCTAAACTGACCCGCCAGACATGCTTGAAGATGCCGATATAACACACGAGGAGTAGAACAGTGGGGATGACAGTTTCGCAGCAGAAGACGAAGATGGTGTACATAATCCCTGACCAGGATGAAGACGGCACGGACGTTCGACACACAGTCCTCCCTGAACCGTCCACGTTCGACACGATGTCGAAAAAGTAGAAACAGAAGCCACTTAGAGTAACGGCAGAGAGCCAACTGGCAGTGATCATCTTCCTAGCCGTGGACTTGGTCACCTTGAAGCTGAGAGGGTAGATGATTGTGTAGTAACGGTCTATCGCGATGGACACCAACACGTAGAAGTTGACACTCGGTACCAGCACCTGCACAAACCGGACGAACTTACAAACCGGCGATCCCAGAAGCCAGCGGTTTGCAATGACCCGTGAAGCAATGAAGGGCATGCAAAGAAGCGCAAGGATTATGTCCGCACAGGCTAGAGAAACCACGAAGTAGTTGGTCGTTGATTGAATCCGTCGACTTCGGTTGATGACGACACACACGAAGCAGTTGCCGGTGATAGAGAGGAAACACATGAGGGTAAGGAAGAGAATCTCTACCCCCACCTGCCCCGGGGGTCTGTCTACCGCCAGGGCACTCACATACGGGTCCTGATGGTGCGTCTCCGTGGTTTGCACAAATGATGACGTCGTCATGACGTCATTCAGAGGAAATGCATCATCGGAGGCGGGCATCATACTTTTACAGGTTCAGAATCTGGAATGATAAACCCACATACTTATATACATTTATCATTAGTAAACTAACGGGCAAAAGAAAGGTTTCACCTCAGTTGGTTTCGATTTTACAACGATTTGAAATATATATGACGCATTTGATTATGGAATCGTCAGCATTAATCATATCTACAATATTTCATATGAATTGATCGTTGATTGATTCATGTTTTGTTAAGATATCTTTGTTTAAAGAAGACCGGGGTAAAAAATGAAATTTACACCAACATGACCCCTACCATGTTAAAAAGGGTGTAAATGAGTGGAAAACAAGGTTTGTTTTGTGATTTTTAAGTAAAATATAGCTTATATATCGATGGCCATTTGTTGTTTATTAAAATTAATTTTCAAAAAAAAAAAAATTAAATATTTCAATTTTCCAAAAAAAAATCAAACACGTCTAGAAGTATTCTTAGATTGATAACTAAAGGCTTGCACTGTTCTGTTTTAGCGTACGACGTCTAAAAATGAAAATATTTGTAATTGAAAATTATGTATATGATGAAATCAACTAAGGTGAAACCTTTCTTTTGCCCGTGAGTTTATATGCGGAATCATACATGTTACAAATCATTTTACACACGCATCCATTCAAGTTTTACTTACATTTAATGATAATCTGATAAACATAGTTGTTCTGGCCTTAATAATTAACACGAATTTTACATTGCCTTCGTTTGTCCTGTTTGAAAGGGGGAAATATTTACATAAATAAATATTCGGATATATCTCTAGATCAAAGAAATCCAAACTATAGTGGAATATGAATAAGTGTATGTCGTAATGGAAAGAAAAGAGGGTAAATTCGAAAGCCAAGCAACTCAATCGATTCTGTTTGTTTTACCAAATATTTCATATTAATCAACAAGATAAAATATAACGAAATACTTGTTTCACAATGTACGTTTTCAACTATCAATGAAATCAAAGAAAGAGAACACATTATCCAATTAATTACTTATGCGTTTCGTCGTGAAACAATTACTTCTCTATAGAGACATGCAAGATTGCCTTAATTACACGCCAATATGCGCTCTTGAAACCAGAGAAGACTTGAATGGTTATGTACCGTTGCCGTGGATACGCGATTTAAAAATATAGTATTCAAACTTGCCGTGCAGTTAATGAAGCCATGAAGTGCATTTTAAATTTGTCTTTCAAGGATAATGAGTAATTAGGGAGCAGTAGTTATTCAATGTTCAATCTAAGGATATCAAATCAACCATTGCAGGGACAGTAAGCTGTACATAGATAGGCTGGTTTTATATAAAAGTACGTAAGTATAAAAATGTTTGCCAGTACCTACTCTACAGTCAAATTAAAACATGGACACAATTAACACGATCGAAGCAATGGGATTATTGAAATATTTGTTGTGAACGACAATAACTTTGGCAAACTAGCATCATTGATAAGAAAGAGTAAACTTTCCGATAATCCTCTAATAATACCCTGGATGCAAGGTAGACTCGATGCGATTATTCTATTACCTCCCTTTGCTGGCATTTTTCCGTTCAGCTGCAAAATTATCCGAATGTGTACTCTAAACTATGGACGATAAACTTATGAATATTTTGTGTACGACTAGTGGTTGTTAATTTGTTGTTAAACTGTTCCTACACCGTTTGTTTTGGTTGGTGTTTGATTTAACAGAATCAATGACTCAAAATTTCATAAGACATAAATAATTTTATAAGTTATGCATGATATGGTATAGCTTACTGTGTATGACTGTATAATTATTAGTTACATTTCCCTTTTCACAGTTCGTTCGTTAACATGAAGTTCACTGTTTTCAGTTCATTCTGTCTATTTCTAAATCAATTTAACACAATCTAACACATCTATCACGCTTTTCAAACTGTCGAATCATTTAGGGATCGGAGGAAGTCTTTAAACACAATATCTATTTATGTAGTGCTGTTTCACACATGAAACACGACTGTTAATTATTTAGTGTTTTTACATTCTGAGTCACAGTTTTCCAAAATGTTTTTAATAGATTAGAGACTGCACAATGGACTTAAAGGGGCATAGCTTAAAGGGGCAGTAGCACGTTTTTCGGGGGATTATAAGGTGATATCAGGGAAATGAAAATTAATGGTTCCAATTGAAAGACAATGACTTTAAACTAAATGGAGCATTAATAATTCAAATATATAATGTATAGGTTAGCCATGCTATTCCTTTTTTTTACACAAAATGAATTTAAGGTGTTCACATAAAATGCCCGCCCATGGATTTTAGGTGAATCTTCATACTTTGTCCTCTGACTATGGATGATTGAAATAAGAGGAGGAAATATACTCGCGTAATTTAACCCAACTTTCCTTCAAAGGTTTCTTTAAAACATTCTCCCGTTGAAAGATTGCCTAGCAATTAGTAAGATAACTATTTTAGTAAGATCTTAAGAAAACGTTATTCGTCGCCTTTAAAGGGGCAGTCGGGGCACGTTTATTAGGTTATTTGATTGATTTCAAGAAAACGATTATGAACATTTCCAAATGAAAGACACCGATTTTGTCAAAAGTGGCAGTTCTAAAACATAGGTAGGTACAACATCGTGTATAACTTTACGAAGCCATTCCCTATCTGGTCTGGTGCAGTCTTTGTATGATTCTAAGTAATATTTCTACGACTACCGATATTCCGATTGAGTAATTTGTTTACGTTTGCCACTAACTCCTTCATATCTTAGAAATTGAGTTTCCAAAAAACTTCGTCTTTGTCGCTTTAAGAGCCGTTGTCATACCGTATTACAGTAAAGGAACACTAGGATTGCATCTTAACCTACGGAAACTAAGACATATGGTTAAAATGGATAAGCTCTTCAGAATGTCTCGACTTAGCTGACATGCATTGGTAAAAATAGTTTGCTTGTTGGACTTTGGTCTCAGAAAGCGACAAGAGGACGTCATGCTATGAGATGCTTAATCCGCTCTGTATATAGGCTACAGACTGCACAGCAGAGATACAGCAGAATACAACATCGAGATCTCTTCAGCATTTGAGTTTTATCTTATCAGAATATTTAATTTTTCTAGTGGACTTTATTATTTTTATTTCATCCCGTAAGGTTGAAGGTATAAACCTACATCTGATGCCGAGCCAATCTGAAATACATGTTCTTTTTTACATAATGGAATATATATGCTTACAGAAATGAGATATAATATGAACTATATTCTCTCTGTATTCAACACATACATAAATATAATCTTTTTTTCAATTGACTTTAATATACAAAGTTCACAGGTTCACAATCGTCCACTTATAGTATCATATTTCTGAAATATTGTCGGGTGTGAGATACATCACGTTTCTACAAGCTGTTT